>JASVEL010007849.1:0-250845 GCA_032618575.1 Nicotiana noctiflora | reverse complement strand
TAAAGACCCGATTGACCAAATATTCAAATTGAATTGTCCCAGGTACAAGAACAAGCTTTGTTTGATGATCCAGATACTTATAGTCTGGGTCCATTTTCCATTGAAAGCAATAATAATACATATTGTATCTATCTTGCAATTCAAGAAAAGAGAAAATCCAGGGCTCTTTATACCTAATTTTATACTGGACACATGAAGTTAAGGACATGATGTGCTAAACTTTATCAATAGAAGGTGCAAATCTAGGACACTTTGTCCTTAATATATATACACTGCACTTATGAAGTGAAGGATATGATGTCCTAAACCTTATCATTAGAAGGTAAAAATTCAAGATACTTTGTCCTTAATATTTACACAACATACATGAAGTTAAGGACATGATGTCCTGAACTTTATCAATAGAAGGTGTAAAAACAAGACACTTTATCCTTAAATGAAGGTGCTAATTCAGGACATACTTTGAAATTAACAGATACTCAAACTGATACGCTCAAATTACACTTAAATAAATGGTGTAAGGTGGTCGATGTCAAATATAATAACCTAACTAGCTTGGGGTCAAATCATATATAAAATAGGTGTGAAAAGGTTACTTGGGTAGTGTGAAACTTGACTTAAGTCATAATTCTACTCCATTAGTTTAAAAAGAGTGTTATAATTGCGAATTGTCAAAAAAATTAGTTTTTTAAGAGAAGGTGATTAATTTGATTAATAAAATCAATGTTGTGTCCCCATCAGTGGAATGTAATGATATCGGTGTTAGTATGATATATTCCTAACGGAAGGTCCTTTGCTATGCAAATGGTTTCTAAATGACTACCCACTATTTTTCAATAATAGATAATATTTCCTCTTTATGATTGTCCAAAATATAAAAGAGTTAAAATTAAGAACAACCAATTTATGCCAAGTAGAGCCCACTTATACCTAAGTGATTCTATTAAATAAGGTTTAAGGCCTTGAGTTATTGCTATTTAGTTCTTCCAAACCCTAATCTACTTTTTCAAGTAAAGATAGAGTAAAAAGGCATTAGTCAATATTTGCAACCATCAATAATAAATGAAGCATGAGAAATGAACATCCAACCATTATATATTCAATGGTAAATACCTATTAATATTATACCCATTTATGATCCACAACCTTAGTATTTAAAGTTAGCTACTCATACTAGAATACAAGAATATGTAATAAAATAATAAATAAAGTCATAAAGCTTACAAATAAGAGAAGTCTTAGATTCTCTCGTCAAAAGCTTCAAAAATAATGGTGTATTCAATGCTCTAAGTGTAGCTACTTTTTCAAACAAGATGGTCCACAAAAGCCTAGTCATTCTATTTATAATGATCTAAAAGTCGTGGACAAAAAATGACAAAATTGACACTGCAGATAAAGTTTACGATCGCAGAATTGGATGCATAATGCATTCGCGGTCCACATATTTCCCTTTGTTAACTCAAATCTGATCACAAAGTTTTCCAGTAATTCACCACATTGGTTTTTCAGGCTGCATGTTGGTTTCGAGGCCGTATATCGTACCACAAAATTATCTTCGCAAGAAACCCTTTTGAATTTGTGTGATCAGTGTGCGGTCCACATGTGAATTGTGCGACCGCACAATGAACTGTAGATTCGACTATCAGATACTGGGATGGTCTACTTCAATCTGCGATGGGTCTGCTGTCCGCACTCACTTTTGCGGTCAGCCTTCCACATTTATACCTTTCATGAGTTTTTGTCATCTTTTTCCCGTTCTTGCTTCTTTAAGTCTGGGTTTCTGCAAAATACCAAAGCTACATAAGAAATGACTTATAATACTTTAAAAAATTAGCTAAAGTGTATGTAATTAGTATTAAAAGTCCTGAGATACGCCCAAAAAAGGAAAAAATAAGAGGACACATAGGAATAAGTGGAGCTTGGATAGAATAGAACCGATGCATCTCTATGATAGACCGTAACAATACCTATAATGATAGAATTGGAAGCAACAACCTCTGGATGAGCATAGAGGGCATAGTATCTGGTCTGGACTCCCCATCTAGAGAGACCTCTACCACCACGACCTCTACCTCTAGCTCAGTGAGCAGGTGGCAGCTGATGCTGTAATCATAGCTTGGGAACCCTGTGGAGCACGCTGTGGCTGAGAAGTCTATAGAGGTGCACCCCTCCCAAGTCTAGGAACATCCTTACCACATGGCGAGTGTCGACGCACTCAAAACAACCTCGCCGTTGTCGTGGCTGTGGAAACTATGCGGTACGGGTATTCTAAGACCCCTGAACACCTGAAACACTATGCAAAGCCTTAAATGCAAACTGAACTAGCTAGACCTTAAAACCTCTACCATGCCGTACTATGCCTCCAAAATAAGGACAAGTGGATCTCCCCGGTCTACAATGTCTCCTCGCCTCCCTACACTCTCTCTCCTGACCTCGTTTGTCCTCTCTCTTCTGGACCCACTTGTCTTCTACTTGGCGAGCGATCCTACCACCTGTTAAAATGGGACTATAGGCTATATTGCCATGACACCCGAAACCTGACCAACGTGAACTCGCTGCTCTCGAGTGTTGGAGGTAGGAGTTTGGGTCCCTCCCCCAGTCTGTGAAGTAGATGGTACCCCTGGAATCAACTTTGCCAAAACCAATATACCAAACATGCTCAGGACCTGTGCTAGCGTCTCTTGAAATGCTGGAGTAGTAACAGTAGGTGTCTCAGGTACCTGCACTCCGATTGGAGCTACTAGTGGCTCCTATGTGGCAGCTCGTTCGGGTGTTAAGGCTGCACTACGTGTGTGTCCTCGACCTCTACCTCGACCAGGCCAAGGGCGGACCCAGAATTTAAAGGTGACGAGGGCACTATTATTTTTTTCATAGTCATGATTCATGCGCATTATTAACTACAAAGTTTGACGTGTAAATCTCTTAAGACTTTGATGATTATGATAAGTGCTAAGCTTTAATTTTTAATATAGAGTAAAGTTTGAGATTTTTGGAGGGAGAAGTTTTATCATAAGAAAGGGGGTTTTGGGCGAAAACTAAAAATAAAATAAAAAAAATACCTGAAACTAAAGGAGAAAAGCCAAAAAAAGAAATTTGGACTTATAGATCCTTCAAGTAAAATCAAAGTTGTTGTTGCAGGGAATCGAACCACTATATCCAGGCATAAGAGCAACTCTAAGTCGATGTTGAGACCAATGCCCTAAATGGGCTTTTGAGAATGAGGGTGCTTAATAAAATATATAACCGTTTCTCCATTTATACAACCTACATTTACATATACATACATGTTTTTCCCGAGTTTAACGGGTACCAGTGACCCCTCTACCTTCCACCTAGTTCCGCCCCTCGACCCGACCCCAACCTCAGGTGGCTCTACCAGGGGGCGCGGGTGCATAGTCATCTCCGGCTGCATGTGTCCTCACGATCTTGAGAGAATAGAAGACAGAAGTGTAGAATTTCGAAGTCAATAATTTCGCACGACAGAGCTCTAGGTTCATAGGCGTCGTGAGACAAATCGGTTTATTAGAGTCTCACGGATAAGTACGGAGACATCTGTAATTATCTTCGGTAGGCTATGGAACTGTTAGGAAAATTTTACTTCATTTGATTCCTCTATCGTGCGAAATTATTGACTTCGAAATTCTACACTTCTATCTTCTATCCTCTCACGACCCAAGTCACAAACTACAGTAGAAAAATAGTATTTCTATATTCCAGAGTCTAACAAAAATAAATACAAGGAAGTGTCGATATGGGGAAGAGTAGATATAGACTCCGAGGTATGTGGATGTGGAAGATGTACCTTGAAGTCTCTACAACTGGTTCCCTTCATTAATAATGTGGCTAATATAAGGTACCTGGATCTGCACATAGTAAAGGGCATGAGTACACCATAACGGTACCCAGTACGTGCCAAGCCTAACCTCAGTCGAGAAGTGACGAGATTAGGTCATGTCCATACTAGTATATATATAATAAAGTATAATAGAATGAAATATCGCAGTAAGAATAAATACGAAAATTTAACAAGAATGTAAGCATGGGAGAACAACAACTAAAACACAAAGATAACAATAGGGGATCTATCGAGATACTGTCCCGTAGTCCCAAGCGTAAAGGTGCATGGGGATCTATCGGAATACCATTCCGTAGTCCTAAACGTAAATGTGCAGGGGGATCTACCGGGATACTATCCCGTAGTCCCAAAGTAAATATGCAGGGGATCTACTGGAATAAAGTTTTGTAGTCCCAAAGTAAATATGCAAGTCAACCA
Source organism: Nicotiana noctiflora (assembly GCA_032618575.1). NCBI lineage: Eukaryota > Viridiplantae > Streptophyta > Magnoliopsida > Solanales > Solanaceae > Nicotiana > Nicotiana noctiflora. The sequence continues at coordinate 246,572 of JASVEL010007849.1, read as the reverse complement.
ATAAAAATAAAAGTTACGACAAGAAAACACAATTTATGCTAAATCTGAGTCAATGAAGAAGAAGAAATTTCACTAAATATGCTACATAGAGTTTAGATAGGCAGTTAAGGCATGTAGGCATCCGTTCCTAAACTAAATAGGATGGTTACATATGTTAGTGTTGCTCAATTAAAGGAAAAACAGATATTTGCTTAACGAAAATAGAGGTTTTCAACAATAGCTCGTGTACGCACTCGTCACCTCACGTATACGTTGCTCATATATCAAGCAGTACCAAATCCTAAGGGGAGCCCCCCCATAAGATTAGGCAAGACACTAACCTCGATCCCAAGGCCACTCAAAGCTCAATCACAGCTTTGTCTTTCAAACATGTCTCCAAACAAACAATATCTAGCAAAATCCACGAAACAAAGGACTCAATTTGAGTCATTATTGAAAAAGTCAACACCTCGACCCACTTGGTCCAAACCCAAAATTCGAACCAAAATCTGATTATCCATTCATCCCCGAGTCCGGATATACAATTAGTTTTGGAACTCGACCTCAATTTGAGGTCTAAATCCCCAAATTTTGAAATCCCTAATTTCAACCAAAAATTCCCAATTCCACCATGAACCTTAGATTATAGGTTGAATCTTGTAGAATAAAGTGAAAGATTGAAAGAAACTAGTTAAAAATCATTAATCTATGATTTGGAGAAGAAGAAGTCTTTGGAAAATCGCCTTTTGTGTTCTAAGTTTTGAAAATTTGGAAAATGAATGAAAAATCCCGTCCAAAAGTCATTTTGATAAGTTGCATGTGTTACCTTTGCGACCTGAACTTCGCAATTACGAAGATTGCAAATGCAAAGAACCTATCACAATTGCGAAAGTCTCTCCATTCCTGCTTCATTCAAAATTGCGAAGAAAATCTCGCAAATGCGAGCCTGACCTGCCGCAATTGCAACCAAATGATCACAATTGTGATCCATGCCATTCCCCGACTCCCTTCGCAAATGCGAAGGATCGTTCACAATTGCAAACATTGGCATCCGCAACTACTCTTCGCAAATGTAATGAGTAGGTCGCAAATGCGAACCCAGCAGTGGTCGCAAATGCTAAGCTTTGTCTGGAAATTACGAGACTAGAGGCTCTACAACAAGAGCTGAAGCACACCAACAAATTAACCTATGATTTGGGAAAGAAGAAGTCTTTGGAAAATTGCCTCTTGTGTTTTAGGTTTTGAAAATTTGGAAAATAAATGAAAAATCCCGTCCAAAAGTCATTCTTATTAGTTGCAGGTGTCACATTTGCAACCTGAGCTTCGCAATTGCAAAGATAGCAAATGCGAAGAACCTATCACAATTGCAATAGTCTCCCCATTCATGCTTCATTCGCAATTGCGAAGAAAATCTCGCAAATGCGAGCCTGACATGCCGTAATTGCGACCAAATTATCGCAATTGTGATCCCGACCATTCCCCGATTCCCTTCGCAAATGCGAAGGATTGTTCGCAATTGCGAACATTGGCCTCCACAGCTACTCTTCGCAAATGCGATGAGTAACTCGCAAATGCGAACCCAACAATTGTCGCAAATGCGAATCTTTCTCTGGAAATTGCGAGACAAGAGGCTCTGCAGCAAGAACTGAAGAACACAAGCAAATTAACCTATAATTTGGGGAAGAAGAAGTCTTTGGAAAATTGCCTCTTATGTTCTAAGTTTTAAAAATTTGGAAAATGAATGAATAATCCGGTCCAAAAATCATTTTGATCAGTTGCAAGTGTCGCATTTGCGACCTGAACTTCGCAATTATGAAGATCGCAAATGCGAAGAACCTATCACAATTGCGAAGGTCTCCCCATTCATGCTTCCTTCACAATTGTGAAAAAAATCTCACAAATGCGTGCCGGACCTACCGCAATTGCGATCTTTGCCATTACCAAACTCGAAAGATAGTTTGCAATTGCGAACATTGGCCTCCACAGCTACTCTTCAAGAATACGGTGAGTAGGTCGTAAATAGGAACCCAACAATGGTCGCAAATGCGAAGCTTTGTCTCTCAATTGCGAGACCCAAGGCTCTATAATAAGAACTGAAGCACGCCAGCAAATTTCTAAGTTCAAAACACTTTGTGACCTATCCGAAACTCACCCGAGTTCTCGAGGTTCCAAACCAAACATGCACACAAATTTTAAAACATCAAAAAAACTTGCTCGCGCGATCAAATCGGCAAAATAATACGCAGAGCCATGAATTTAGCACCATCAAATGAAATTTTCAAGAACACTTTGAAATTTCTATTTTCTCAACCGGATGTACGAATCTCGTCAATCCACTTCCATTTTTCTTCAAATTTCATAGACAAGTCTTAAATATTATATTGAACCAGTACCGAGCTCTCGAACCATAATACGAACTCGATACCAACAATATCAAACATTAAGAATTTCGTAAAAACCATTGGGTTTTCAAACTCTCAATTTTCTACAAAAATTCATAACTCGAGCTAGGGACCTCGGATTCCAATTCCGGGCATATGTCTAGGTCCTATATTTTTATACGGATCCAACAGACTGTCAAAACATGAATCCGGGCATGTTTACAAAAATGTTGACCAAAGTCAACTCAATTGAAGTTTTTTAATCAAAAGTTTTATTTTTGTCAACTTTCAACATCAAAGCTTTACGGACACATGCCCGGATTGCGCATGCAAATTGAGGAGGGATAAAATGAGGGTTTTAAGGCCTCATAACATAGAATTTGATATGATTTCATAAGATGACCTATCGGGTCATCACGACCATACTCTAGTATCTAACATGGATGATGACAACGACCGTGGGTGGATGGAATGGTTCATTGCAGTTGCCACTAGTGATATCATTCCATCAATGGCTTCATACTTTCTGGAATCATGGGCCCGCACTCGTAAGCTCCTCTTTAAATATTTTTTTCATTAAAAAAAATTATATCCATATTTATCCTCCGCCCTTCACCTGTTTCAGAAACTCGATCTTCCACCTAGGTTTGAAGGCTTGGACTAGTGGGTTCTAAATCCTGGACGTCACTACTCCTGAAATCCGCACGTGAAAAAATTTGGCCCTCAAATACGAGTGGAAGGTCAAAAATCAATGGTAACTTAGACTCATTTCGTTTTTGATTTTTACATGAGGAAATTGATTGATCCTTTCTCCCCTTTTCTCTAAAGTCAAGTCTACTCGCAGGCTCAATTGTCATCCCCGAGGAGGACGTTTTGGCTGATCCTACTAGTGCAGCGATGCTGCTTCAGGAAGCGCTTACTTGAACATGTGTCTCCATTGATTATGAGTTGTTTCCTTTCATTGATTCCATTCTTATTAAATGTTTGTATTTATTTCTACTGCAATATTTCATCCTCTCTTATTTCATTATATTTATACCAGCAGGTCCCTGATCCGATCTCGTCACTACTCGATCGAGATTATGCTTGGCAATTATATGTACCATTATGGAGTACTCACGCCCTTTACTGCACATATTTTTCGTGTGCAGATCTAGGTTCAGGTTACCAGCCTCATCACTCGTTGTAGTCATAGCTGCCTATTGGAGACCTCAAGTTACATATGTCGTGCCCCCAGATCCTCGGAATCCCCCTCTATTTCTCTATGTTCATTTTCCTTATTTCTGTAGAAATGATGTATATAACAGTTAAGACTTCTTAGTAACTTGTGAGTTGCGGGTTTCCAAGTTTTGGAAATTGTTTCGTACTTTTTAAAGGTGGTAATTGTGTATGCGAGTGGCATTCAATTGCTTATTAGATATTTATTACTGTTAATAGTTAATGTTCATGCTTTTGTTTCATTTTCGTAAAATATTAGGCTTACCTAGTCGTAAAGACTAGGTGTCGTCATGATGGTTCACGGAGGGAGAAATTGGGTCGTGACATTTTAAGACCTTGCAAAATTTGATGATTATATTTGCTTTAATAGTTAATGTGCTGAAAGATATGCAACATGATTGTTTAATTTCTCTTGATAGATTTGCAGTAAAAAAATCTTTTGGATAATATTCAAGAATTTGAATTTGTGTTTATGTTGCACTTGATGTTCAAGATATTGCTTCTTACAAATGAGTTGAATAAATCTCTACAAAAAAAAAATCAAAATATCGTCAATGCTACGAGGTTATTTGACTATGCAAAGACAAGATTGCAAAAAATGAGATAGTGAATTGGAGTCTTTAACATTTTATGGTAAACATGATATTTTAATTCCCAAAATGGATGAACACTATCCATGGTAGAAGCGTGAGAGGTCACATGTTTCATATTCATTATCATTTTCACGTGGAAGTATTTTATGCTATTATTGATTTCCAACTCCTAGAGCTTAATTATAGTTTTGATGTAGTGATTGGTGACTTGCTCTTTGGTATGACTAGTTTGAATCAGGTTGATTTATTTGTTAATTTTGACAAAGATAGAATAATGAAGTTGGCAGAGTATTATCCAAGTGAATTTGGTAATAAGGAGCTTCGGAATCTCAGATACCAACTTGATAGTTTCATTGTCTATGCTCGAAAGTGTGATAGCGTGTTTCTCAATTTGAAAGCAATTAAGGATCTTGGCATCTTGCCATAGTTATGGCCAAAACAAAATTAAATCAAACTTAGTGTTGTTATTTACTTGTGAAGCTAACATTGGTTTTACTTGTTGCTACGACAACCTTTGAAAGAGCATTCTCCTCAATGAAGCTCATAAAGCATGATCTACATAATAGCATTGGTGATGAATTTTTGAATGGTTGTTTAGTTTTCAATATAGAGCATAAGATATTAAGTAATGATGCTATTATGGATCGCTTCAAAATATGAAAGCTCGTAAAGTATAAATATAAATTGATGATGTGTTTTTGAGATAATGGAATTAGATAATTTTGCTAGCCAAGTTGTTTTTGTAAATTTTTATATCATGAAACTGACGTTGAAGCATGCTTGTCTTTGAAGTAATGGTGCACCCATCTTCTCGAATTCCTGGATTCGCCTCTAGCTGGAAGCATTCATAAAGATAGTCATGTTGAGGGAGAAATATAAAAATAGTCAGATTTACAACTGGTCATTCAAAAATAAACCAGTTTCAAAAGTAACCGAAAATTAGCCACTTTTTCATGTAAAGATAAATCTGAGCGAAAACACTATTCAAAATTCAAAAAATACGCACGCATATTATACGGAAGTTCTAGCATAAGTATGCTTGAACTCCCGTATATAATACAAGAGTTCCAGGATAACTATGCTGGAACTCCCGTATAATATGCGGGAGTTCAAGTATAAATATGCTAAAACTCCCGCATAATATACTGGAGTTCCAGCAAGTATAAATATCCAGTATAATATACTGGAGTTTTGAACACCGGTGCTCCAGTCTCCCATATATTATACATGAGTCATCAAAGTATATCGGTCCAACATAATATGCTGGAGTTCGTACACAAATTCACCAAACTCCCGTATATTATACGGGACCGGTCCCTTGTTGTAGCAAAATAGTGACTATTTTTCATTGACTTGGTAAACGCTGGCTATTTTTGATTGACCAGTGCAAAAACTGGCTATACCATGCTATTTTAACTCTTGTTGGTCATCACCTTATATAGCAGGGTGTATTAATCCTATGGGCTTCAACTCAGATGGAAGCCATCGTGGTGACGAGGATATTATGGCTATGGGTATTTCTGCAAACAGCCCTCTTGAAAACAAACTGTTAAAATGAGGAAGTTGACCGAAAGGCAATTCACTTTTTCACACGAGAATTTTATAATGTAGAAAGCTTTGTAGCAGGGAGTGGAAGTTGTAATTACTAAAAAGCTTTGATTGTTTCCTACTACAATTCATCAAATTAGATAGGAGAATTAGTGTTCTCTTAGCTTCTCAAACCAGATCTATATTTGATCCAAGATAGTCCTTTTTTTTCCTCCTCATTAATATGGAGATTAATTAAGCCACAAGGAAACCAAAGATTGGATTCTTTTTTGCAATTCCATCATTTTGATTTATTTTTCATCATCACCTATAGACTAAAAATATCAAAGATAAACCAGCGCATGTATTGAGCCCATGCATTGCACGGGCAGGCCATTCTAATATATATATATATATATACACACACCCATATATATGCGTGTGTATGTGTCTTGCAAACCTACCATGTACCCATTTTTATTTTTCATTATAATCCTCTACGACTCTAATCTCTAAAGTCAGTTTATTACTTTAGATTTGACCTAAACAACCTGAGTAGCTTTTCTTATTCTCTCGAGAAAAAGGCAATCCCTCTAACGAGATAGGGTCTGAGTGGAACAAGAAATGTAAAAAATAGTTTATAGAGGTTGAGGCGACGATTGGGGAGCATAGGTGGCAACTACCAACACACACCAACTGTAAGCAACATGAGTCTAATTTAAAATGTAATCTTGAACATATCTCGACACCAATTATAACTCTTGAGATGTGAAAGAAAAGCCTGAAACGCCTTCATAGATGCACACAAATCAGAACAAAATGCAACTTCTGGTGAATTATTGCGCTGTTTGATGAAGACGGTGAAGTTGTGTTTCATCTTTTTCTGGTGAATATTGAATAACCATGGCCTCCTCCTTAGTCTCTTTAAGCGCTAATCTATATATAGTGAATGAAACCTTAGGTGATGTTAGCGGAGAGGGAAATGAAATGAGGCAAAATTTATGTTAAAATGACAAAAAGGTCCTCACTTTTAATGTTTTCATGAAAACTAGTAAGGATATTCAAGTGAACCAAAATGTAGGTACGTTTTCATGTATAGGTATGCGTCTGTGAGGACGCTTCAATATAAGACCTGAAAAAGGAACCTTTAAGAGCATTTCCGCATCATATATCTGCAACCACTCGCATATTATTCAAAGAAATACCAGACCCTTTGAATGTCAGGGAGGCATAGAACGTAAAACATAAAACAAAATAACTTACTGAGCAATATAACACGAAAGAGGCAAGATTACTTAAACGCTTCGAAAGAGCATAAACTATGGAAGAGATGGGCTCTATGGATCAATAGTCCAGGTTTTCAAAAAGGGAAATTTGTAAAAATATACAGCCTAACATAACACATTGCATCCATGTAGCTATCAGTTTAAACTCACATATATTTTTTTCTCTCCAACAATATTTTATACACTCTTGTACATTATTATAGAATATTTATACACCTATATAAGCAATATATCCACCATGTGTAAACATGTTTCAACCCTATATGAAGGTGTATACAATTGTATAAACGCCCAGCTACAGTGACAACTTCACTATAATTTTCAATTGCAATTCTTGTCCAAAATAAAAATAATTTTATAGGCAGTATCCTTATTTCCAACAAATCTAACAACACCAACTTCAAATTTTTCACACAAGTTAGATCCACAATTCAAATCCACTTCTTTAAGCTTGTTCAACAATGGTGGAGGTACATTTCTAATCTAATTTTCACCATCCAAATCTTACAAAATCAATACTCAATCACGTTTGAGCTCCAAACACTATAATATAATGAACTTTACAAAATTTCTAAATCATGTAAATGTCCAAAATTGAGAATATAAAACATTTCTAATCATGAAAATATAGTAATAAGACTTTCTTAATTACTCTCTTCTTTTTCAAGTACTAGGGGGGGCGTGGACAAGTATATTCAGTTTTAGGTAAAGAGAGGATGAAGAAATAGGGAGAAGAGAGACAAAGGAGACATTGATGCATTCAATTTCTATTTTTGTAATTTTTAAATACATGTACAAGTTGGCATGTTTGTAAAGAGGCGAAATACATAAATAACCCCTTTAACTTGTCTCAACGATCAGTTAGACACCTCAATTGACCTATCTACTATTTAGACACTTTAAATGACTATTACGTGTATCAAATAAACACTCGAGTGGAGCAGACCATGTGCGTAGTTACACTTGCCAATGATGTGTCAAATAAACCAATTAAAAAATAACACGTGTAATTTATAATAAAATATTTAACATGTGTAATTATCAAGAGAAAAAGACCCTTTTCCTTATTTTCAACTAGACCATCACCCCTGTCCCTTCCCCTTCCCTTCCCCCCACCCCCTCCCCATACACACACACACACACAAAAGACCTATTCTTCTTCCTTCCGCCACTCACCTCCTTTCACAGTGATCTTCCCAAAATTAGAACCTTCAAGTAGAAAATCATCACCTTTTCCCTACCTTTTTTTATTCATCTTCTTTCAAGCTTCCAGACGTTGCTGCGATTCGTAAATAGATCCAACTTACACCACTAATAAAAAAGAATCTTAAAATAAAGAAAGAATTTGGGAAGAAGGCTTACATAAGTGAGATCCAACATAGAAGAACAAAGAATATGGGTAGATTTTAGCTAATGTTATCCTCTGCTACTACTGGGTATCTTGTACCTTTGTTTGTTTTTTTTCCTAGGGAAATGGTGGTGATGGATTGTATAAGCAACTGTGACAAACTGACAATATATATCGGAAGAAATTGTGTGCTTATTTTATCATTTTCTCATTTGCTATAATTTAAAAGAAATGTTTTAATTGTTCTTGTTTTTCATCTATGGTGAAAACTTGAAGACGAAAAAGTATGAAGATGAAGGTAAGTGGAGTCATTATAAAATAAGGTTAATTTAAAAAGATAAAAGAAAAAAGCTTAATTTTGAGAGTTTCACGCGCCCAGAGGTGAATAAAAAACACACACTTTGCCAAGTCATCGCAAGGGGTTCATGAGTTACGCTTTAACTGAGAAGAGGTATTTGTCTGGTCATTAGGTCAATTGAGGTGTCCAGTTGATCGTTGAGGACAACATAAATGGGCCATTTATGTATTTCGCCTTGTAAAGATGCGAACTACCTGCACGGAAGATCCTACGAAGCTATAATGTTCCCTGAGATTGACTTTAGGCCTTTGGTGGAATTTTTTTCTTGTCCAATACAAAATTTAACATAAGAAAATACTTGCCACTCTCACCTTATAGAGACAAGCTATAATTGTAATTGTGAATTAAATTATTTTTATGAGGTTAAAAAAAAATGAGGATTTTGAAATGTAAATTTGGGCTTAAATTGGTAAGGAAAGCAGCCCACATGTACTTTCCTAGTAATAGTTTCTTTCCAAAATCTGCCCACCTAATCGAGCTATAGGACAAAAATACATACAATAATGTACAAGAATGTTTCTCGGTTTCGACACCAACCGTGTTTTCTCGAGTTCTTCATTTTGGCTTAATGCACAAAGATATACATTATGGAACACCAAAAATTGGAGAAAGACAAAAAATTTCCTCATATAATAGACCCGTATGGACAAATTAGGAGCCAACTGTGAGAAAATGCCAACCTCTTCTGTTTCTTTCAAATTGCTCAAGTAGACTTCTGTAGTCCCAACTCAACTATGATGTGTCTTAGCAATACTTGCACCAACTCTCTCACTCTTGCTTCCCTGTTAATAAAGATTTACCTCATATTAAATATCTACTTCTTAATTTCTTTTAAAATGAACAGAAAGGAAGAGTCAAAAGTTCACTATGAAATAAACATAATATGTTATAACTCCATTAAACAAAAGATTATCTAGAGTTCGACCACATCCTCTTTCGTCATTTCACAAGCTTACCTTGATATGACAAGTTCACAGAAAGATGGGAAAAGAACAAGTAAATGCGAACGCCTTGCTTGATTCTCTCCTGTAAGGCCTTCTTTCAAGTATGGATGTAAATTAAGTTGGGATACAGTGTCGGAATGAACCACAAGAAGTGCAAGCTCTTGGAGGACAAAGATAACTTCTTCCACACGTGCTGCTGGCAATGGGTTTTCTCCTGAAGAGTGGTTGTATGATTTAAGAAATAAGCTTGAAGAAAACAAGAATAACAAACATGGAAGCATTTATAATCCCTTTCAACATAACAAGATCACCCACCTAATCTGTTCCCATCCATCAAGAACCTTCCCAGAATGAACTCACATCTGGTCATTAACAATTTTATTGATATATTGCTAACTTCACATCTAGTTGAAGTCCCTTCACCAGTTCCATGGCTGAAACTAAGTGAAATGAGTGTGAAATGGCAATCACCGCAAACATGGAAAACAGGTAAGGTAGTGTCAATTAAAAGGTATTATATACCTGCACAGAAGAAACAGCTTCTGCAAACAGGTCAGGGAGAACCTGCTACAATGTGAAGGCATCAGTTCGACAGTCTCAAGCGGCAAGGAGCATGTACGTGATGCACACCGATCCAGAGTGGTGATTAGACGTTCCAGAATCTGCAAAATTGGCATGATCAGCATTATGCTTGATCTAGAAGTTTACTCCTTCAGTGCATCATTAGAAAATATGAATGCAAACGGGCATACAACTTTAAGTGGCAATGGAAAAATAACTCTGTTATAGTAAAAGAAGTCTGAGCTGTAAAACTGTATAAATATCATATTTTATCATCTGCTGAACTTCTCAAGCCACACAGTCTGGGCTATTAATTCACAGCTGATTTCTATATCTAATCCTGCAAAAGGCCATAAATAATTCCTATAATCTCACATTTACTGACCAGAGCTGTGTCACCTGAAATGTACGTGATCTTTTCCCCTAACCTATTTTCGAGGATTCAGTTACCTGCAGAGGTAACTGTTGTTAAATCATTTATACAAACAAGGGCCCCAAAAAGATGTTAGGTGGTTGGCTATTTGTTGGACTTGGTAGTTAGAAAACCAAAAAGAAAATGGGCATACTTATAAAAAATAAATCATTGGCTATGCCTAGTGGCACGCAATAGATTGAGATAAAACCATGATAGATAGCATTTAATTCCTTCTCAAAGAAGAGTGGACATGAAAGATCTACACCTTTTGGAACTTATGAAACACATAAGCACATCTTGCATACATAAGTTCCAAAAATGTTCAAGGTTCATTAGCATGGAAGGTACCAGTGGTCCAAAATGAAGTGTTTGTCGGAGATGACTGAATATGTGCAGCTGTAAAGTGAAAGAACTAGAGTGAGAATATCTAAAAAGATTAGGATTGGAACGTTACGTCAAGAGGTGCATCAGTCTGTGATTTGAGAATTTTGTCTCCGAGAATATCCAAGAGATTCATCTCAAGAGACTCATCAGCACTGTCTACCGTCACTGAAAGTGCACGACCACAGTAGCCTATTAGAAATATATCAAAAATGTCAGCAACTTCTTTCCAAATACGCATTCTTGCATGTCTGGTAATAGTCAACTCTGGCCCTGCTTTCTCTGTCAGTTTTTTGACATCATCGAGCAGAATGCGAATAAAACCTTCAACTGCTAGTCTCCAAAGTGAGCCATCAGGATTGTCTCTTCTTGTTATCATACATCTAGTGAAGAAAATTAGAACTCAATCAATGAGAAGCTCCAAATTCTTGGAGTATATTGATCACCTTGAAAGATGAACACAATCAATAAAAGGAGTACAAGTAATTCAAACTCTGATCAATCCATAAAGATTTATGTATCATTGACATGTAAGCAGACACATACTAGCCAAAAGAAAAAATAATTACAAAAGAAGCCTACAGATTCATGCCAGAGACGAGGAAGGATTATTTCAAAAGTAGATCATATTTTATTTTGATCATAATCTATGACAGTCTTCCCAAGTAATTTGGTATGATTAACCGAAGAGAACAAGAGAATGGATAATAAGCTCCTTTTTTCCCCAACCTCGTAACAAGTTTGTATTATAAGGTTTTTTTACCCAACTTCATAACAAGGTTGCAATATCTTGCATTCCCTAGTCAACACATAAAATAGATTCCCTGTCACAACAATACACTTCAGTGTACCATTTTTAATCAAAAACTATAGGAGCTGTCGCGAAGGGTTATTCTGGGGGTCATAAAGGGGACGGGGACTGGTGGTGGAATGGAGAGGTCCAAGGTAAGGTGGATGCCAAGAAAGCGGCTTATTTGAAGCTTGTGGAGAGTATAGACAAGGAGGATAAAAAGACATATCGAGAGTATTATAAGAAGGCAAAGAAAGAGGAGAAGTTAGCAATTACGGCAGCCAAGACTGCAGTATTTGGACGTATGTACGAGGAACTCGGGGGCAAGGGTGGGGACAAAAAGCTATTCCGATTGGCCAAAGTGAGGGAGAGAAAGGCTCAAGACTTGGACCAAGTGAAGTGTATCAAAGACGAAGACGGCAAAGTATTGATAGATGAGGCACATATTAAACGAAAATGGCAAGCATACTTCCATAAATTGTTGAACGAGGAGGGAACAGAAGCATCATGCTGGGTGGGTTGGATCACTCCGACGGTCAATGTGATTGTAGCATGCTCGGGACCCGTAAGAACATAATAACAGGTCACATAACATAGCACGGACCTACCTGAGGCCTCAAATCATGTATAACAACATCAAAATGATGAAACGCACCTCAAATCAAACTTAATGAAATTCGAACTTTCAACTTCAAAAAATTCGCGCCGAAACATATCAAATCAACTTGGAATGAACTCAAATTTTGCACACAAGTCCTAATACATCATGCAAAGATACTTGTACCCTCAATCTACCGAGCGAAGTGCAAATGCTCAAAACAACCGATCGGATTGTCAAATTTCACCCTGTAAATTCTATTTTGTACTATTTAATTAATGGAAATTGTGACTTCAAGTAATAAAATGAGTATTGATGGACGAGGCACATATTAAACGAAGATGGCAGGCATACTTCCATAATTTGTTGAACGAGGAGGGGAACAGAAGCATCGTGCTGGGTCAGTTGGAGCACTTCGAGAGTCAGTGTGATTTTGGGTATTGTAGGCGTATTAAGGCAGCAAAGATGGAGAGGGTAAGATGAGCAGGGGTAGAGCGGCGGAACCAGACGAAATCCCGGTGGAATTCTGGAAGAATACGGGCCAAATTGGCTTGGAATGGCTTACTGAGTTGTTTAATGTTATCTTTAAGACAAAAAGGATGCCCGATGAATGGAGGTGGAGTACGATGGTTCCATTGTACAAGAACAAGGGCGACATTCAATATTGCAACAACTACAGGGTATAACACTGCGGAGCCACACTATGAAAGTTTGGGAGAGGGTGGTGGAAGCCATGGTGAGAAGGACCATGTCTATTTTCGAAAACCAATTCGGATTTATGTCTGGGTGATCGACGACGGAAGCAATTCATTTGCTGAGGAGATAAGCGCAACAATATAGGGAGAGTAAGGACTTGTATATGGTGTTAAATAGCGCCGCAAGGTGCCGTGCGCATGGGGCGAAGCTCAGTAGATGTCGATTGCCATCGGTTGTTGCGGGTAACATCGGGAGGCGACAACGCTCGTGGCGGCTGATGGCTTTTAGCAATAGAACGACAAAGCAACGTGCTAGTCGCACCGCAAGGGGCGAAGTGCATGGGGCGAAGCTCAGTAAGTTGCCGATTTCCATCATTTGTTGCTGGTTGACATGGCAATGTTACGTTTCAAGACGTGTCAGGACGTCGCAGGACATGGAAGGGTGTGGCCATGGCACGGGTCAGGACGTGACAGGATGTGTCAAGATGTGGCCACAGGACGTGTCAGGACATCGCAGGACACCCATGAGTCTTCATACAGATGAGACTCGAGGATAAGATAGTACCGCATTGTATAACGCTAATGGGTTTTAGTGATGCAGTTGAATGAACCTCGGGAGAGATAATACTACCCGTTCTGGCTGGTGGAGTCACTCTAGAAATGACTTTTCACGTCATGAACCATTGACCTTGAAAAAGAGTATGATGAAGTCCCGAGGGAGGTACTATGGAGGTGCTTGGAGGTTAACAATGTCCCGGTAGCGTACACAAGGTTGATTAAGGATATGTGCGAGGGTGCTAAGACTCGGGTGAGGACTGAGGGAGGAGACTCGGAACACTTTCCAGTTACAGTGGCGATGAATGTGCTGACGTGACACATCCAAGGGGAGGTGCCTTGGTGCATGTTGTTTACAGATGATATAGTGTTGATAGACGAGCCTCGACGCGGGGCTAACGCAAGGTTGGAGGTTTGGAGACAGAACTTGGAGTCTAAGGGTTTCAAGTTGAGCAGGACCAAAATCGAGTACTTGGAGTGCAAATTTAGCGGTGGACCTTAAAGCTAACGTGGATGTGAAGCTTGATACTCAAGTCATCCCCAAGAGAAGTAGTTTCAAGTATCTCGGATCTATTTATACAGAGTAACAGGGAGATTGACGAAGATGACACACATCGTATTGGAGCGGGATGGATGAAGCGGAGGCTTGCTTCCGATGTTCTTTGCGATAAGAATGTGTCATCAAAACTTAATGGTAAATTTTACAGAGTGGTGGTTTGACCTACCCTGCTATATAGGGCAGAGTGTAGGCCAATCAAGAGCTCTCATGTGCAGAAGATAGAAAGTAGCAGAAATGAGGATGTTGATATAGATGTGTGGGTGTACCTGGAGGGATAAGATTAGGAATGAAGTTATTTGGGACAAAGTGGGAATGACAAGATGCGCGAGTCGAGGCTGAGATGATTCAAGCATGTTAAGAGGAGAAAAGTTGACGCTCTTATTAGGAGGTGTGAGAGGTTGACCAGGGCGTGTTTGAGAAGAGGCCGAGGCAGATCTAAGAAATACTGGGGAGGTGATTACGCAGGACATGGGGACATGACACTTGATAAGAGGGCGTGGAGCTTGAGGATTAGGGTAAAAGGTTAGCACGTAGTTGAGAATTTTCCCCATTCTTACTAGTAGTACTAGTAGCACGCATGTACTTTCATATCTCTCAATTGATATTACACCATGTTGTTTAGTTTGTTTCAGTTATCGTATTCCCTTGTTATTACTATTTTGGTGCTACTTATTCTGTTCTCCCCCCCCCCCTTCTCCCCTCTCTTTCTTTCTTTCTTTTTCTTCTCCTTTTTCTCCCTCTGTTTCTTCTTCTCCTCCCTATTTTTCTGAGCCGAGGGTTTATTGGAAACAACATCTCTACCTTCACTAGGTAGGGCTAAGGTATGTGTACACACCTAAGTTGCTCTAACACGGATACGGGTGTCCGACACGGGTGCAGATCTAAAGGTCGAATCCTTTAAAATGAAAATTTTAAGATTCGGGAATACGGATCCTAGAACCAACACGGGTGCGGGGATACACCTAAAAGTTTGCACACTTGAATTAATATTTGCGGTGCTAAGACAAAAAAGTTTGCACACTTTGTAGCAAATAGCTACAATAAAGTGGTCATAAAGGTAAAGTAAGTCAAAAAGCATATCACTTTTTAAAAAGAAAAGGTAAAATAAGTCAAAAAGCATATCACTTTTTACGAAGAGCTACATTAACTCTTTTTTGTGGCCCATATTGCAAGTGGATGCAATATTTAGTGAGAGACAGTTGTATAACTCTTCATAAACGGCGAAATATTAGCTGTCAATTAAAAAAATGGTCAATTCCTAATTTGTCTCCTCCTCCATCATTTCTCTGCACTCACCTCTTCTTCATTCCATCTCTAAGTATTCTTTCCCAACAAAACCTTTTTCATCTCTTTGTTTTTTTCCAGTACAAAACCATTTTGGTCAACGCACCTGATCTTGTCTGACCATATCCGACACATATCCCACACCCTTACCAGTGTCGGTGTCGTGTCGACACGGGTACGGCACCCAAAGTGTCGTGTCCGACCAACTTAGGTACACGCTACCCTCCCCAAACCCCAAGTATGGAACTGGGTATGTTGTTGTTGTACTATAGGAGCTGTCATTGATGGCGGGAAATGAAACAAGAGGATCTGTCAGCATGATCAATTTTTAATGATAGACGGGAAAAGAAACTAAAGGATCTGCCATGCATGATCAACTCTCACCTTCCTAAAGATTGAATAATATCAGGTAAAATTTTGTACTTCTCAGCAGGTGGAGCCTGCAAGAGTAGATCCACTAACACAGGAACAAGTTTTTCTGCAAAAAGATGATTTGAGATACTTGGCACTGTGGTTGATTCAGGACTCTTAGGTGAAGCTTCTACTCTTTGGGATTCTGAAGCAATTCCATTACTGACCTCAGCATCATCATTGATCCCTGGGCAACAATGTCAAAGAAAATAAGTTGTGTAAGAATAAAAAATAGCTCTAAGAAATGTAGTGATTCCAAACAAGTAACTAATCTCACTGGTCTCCTGGTCGTTCTCATCTTCAATTTTGTCCATACAGGAATCAGAGCTTGGAAGATACAGCAATAATTTTGCAAGCAGCGGTGACCACATTGCAGAAAGGTGTTCTGCTGGACGCAACTGTGGCAGTATTTCAAGTGCAGTACGTTGTAAAGGTGGAACATGACCCTACAGAAAAATATGCCACTGACAAATTAAAACTCATGCAAACCGATAAAATGTACAGCTTGTTGCATTCTCTACCTGAGTACTGTAATGATTTTATGTCTTCAACATAATAGAAAGGATATGAGAGTTGAATGACCTCTAGGTTTAGAGAACCGTAACTTGTCTATTTTTAAGACAAATTATTTAGTATGAGAATGAAATGGACATGAATACAGCAGAATGGTTATAGGGAATTCATAAAACTGCCTCCAACTAGTTAGGTGTTGAGGGAAAAGTGTTGATTTCAAGTTTTAGAGAGGATAAAGTTTAAAAACATTCATTACTGCAAAAATTCAAACAAGATGCAACATAGTTTATGATATTGGATGTCCAGCAGGGACAGGATATCTGGATCTTGTAGCAAACTTGTTATTAGCTATAACTTGGGCAGCCGCAAGACAAATGATTACGAACCTTGGTGAGTGGCGGAACTCAATAACGCTATCATCATCATTATGAGTGTATAGAATAGCCAAACGAGTTTACTGGAAAGAAGCTGCAGATCTTTCTGACTCTGCTGCTTCTGATAATCAAGTGAAGATGGTCCTTCATACAATTAATAACAAAGGAACCTCAAGCCTAGAGGGTTCTTGTTGAATACATAGTATAGAGAATTCTCCCTTTTTGTCATAAAATTTTCTGGGAAAAAAATGACACTTGGATCTAGTCGTATTTATAACCCCCCCCCCCCCCCCCAACAACCCACACAGCCCTCACATGCTTATATGTGAATAAAAAGTCCAGACAATCTAAGGGCTTACACTGTCTTATTAATTATATCACATGAAATGCAAGTACTCACATATTCAGCTTCACCGTTACTATTGACGACCTTGGCTTGTTTAATCCCTGAATCTACAATTGACAGCAGCTTTAGGTACGTACCATTATCAAACATTCCCTGTGCTTGAACATACAATTCACCTGCCAATAGAAAGGTTCTCATTGTAAACTACTGGACAGACTACAAAAAATGTCATTGTTTCGTCATATGGTTCTCTGTAGCTCCTTGATCAGACGGGCACCAACATTAAACAACCATAAAGATTGCATTAATATAAATAAGTAAATACATGTTTTAACCTCATGAACTCAACTAACACAGATTCTGGGACCTGCAGACACAGGCAGATTAAGGATTTTAAAAGGATGGCTTCACGCCTTCACCACTACCTACAGTGGCGGAGCTACCTTTAATGACGGGGGGTCACATTTGAATCCCCTTGGAAAGTTAGAATGTGCAAAATGATAAATTCTAAAAATCTTGTATTTATGCAACTTGTTGGATCTTCTTGAAATAAGAGAATTTTCTAATGAGTAGAAAAAGTGGTTCAAAAATTGTATAGGTTATCAAATCCAGTGTGTGACATTCTTGCATTTTTCTGAATGCCACCGTTAAAATTTCTGGTTTCGCCATTGAGTACCTAACATAAAATTATTGTGCCTGAGTGTAAGCTAACTGAAAGAAAATTTATAAAAAAGAAGTTCCACAGAAGATCAATTCTTGTACCTGGATGCAAATATATTGCCAGCTTATAATCAGTGCATCACTAAGCCTTCTGCAGAATGGGTTCCCAAGTGCACTACTTTTCTGTTTTCATAAATTATTTACAGTGCTATATAGAGATTTACGTGAACCCAACCCTATAAAGTAGATTCGCTACTGCCTACAGAGATAGAGAACAAACTAATTACTGTACAAGTTACAAAAACAAGGAGATTATTGACATAGGACAAAAACAGTTGTCTCTTGTCTGTCTATTTTGATCTCTTTAGCTTGGGGAAGAAAGGATGCACTATACTATTTACAGTATTTAGAGGGAAAAGGCATTACTGTATGAAGGACTTGACATGGGATAAAAAACATTGTCTGCCTGTTTTAGTCCCTTCAGCTTGGGAACGAAAGGATGCATTATATCAATTATGGTATTCCTCTTATACAATTTCTCTAAGCGTCATAGACACTGATGTTCAACTGCCAACTTCATGTGATCTTAAAAGTCGTGGTACTCAAATTTATTGCAGCGACTGAGAATTTTCTTACTCTGGAATTAGTGTTATCTTATTCCTAAACCTAGCCTGACAAAAGATGAATTTGTAATTTGGATCAATCTTGACCCTAGAAAAGCGTTAATCACATTGAGTTTGCTCCAAGTCGAACTTGAGTTGGTCACGGAAAAGTTTTGATATTTCATTGATTTATTATACATATAACATAGATATCATTTACAAAATAAAATAGTACTATAGCTATTTATGACAATTGACACCCTAGTATTCAAAAATAAATCCAGAGTAATATATATGCCAAAAGGGGATGATATAAAATCCTGATTAACATCAATTTGATCAGACCAACATTAAATGCAAACTGGATGAACTAAATGTAGAAAAAATTCTAATTCAGATTTTATAAAAGGACCCGATCAAATCTAATCTGACCTTTAAGCTCCCAAACGGCCCTTATAGAGCAATGTCAATTATTACTCACAAAAACACTTACCAAGACCATATAAGATCTCCTGCTTCAACTTGTATGCCATATTCCCGTTGTAGTTTGGTGACTTGTGCAGCACAAGCTCATAGACATCAAGCACCGAAGTAAGATAAGGCATAGGCAGATTTCCCTGCTTCATAGGATTTATTCATTGAGTAGAAGCTAAAACCTATAAGCATTCAGTAATATTCATAACTGATAACTTCCATAGACTTCTTCCTATTAAATGAAGAAATGTCATTTGCACAAATACAATGAATCGCATATTACCTTTGGGGAATGAGAAACTATGGTGGACTGTAAACAATTTACTGCTGCGAGAGCAACCTCTTTACTACCATTAAATATGCTGTTTCTTACACAAAGAAGCAATGTCTGCCATCCTACATAAGCACAGAACTCTTCCGTGATCACTGAAAATGTTGTTTTCCAGGTAAAGACGACGATGAATCAACGGATTGTGAAAATTACCAGACTGGAAATTCTCTAAGCTTCTCAAGAAAGGAAAAAAAGAACGTAGAATTCGAGCTATGCCCCCAAGTACAAGCACAAGTGTCTCATCCCATTGTTTCTGAGCTGTGTTACGACTGCAGAACCAAACATTTCACTTAAGACAAGAGATTGAAACAAAAACAAATAGAAAATATAGACAGCGAGTTTCAAATTTGGCATACCTATGGTGTATGAGCATATGAATTGCTTTCCCTCCACGTGTTCCAAGTTCTTTTCCCTGCCATTCTGTCTTTGACGATGTTGCAGCCTAAGAGCAAAATATATCTTATTGGTCAAGAAAAGCTACAGGATAGTCCCTAAAATAGATTGGAGCCGTTTCAACTTACCATGTGAGAAGAGCGATCTAATGTAGGTAAAACATAATTCCATAGACAATCCTCCCACATACTCTTTGAAAGCTTTTGTCCATGGCTGCCAAGAATTTGGAAAAGTGTCCGAACAGCAGAGTTCCTAACCTGAAAAATAGTTTAGGTTTACGTCTGCTACTAACAAAAGGATCAACAAAGCACATCATTTTCAGCAAGGTTAGTGTTAGAGAACTAATGTATGTAGGAGGCTCAGTCCCACATCGGAATAGTAGTAGTATGTAGTGTATAGAATTTAGATATAAATAGGGCTCCTAATATTATAGTAAGAAAATGAATATCAATAACATATTTTTCCCGTGCTATTATAGCTTTTGGTGAGAAAAGATCATTGTGAATCATTCGAGCGACATCCAGGAGAAAGAACTTAGTCGCCCTGCAATTTTCCGGGGATTTGAGAGTCTGTCAGCGACTGTCACAAGGTTCCCCTATTACCAGCGACCAAACCCCAGTCAGTCTCTCCGGCAAAGTCACCTCCATGCACCTCCACATGCAGTCATAAGTTCTGTGCTCCTGCGTTATGCGCCGGCGCGTTTGGACTGTTCCGGAAACTGTCCTAGCAGAATTGGGTTGCCTCCCCATTCCGACATCACCCGTCTAGTTTCCTCTGCTGTCTGATAACTTTCTGTCCAGGCAGTCCACTTTTCCGGCGAGTACTTCTCTTTTTTTTTTTTTTTCAGATGTGAAATTGTTTTGTGGAAAGTCAGCACTTTTTCCGGCTAAGTCAGAATCTCCGACAAGTTCAGTCATTTTTCAGTCACCTTCTAGGCCACATACTGGTGAAGATTCATGGGTATTCACCAGTGCTGTGAAGAGCGTGAAGTGAGGAAAAGCAACAACCCCCATTTTGCTTAAAGCGAGAAGCAAGAAGCAAGAAGCAAGAAGCAAGAAGCGAAGAGCTCTTTTTTGAGGTGAAGCGGAGTTTTAAAAAAAAAAAATACTGGGCAGTAATTAAATTAAAATAAAATAAGAATTAAGAATAAAGGATATAAAAATTAGAGGAAGGGCAGTAATTCTCTGTTAAAAACTGGGCAGAGAAAGAAGAAACCAAGGATTGGCATCAATACTGAAAAAGAACCGAAGGTAAAAAAAAAATTCGCCAGCATTTAGCTGCTAATTGGATGTTTAAACAATGAAAGAAAAAGAAGAAGAAGCAGAAGAAGAAGAAAAATCAGAACATACCTGTTGCTGTTAAAGACTTGAACTTGAAGAAGAAGAAGAAGAACCCTAGTCGATGCTATCAGATGCTCTGCTTCAAAACCCTAGTGGTTGCTGCTGTTGTTCGTATAATGAAAGACACAACTGATTTTGGGTCTATTTTAAAACATAGAAGCGGTCGCTTCCTTCGCATCGCATGATCGCTTCTTGCTTTTAGAGGGAAGCGGTCGCTTTTTTATACCTGAGTCGCTTCACCCATATGAAGCGTGCACCTTCTCGCTTTGCATCGCTTCTCGCTTAAAGTGAGGAAGCGGGCGCTTTTTTAAACACTGGTATTCACTGGACAGCTACTTGACTTGACTATTTTCGGACGTTCTTTGCACTTTGGTTGCAATAAAATGGGAACCAATACTTTGAATAGTTGGATGATTTCTCTATCGGAGCATATTGAGTTCCTTCCATACAATGCACGTAAACAGACTATCTTCTAACTTAGTTTCTGTTGTTCAACCAGGTAATAGTGTGAGTCATGTCTCCCAATCTTCTTCTCCCGACTTTTTAACCATTGATTCTGGCGTATCTGATTATATTTCTAGTAATAAATATCTTTTCACTACAATTTCTTACTCTCAATCACTTCCAACAATCTCAATAACCAATGGATATCAAATCATGGCAATAGGAATAGGTCAAGCTAGTCCACTTCCTTCCTTATGTTTGAATTCAGTTCTTTATGTTCCTGGTAGTCCTTTTCATCTCATACTTAGCCAAATCACGTAATTGCTAAATTTTATTTCTTGATGACTTTGTTATTATACAGGAACTCAGTACTAGATGGATCATTGGTACCGGGCATGAATCAAATAGACTTTATTACCTTATCCTTGCTAAATCATATGGACTCACATTTTGTCCTACTTCAACACCTTGTCTTGTAAGTGATTCATCTGATTTATTACATAAATGGTTGAGACATCCCAGTTTATCAAAACTTCAGAAAGTGGTAACCGGTTTGTCTGACTTGTCCACTCTAGCGTGTGAGTCCAACTCGGGCATAGTCCCTCCCATTTCCCTCGGTGTCCTGATAATCGGGTAAAGCCAACTTTCACTTTAGTCTATTCAGATTGGAGTCCTAGTCGGTTCAGTTCTACCTTGGGATTCCGCTACTTTGTCAGTTTCATTGGTGATTATATCAGGTATACTTATATTCTTGATGAAAAATTGATTTGAGTTATTTCCTATTTTCCAAACCTTTCACACTGAAATCCAAAATCAACTAGGGGTTCAATCAGCACATTACATAGCAGCAAGGCCTCAGAGTATTTCTCTTATTCATTTCAGCAGTTTATGAACTCTTACGGGATCATTCATCAAACATCTTGTCCATACACATCTCAACAAAACGGGTAAGTTGAAAGAAAGAATAGACATCTCATTGAGACTGCTCGTACCCTACTCATGTTCTCACATCTTGTTATCTTATTAATCGTATATCATCATCAGCTATCCATAATCAAGTTCCATTCTTTATCTTGTTCTATTCTCTTTGGGAGCACGTGCTTTGTTCATAACCTTATTCCAAGAAAAAAAATAAGTTAGTTCCTCGTACTCTTAAGCTAAGTTGCTCGGACACGGGTGCGGGTCTCCGACACGGATACGGATCTAAAGGTCGAATCCGTCTAGTCCTATTCTATTTTTGGTGTAAAAAGTAAGCATAAAAGAAGCGGACTCTATTTTTTATGCCCTAGATTTTTCGTAAGATGATACAGAATTTTATTTTCTCTTTTTTGTAACTCTGGAGACTTCACAACGTGTAGTTCTCCCTTTATACATAAAAAAATTGTTACCATTATCAAAAAAAGTGTGTAAAGTCAAACGATCCAACTTGTAGATATTTTCACTTAGTCTCTTACTAGTGCTCGTATTAGTTACAACTATAGCAAGCTCGGTACATATGACTAATATGCACTGGCTTGAGGGGGGAGTATTGATAGTTAGTACTAACATATTATGTATAGTGTCCCACTCATCAGGAAAAAGATGTCTAGTGCTGTATAAACATTGTATGAAAATAGGCTATTGTAAGACACTTTAGTTAACGAATATATCAATAATGTATTTCTCCAGTGCCTTTATTTCTCACAATCACCAGTGACAAAAGTAACTAAAACTGCAATTCTTTTAGCAGTCAGATCAGAGGTTGATACTTTTGATTACGACAGAATAAGTTTCTGACAGTAGAAACTAGTGTTGTTGACAGGACAAGCAGAAATATATCAGTTTACAAGTCTGGACCATCAGTTGTTACATAAAATATATTAAATATATTAAATTTTTGTTTTTAATCTTTAAAGTTCAAAGAAGAAATAGGACAGCAGATGCTGATCAAGCAGTATAGATCACTTTGAACAAGACAATCAACAGTAGAAAATTATAGAATAGAGAAGCATTAATGTCCTGATAGGATAGTACTCATCTTCATAACAAGTCAATAACAACAAAAAACATTTCCTCAGAAGGAATAGAGCTATCAATGTAAGACAATATTATCCATGCAAAGAAGGTCAAGGAAAGAAAAACATTTATATTGATTTCCCAAGATTTATACCCTATTACAACACGGTAGACTAGCCATGTTGTATGGAGCCGAGTGTTGGTCAGTCAAGAATTCACATATCCAGAAGATGAAAGTAACAGAAATGAGGATGTTGAGATGGATGTGTGAGCATACTAGGCTGGATAAAATTCGGAATGAAGATATTCGGGAGAGGGTGGGCGTGGCTCCCGTGGACGGCAAGATTCGAGAAGCGCGGCTTAGATGGTTCGGACACTTGTGGAGGAGAAGCCTAGATGCACCGGTTAAGAGATGTGAGCGGGTTGACTTTGGCAGGTACGAGAAGAGGTAAAGGGCGGCCTAGGAAGTATTGGGGCGAAGTAATCAGGCAGGACATGGCGCGACTTCATATTTCCGAGGACATGGCTCTAGACAGGAATATGTGGAGGTTGAGCATTAGGGTTGTAAGCTAATGGGTAGTCGAGAGATCTTCCCACTTTGTACCGGGTAGTCCGTTAGAGTTTTGTTAGGTTTGTTAGCGGACTTTCTTGTATTCACATTGGTGTTTTGCATAGTTTTGTGTTATTGTCCTTTCACTTATTTGTTGTGGTTATTTTCTTTCTAGTATCTTTTATTGTTACATGTCTTTTCTCGTATTTCTTTTCTGATATTACTGCCTTTCCTATTGAGCCGAGAGTCTCCTGAAAACAGTCTCTCTGCCATTTTCGCGGTAGGGGTAAGGTCTGCGTACACCTTAACAAGGCAATAAAACAACGGGAATATATGGAGGAGCACTATATATCACAACAAATATATCACTATTAAAACAACCTCTCTGTCATTTTGGAGAACCAAGGCAATAACAACACCTTTTGGGTGTGGCATATGGAGGAGCATCATGAAGAAATGGGAATCCTTCAGTGGCAACATCACTTATAGGGTGGGAGATGGAAGGAGAATCAACTTTTGGAACCATACGTGGTGTGGAGAGGATACTTTGAGGGTCTCCTTCTGCCACATCTTCAGAGTTTCAAACCAGAAAGAATTGATGGTCCAAGAGATTCGTAAGGAGCATGAAGGGGGTAGTAAGGGACCTGTCATTTAGAAGGAACATCTAATGTAAGATTGGGAGATTGTGGAGCTCCAAGATTTATTGACACTGCTATATGGGCAAGACAGGCTCCAGCCATCTTGTGATTCTTGGAGATGGGGTTTGTGTGGGGATGGTTGTTCACTGTAAAATCCTTTCACGGGAGTATGTTGGTGAGAGAGGAGGCCTCTTTTCCATAGTTTCCATAGTACTCGATCTGGATTCCTAAGGCGCCCACGAAGGTGTGCTTTTTTGCATGGCTAGCGACGAGGGAAGTGATTTTGACTGCTTAGAATCTGCAAAAGAGAGGAATTACACTTGTTAGTTGGTGCTATATGTGTAAAGGCTCAGGGGAAGAAGTTGATCACCTTTTGTTGCATTGCTCTGTGTCCTCGGCTTTGTAGAGGGCGATCCTGAACCTTTTTGGTGTTCAACAGGTGATGCCAAGCACCATAAAGGAAATGTTATATAGCTGGGCCGGTTTCCGTAGAAGAAGAAAGCAAAAGGCGTGGAAGTTCGCCCTGTTAGCTCTCATGTGGATAGTTTAGGGGGAGAGAAATAGGAGAGCTTTTGAAGGGATTGAGTCTCTTTTTTCACATCTTAAGAATAGTCTTTTATCTTCGATCACTTTTTGATGCACTCATATAGCCCTACTTGTATAGACGATTGGACGTCTTTTGTAGAGAATCATGTTCTGATGTAAATTCTCTACTTTTTTGTATACTTCTTGTATACGGGAGTTCTCTCCCTTTTGATTAATACAATTTATCTTTAAAAAAAAGGTTTTATTTGCTACGACAAGCCTCTCGGGATTAAAGTAGCAAATGCCTGGATTTGAACTTGTCATAAATAGACTAAAGAGAAAAGGGCTTGAAAGCCTATAAATTAGTTGCCTATCAGCTATATGCTCAAAAAATGTAACAAGGAAAAAGCTTAATTGCACAGAAAATACAAATACCTCTGGTCTTTCATCAGCACCAAGATTTTGTAATAAAGAAAAAATTGAAAAGAGCAATTTGTCACAGTCTACAATATTCATTTGGAGTGCTTGGTCGTTAACTTTCCCAGAGAAATTTAGAGCCCGTTCTTCCTTCATTCCATTACTATCTGGAATCAGATAAACACTCAGTTTTCATCTAGAACAAGAGAAGAAATCAAAGAACACTCTATTAATAAATGGAACCAACAATATTTACAACCCGTGGTTCTACCTGATTCTTTTTCTTCATTCTGTTTATACAGAAACCCCTTAACGATGAAATCTGTGGAAGTCCATAAAAGGCCAATTGCTGTCAAACTGATATTCAGTTCAGTGTTCTGAGCACTATATGCTCCAGTGACATCAATGCATCTGCAAAGAAATAACATTATTAAATAATGATGCTTTCGTGCCATTTGGTTTTTGTCTTTCTTCTTTTTAAGTTTGTTTTGTAATTCTTACTGCTGTCTGAGAGACCCTTTTCATCGAATTCGTTTCCATTGCTGTCTGAGAGACCCTCCCCGTCAAGTTTTCTTTTTTCTTATTTTAAACACATACAACACGTTTGCAAATTGATCATGGTTGCCAAAATTATGCACATGTAATGCTCAAAACTTCTACTGAAGCTGGAATAACTAAGAGAAGAAAAGTAGACAAAGTCCAGGAACACAAAAGTAGCTTACACATGAAGGCAGTCAGCAGGTACTGTTGAAAGGCCATCATTCATGATGACACGAAGATTCTGTGCAAGAAAATGTAGCAGTCAGTTCACATCAAAGATGCAGATGTAAGCTAAAGCTTCGCTTTCAAGTATGTTACACCATTCAGAGTGTAAACATTAAGAAGGTAGAACATAGCCAATACTAATTGCATTAGTGAGCCACCATGAATTATGTGGAAGCATTTCGTCCAACCCATCTTCTTTTGTAAGGCAATTTTAAATGTGGAAAATATTTGTATACAAAAACTATACTTTAAGGTAGAGAATCTATACAAAACTATGGTATGGTTCTTTACAAAATACAACGAATCTTCTATACATATAGAAATCTAATGGGTGTATCAAAAAGAAACTAGAAATAAGAGCAATTCTTTAACTGTACAAAGTCAGTCCTAACTCAATCAAAAGCTCCCTATTCTTCTCCTTCTATCGCATCCACAATATACGAGTGGGCGATAGTATTCTAATTTATCTTATATGGACTGAACATAACCTAAACATCAATAAAGAAGGGAATTCAGTACCACCAACCATGTTATTTAAGCGGGGTATTTTAGAAGAGATGAAAGAGCAGAGGCGAAATATGAATGATTTTGGGGTTGAGCTTTACACTTATACTCAAGATGCCTTTAAAAAAGGCAGGACAACAAAAAAGAAATTAGTGGACGAATGAAAAGAATCTGGGAAAAATGGGAAATATCAAGCTGTCTCTGAATACTTTGTTTGCTGTTAGACCACTAAAGGAATATGAACTCGTTGAGAATGATGCTGATCTAGTTCATGGCCTATCAGAAGTGGAAGGCGCTTAACAAGATCCACATTCAACTTTATGTAAACATAATGATAATATTTAGATGAAAACCCTAATAACCAAATTGACATTCCTCTTTTTTGTATTGGAAAAAGAATAACATGTGTGGTGGATGCCTTGCTACTTGAGCTGGCTTGAGTCAATCAGAACTAAGTAAAATAAATGGAGGAGCTGGTTGAGACAAAATCGACCCAAGCTCGCAAATCTCATGAGATAAGCCTAGTTCACTTGCACCCTCAGTTTTGTTGAGTGTTTAGCGTTGTCACCTGAAATCCAAGAGTAATGAGATCCTTCTCGGCAGCGTTTGCTACTGACCTGAAAGCATCATTCCAAGATTTAAAGTTCTCTTGACTGAAAAAACTATGGCTCTAAAGACCAAAAGCAACTCGAAGTACAAGATGAGCACCTCAATAATTCAAGAATATTTGGCCAGCTATAATGGAGCTTTTCTCCATGTCTCTGAAAGAATATAAATCATTAAAAAGATAAAAACAGTAGTGAGAGAGAATCACAACAAGAGAGTTCTGTGTATCAGTGCTATGGAGTAAAACAGTAACTTGGATATCACTACCTCTAAAACGTGAAGAAGAATTTTCAGAGATCCAGCACGAACATCGATGTTCTGAGCTGAAGAATATAGCACTTTCAGTGGAGAAATGACAGCACACTCCAGTGACCTCAACTCTATATTCTCAGTTTGTACCTAGAGAGTTTGTCAAAAGTAAAGATTATTACCACCTAGCATGCAAAAATTCATGACCTTTGAATGGAAGGTTAATTCTCACATCATTGCATGCACCCTGGAGCTTGGATGATGCATGTTCCTGGACCTGATTGGATCCTAAAACAGCGGAAATAGATTGATCCATAGCATTCAGTGCTATCGTTCTCACATGCTGATTTGAACTAACAGTAAGCTACAAAAACATGAACGCATTAGAACAAACATAACAAATGCAACTATAGCATTTTATGAAATTAGGGATTAGATTACCTCAATAAAGTGGCAAATAACTTCATCCCATAATGGTCCCACCCCTGTTATAGAAAATTACCATAATTTAACTGTAACGAGAAAAGATAATGAAAATTTGAAAAGGTTAAACATACAGACGCAGCTGAATGTGTGTGTGTGTGTAATTTTGAAAATTGCAGCTACGCGTATGCTAATAGATTCTTGACAAATATTTGAGATTATTAGGCCCCGTTTGGCCATAGATTTTGCCAAAGTTTTTCCACAAAAAAAAATTGGCAAAACATGTTTGTTTATAGATTTTATCCATGTTTTGGCAGATTTTGAAAACAAAATTTCCAAATCTCAAAACTAGCTCTAGACCTTAGTATGTGGTTGAAGGAAAGGATGTTGTCTCCTTATGTAGCCTTGGGATCAACTTTGTTAGATACTTGTGTAAATATGTCCTAATCCCATATGTAGTAGGTTTATAATATGTCCTAGTTTGATATGTAGTAGGAGTAGAATATGTATTATATATATGGCTCATTGTATCATTGTTAATACATCAATAATATATTTTTCTCCCGTGCTTTCTCACATGGTATTAGAGCCACCGTGAGAAATTAATCGTTGTGCGTCATTCCAATGATATACGGAAAGAAATAACTCAGTCACCGTGCAATTTTCCGGTGACCTAAGTGACTAATTGCATAAAAGTCACTAATTATCAGTGTTGTGCAAAATCCAACACCACCAAAAGCTACCCCACATAATTCCGACCAACCCCCAGAAATTTCACCGGGAAAAGCCAACGCACGCGCCCCCACGCGCCTGCAAGAGCACTGCCGCGGCGGCGCGTCAGCCTCACACGCCGGCGCGTGAGGGCCCTTCCGGCCAGAATTTCGAAAAACTCTTTTGAACAGTGTGTTCGTCTGAGCATTCCGAGCCTACCCATCCTGTTTTCTTTTAATTCCGACCACTTTGAATTTTTTCCGGTAGCTACAGTATTTTTTCAGCAAAAACAGTATTTTCAGCATCTGTTTCAGAGAACTTTTCAGTTGATTCTTTTTGTTATCTGGTGATAATCCAACCATGTCTTTGGGAATCGATGCTTTAGGGTCTAGAAACCCGGGTTCTGGCAGTTCCGGTGTTATGATTACCTCATAACCTTTAATGGGAGGTTCAAATTACTTAGATTGGGCTTCATTTGTCGAGTTGTAGTGTAAAGTCAAGGAGTTCAAGATCATTTAACAAAAAAGGCTGGCGAAGGTGACGAAAAGGCCAAAACACAGTGGGAGACGGTCGATGCTCAGTTATGTAGTATCCTGTGGCGATCTATTGATTCCAAGTTGATGCCCTTGTTCCGTCCATTCCGAACATGTTATTTTGTTTGGGAAAAGGCTCGTAATCTCTACACTAATGACATATCTCATTTCTATGATGTAATATCGCGAATGACAAACTTAAAGAAACAGGAATTAGATATGTCTACTTAGTTGGGACAAGTTCAGGCAGTCATGGAAGAATTTGAGACGTTGATGCCAGTTTCTACTAGTATTGAAAAACAACAAGAGCAACGACAGAAAATGTTTTTAGTTCTTACACTCGCTAGACTCCCTAATGACCTTGATTCAGTACGTGACCAGATTTTGGCTAGTCCAACCGTCCCCACAGTTGATGAATTATTCTCTCGATTACTTCGCCTTGCTGCAACACCTAGCCACCGAGTAAGCTCACCGCAGACACTTGACTCATCTGTTCTCGTATCCCAATCAGTGGACAATCGGGCATCTCATACTATGGAGAATAGACGAGGAGGAGGTCGTTTTGGAAACTCTTATTGCACTCATGATGTATGCTATTCTCTACATGGCCGTCCACCCAAAAATGATTATGTTGCTCAGACTGAGACTACAGGTAACCAGGGATTTTCTTTATCCGAAGGGGAGTATAATGAGTTCCTTCGATATCGAGCAAGTAAGCAGACATCTCCACAAGTAGTTTCTGTTGCTCAGACTAATACTTTTGTTGCTGGTAATTCCTTTGCTTGTGTTTCCCAGTCTAGTCCTTCTGAACAATGGGTTGTGGACTCAGCCGCTTCTGATCATATCTCCGGTAATAAATCACTTTTGTCAAATATTGCATATTCACAGTCTCTTCCCTCTATTACTTTAGCCAATGGGTCTCAAACCAAAGCAAAAGGAGTTGGACAAGCGAATCCCCTACCCTCTGTCACTCTAGATTTCGTTCTTTATGGGCCTGGCTGTCTTTTTAATCTCGCATTTGTTAGTCATTTGACTTGTGCCCTTCATTGTGGTATATATTTTATTGATGATTCTTTTATTATGCAGGACCGCAGTACAGGGCAGACGATTGGAACAGGACTTGAATCAGAAGGGCTTTACTACCTTAACTCCTTCAAATCCTCCAGACATAATTCACAGACGTTTAGGACATCCAAGCTTATCCAAGCTTCAGAAGATGATGCATAGTTTGTCTAGTTTATCCACATTAGTGTGTGAGTCATGTCAGCTCGACTCGAGTCTCCTATCCTCATAGTATTGCGAGTCACGCAGAGTCTATTTTTTCTTTAGTTCATTCTGATATATGGGGTCCTAGTAGAGTCAGTTCAACCTTAGGATTTCGTTATTTTGTTAGTTTCATTGATGATCATTCAAGATGTACTTGGATTTTCTTAATAAAAGATTGTTCTGAGTTGTTTTCTATATTTCATAATTTTTGTGCTGAAATTAAAAATCAATTTGGTGTCTCTATTCGCATTTTTCGCAGTGATAATGCCTTAGAATATTTATCCACTCAATTTCAGCAATTTATGACTTCTCAAGGAATTATTCATCAGACCTCTTGTCCGTATACCCCTCAGCAAAATGGGGTTCCAGAGAGAAAGAATAGGCACATCATTGAGACTGCTCGCACACTTCACATTGAATCTCATGTTCCGCTGCGTTTTTGGGGCGATGCAGTTCTCACAGCTTGTTATTTAGTTAATCGGATGCCTTCATCTCCCATCCAGAATCAGATACCGTATGCAGTATTATTTCCCCAATCACCCATATACTCCATTCCCCCTCGTGTTTTTGGGAGCACTTGTTTCGTTCATAACTTAGCCCCCGGAAAAGATAAGATAGCTCCTCGTGCTCTCAAATGTGTCTTCCTTGGTTATTCTCGTGTTCAGAAGGGATATCGTTGTTACTCACTTGATCTTCGTAGGTACTTTATGTCCTATGACGTCACATTTTTTGAGTCTAAACCTTTCTTTACCTCTCCTGACCATTCTGACCCCCTTGATATATCTGCGGCCTTACATATACCGACACTTAAGGAACCTACTATAGCGCCACCTTCTCCTTCCGCCACAGAAGTCTTACACGAGTCTCTAATGGCTCCTCTATCCATTCCGGCCGTTGAGGAGTCTTTTGTGGATCCTCCTAGACTCCCTGCCACAGGAACACCACTTTTGACATATCATCGTCGTCCGCGCCCAGCATCAGGCCCAGCTGATTCACGTCGTGCACCTGACCCTGCTAATACTGCGGACTTGTCTCCTCTTAATCAACCGATTGCACTTCGGAAAGGTATACGGACCACCCTTAATCCTAATCCCCATTATGCCGGTTTGAGTTATCATCGTTTGTCTTCACCCTATTATGCTTTTCTATCTTCTTTGTCCTCTGTTTCCATCCCTAAGTCAACAGGTGAAGCATTATCTCATCTAGGACGGCGACAGGCTATGATTGACGAGATGTCTGCTTTACATACGACTGGTACTTGGGAGCTCGTCCCTCTTCCCTCCGGTAAATCTACTATTGGTTGTCGTTGGGTGTATGCAGTCAAGGTTGGTCCTGATGGTAATGTTGATCGTCTAATAGCTCGTCTTGTTGCCAAAGGATATACTCAGATATTTGGGCTCGATTACAGTGATACCTTCTCTCCTGTGGCTAAGATAGCATCAGTCTGCCTTTTTCTATCCATGGCTGTTGTTCGTCATTGGCACCTCTATCAGCTGGACATTAAGAATGCCTTTTTACACGGTGACCTTGAGGATGAAGTTTATATGGAGCAACCACCTGGGTTTGTTGCTCAGGGGGAGTCTCGTGGCTTTGTATGTCGCTTGCGTCGGTCACTTTATGGTCTAAAGTAGTCTGATCACTCTGTGTTCTATCGGCATTCTGCCTTGAGTCTCTGTATTTATCTGGTGGTCTATGTTGATGACATTGTTATTACCGGCAATGACCAGGATGGTATTACTAAATTAAAACAACATCTCTTGCAACACTTTCAGACTAAGGATCTGGGCAAACTAAAGTATTTTCTTGGTATTGAGGTTGCTCAGTCTAGCTCAGGTGTTGTGATCTCACAACGAAAGTATGCCTTAGATATTCTTGAAGAGACAGGAATGACAGGTTGTAGACCGGTTGACACCCCGATGGATCCGAATTCTAAACTTATGCCAGGACAGGGAAGCCTCTTAGCTATCCTGCAAGATATAGACGGTTGGTTGGTAAATTAAATTACCTTCCAGTGACAAGACCTGACATTTTCTTTTCTGTGAGTGTTGTGAGTCAGTTTATGGATTCACCGTGTGATAGTCATTGGGATGCAGTTGTTCGCATTCTTCGGTATATAAAATCAGCTCCAGGCAAAGGTTTATTGTTTAAGGATAGAGGCCATGAGCAGATCGTTGGATACTTAGATGCTGATTGGGCAGGATCACCTTCTGATAGACGTTCTACGTCTGGGTATTGTGTCTTGGTAGGAGGAAATTTAGTGTCCTGGAAGAGCAAGAAACATAATGTGGTTGCTCGGTCTAGTGCAGAAGCAGAATATCGAGCGATGGCTATGGCGACATGTGAGTTAATTTGGATCAAACAGCTGCTCAAGGAGTTGAAATTTGGTGAGATTAGTCAGATGGGACTTGTTTGTGATAATCAAGCTGCTCTTCATATTGCGTCAAATCCAGTGTTCCATGAGAGAACTAAACACATCGAGATTGACTGTCACTTTATTAGAGAAAAGATACTCTCAGGAGATATTGCTACAAAGTTTGTGAAGTCGAATGATCAGCTTGCAGATATTTTCACTAAGTCCCTCACTGGTCCTCGTATTAACAACATATGTAACAAGCTCGGTACATATGATTTGTATGCACCAGCTTGAGGGGGAGTGTTAGATACTTATGTGTAAATATGTCCTAATCCCATATGTAGTAGGTTTATAATATGTCCTAGTTTGATATGTAGTAGGAGTAGAATATGTATTATATATAGGGCTCATTGTATCATTGTTAATACATCAATAATATATTTTTCTCCCGTGCTTTCTCACAAACTTCATGAGCCAGCTTTTGAGATTGAGTTTGGCCCAAGGTCCGTTTATAAAGATTATATCAGAGACAGATTCACTACTTCTTTCTATGTTTTCAAAATAAGCAAACTGAAGTTGGTTTCTCCTCCTTGAGATGGACGGAGCCGGTTAGAATATCAAGGGAATACTAGTCTTGATTCATTGACTTGAATAAGGGAAATATTGTACAATATTCTATAGGATACCTTATGAGTTACAAAACATTCCTCTGCTATCAGTTTTCAATACTATACAGACTATAAGTTATCAGCTTTCAATTTCAATTTCAGATTTCAGTTCAATGTCAACTATCAAATTATAAAATGTAATATAAGTGTATTATTGCATTTCATATTTTATTAAGCAAGTTTTTCAGGACCGCATAAGGGGTAGTCAATGAAACTTACTGAGTACCATGATGGTGATACTTCACCTTCGGGCATCTACTTACTATTGTGTAAAGACTGGGGCGTCAGGGACGAGATGTTTGGCTAGTACCTAACCTCTGCAGATCCAGTTGGTGAGCTCCGCTTCTTCTAGCGGTGGCCAGTTTTCGGTTTCAGATACATTGTAATTCTTTATTTTGATTCCAAGGATGCCCCACACATTTGTGTACCTTGCTCTTTATCAGAACATTATATGAATTCGGATTCAATTACATAATTTACCTTGCTCATTATAAAATTGTGATATAAATTCAATGGTAAAAGCAATTCAGTCAGCGAGTTCAGAGTTCACTTGATGGGTAGTACGGGTTGGTTGCCAATATGTTCCACCCCAGTTTAGGGACATTGACATATTTGTCAAAGCCCAAGCCCAAGCCCATGGCATGTATTATCCGCTTCGGTCCAACAGACCTAACGGATTTGCTTCTTGGGTCCTCGAATTGAAGAAAAAAGGAGTGATGAAGAGAAGTTGTCCCTCATCACCTCATGATCAATCTGAATTGAAGAGCTACCAACTCTTCTTGAGGATTAAGTAAATAACAAGGATGTCTACATCATCCTACGCTCGTCATCATCGAGCCCAAAAGAGAGCATAACATGTGAACTTGTCCTATGCCTTATAAAGCTCTTCACTTTCCTCTTCCACTTTGATATGGGATTCGCCTAAGGTATCATGCGCACCCCTTTTTCGGAAGCATGCTAACGAAGAAGCCTCACAGTCCTCTTTAATCCATCCTCATCGGCCCACTCTCTGTCATGGGCGTAAGATAAAAGGAGCACCACTTGTATAGTATAACTTCATCAAATCAATGAGAAGTTTTTTCTCTTTTCTCATACATGAACAATAAAACAGATGACATGCAGGTCAACTCATGCAATATCAATACACATTTTTTACTTTGGACATCTCCAAAACATATCCTAGTCTTCGCCGGGTAGTCATGATTGTGAATAACAAAACAATCCGGAAGGCTAAAGTGGGTAGTCTGAACATTCCCCGAGTAGGCTCTTCCAGAGATGTGTCTCATAGCTCATGTGCGCTTTAGTTTTTTTTTTCTTTTTCTTTTAATACCTATATACCATGGAATTCTGCAGGTACTTGTTGAATAATATTATCCCCATAGTCAAGTGACCACCACTATAAAATTGTGGGTCCATATTACCTAAAAGCTTAAACATTAAAAAGGACACACTTCCGTTTACTTAATTATATTTTCAACAACCACGATAATGACAAGTAAGTCAAAAACATTTACAGCTTACCTGATAGCTAAAATATCCTATCCTATAGCATTTCAGCTGCAATGCATCCTCTTAGTTTTATCAATTTTAGAAGAATAAATAGAGAAATAAATAAGTAACCAATTATACGAGATGGCACCTTCCAAAAATTGAAACAGATAGTTATAAACTCGAGCATACAATGCATGCATGCGTAACAACAGATAGGGTAACGAAAATATAGGAAAATAGTTGTCAGGACATACTATGCATGTTATTGACTAGGATCGATAGCATTCTTTCTACTGAGAAACAGACGCTTCCACTTTTTTGACTTGACGGTGGGCCAAAGCTACTCACAGCTGCAGACATACACTGATGTGACAACTGACGTAGAGCAGAAAGCAGTGACTTGACAGCAGCTACATCCATCAGAGCAGAGCTCTCAAACAGCTTCATAAAGAAGTAAACTTTTGAATTTATATATAAATGATAATAAGTTAAACAGTGAAAATGAGAAGGAAAAGGGGAACTCAAGCACCTGAGAATTTAAGGAAGAAAGAATATGAAAATCACTATATTGACCAGAAGAATCTCTTGTGAGCTTTGGCACAGCCGTGGAGACCTCCTGCATCATGGTAATTAAAGTGGATGAATAAGTAGATTTTTCAGCCTTCGGTGGTGACACATATAGCCATAATGATAGGGACAGCTAGTAAATTTTGAGAGGTTAGAGTTGTAAATTATAGCTCATACTGTATTTTTAGTAGCTGCTATGTCATTCCAGAACCCATTCTCTGCTTCATCGGAATTGTTTACTTGTAGTAATAGCGAGAAAACCTGAGAGCTACTGAAATCTTCTGTTTGTTCCCCTTACTCCAAATTATAGCATTATATTTATCATTTCCACGTTTCACTCATAACTAGACTGTTTCCATTGAGAAAGAAAGGGTAGCCCGGTGCACTAAGCTCCGCTATGCGCGGGGTCCGGGGAAAGGCCAGACCACAAGGGTCTATCGTACGCAGCCTTACACTGCATTTCTGCAAGAGGTTGTTTCCATGGATTTCCGTTGAGAAAGCCAATGAAAATTAAAAGGGGCCATAACTCAAAAGGATACGAAGTAAGCATCAGGAACTGCATTTTTCTACTAGATTTTCATTGAATAATTAGAAGCTTTTCTATACTACAGTGTAAGTAACTCTCTAAGGACAATAGCCTATAAGTGTTGAAGTAGGTCAACTCAAATTTAGAGATTGGTCCAATCAATCTCCAAAAATAATAATTGAAGATTAACAAGCCCTTTCCTTTGTTGACACCCAATATTACCTGTGTAGTTGCATGTGGAGAATGAATAGCTCGGTCAAGAGAAGCTAGAGTCTCCAGTACCTGCACATATTTAGCAAAAGCAAATATTAGGAGCTTGCAGTTCTAACTTTTCGGCAGATGCAGATGGTGGACCAACTCACCAAGCTCCATGAAGGACCTAAAACATTATGCAGTCGATGAGATATGTTGAAAAGTGTTCTTAGTGCCTGAGATACAGAAGCATCAATAATAACACCATAAGTTTCTCAAAACCCAAACATCATGAATAAAATTGGCTCTCCAAAAGTAAAATGTCAGAGAAATTTGCAATAGACACATGACAAACAACAAATACCTGCACATTCTTAGGAGTAAGGACAATAGTTTCCTTTGGCTCAAGCAATGCTTCTGACCGCTTAGACCCAGGAGATTGCACCACACTGTAGATTGTTAATAGCATATTAATTCAATGAATTGCACAGAACGTTTTCAAAGAAATACTAGAACATATGATCAAACATTATCAAAACTATATGCAGCTTAATATGCAGATTTAACCTACAAAAAAAGAAATAAATACCTACTTCTGCACGAATTTGTGCAATTAGTTGAGCAGCTGAAGTCATTAAGATACAGACTGCAATTCCTTAAGTGAGGGTTCCTATAATCACTACATCAATTGTTTCTCTGAAAACTTACGACAGGGAAAGGATAGCTCATCATTATCTTTTAGTAGCTTGGCTATCTACATAATCCACCATTATTTCATTTCTGGGGTGAGGGTGTCAATGAAGGGCACGTTGATCGCGCCCAAATCTAGTCCTAGAAAGGATAAGCAGTCGCTGCAAATATCATCCGGTCCAAAAGTCCGGAGTCGAATCTCACAGAGAACTACGGCTTAGCTACAGTTGTTCACTATCACCAAGAATACAAGCTTGAACAATTACTAACTTATAGATATTAAGATTCTTGTGCTTAACTAATGAAAATGTTGTTTATGTTTAGTCAACAATGGCATGCCAATTGGAAGAGTTGGTGGAAAGAGTTGGCATGAATGCTAGGAGGAAGCTTCCTCCTTTGATGTCACCCATGACATCAAGAGGAGATAGTTTGATGTCACTGTTAGATACTTATGTGAAAATATGTCCTAATCCCATATATAGTAGGTTTATAATATGTCCTAGTTTGATATGTAGTAGGAGTAGAATATGTATTATACATAGGGCTCATTGTATCAATGTTAATACATCAATAATAGATTCTTCTTCCGTGCTTTCTCACACGGTATCAGAGTCACCATGAGAAATTAATCGTTGTGCGTCATTCCAACGATATCCGGAAAGAAATAACTCACCGTGCAATTTTCCGGTGACCTAAGTGACTAATTGCATAAAAGTCACTAATTATCAGTGTTGTGCAAAATCCAACACCACCAAAAGCTACCCCACATAATTCCGACCAACCCCCAGAAATTTCACCGGGAAAAGACACCGCACGCGCCCCCCCCCCAACCCGCGCCTGCCGGAACACTGCCGGTGGCGGCGCGTGAGGGCCCTTCCAGCCAGATTTTCGAAAAACTTCTTTGGAGCAGTGTGTTCGTCTGAGCATTCCGAGCCTACCCATCCTATTTTCGTTCGATTCTGACCACTTTGAATTTTTTCCGGTAGCTACAGTATTTTTTTCAGCAAAAACAGTATTTTCAGCATCAGTTTCAGAGAACTTCCGGTTGATTCTTTTTGTTATCTGGTGATAATCCAACTATGTCTTTGGGAATCGATGCTTTAGGGTCTAGAAACCCGGGTTCTGGCAGTTCCGGTGTTATGATTACCTCATAACCTTTAATGGGAGGTTCAAATTACTTAAATTGGGCTTCATCTGTCGAGTTGTGGTGTAAAGGTCAAGGAGTTCAAGATCACTTAAGAAAAAAGGCTGGCGAAGGTGATGAAAAGGCCAAAACACAGTGGGAGAAGGTGATGCTCAGTTATGTAGTATCCTGTGGCGATCTATTGATTCCAAGTTGATGCCCTAGTTCCGTCCATTCCAGACATGTTATTTAGTTTGGGAAAAGGCTCGTAATCTCTACACTAATGACATATCTCGTTTCTATGATGTAATATCGAGAATGACAAACTTGAAGAAACGGGAATTAGATATGTCTACTTACTTGGGACAAGTTTAGGCAGTCATGGAAGAATTTGAGACGTTGATGCCAGTTTCTGCTAGTATTGAAAAACAACAAGAGCAACGACAGAAGATGTTTCTAGTTCTTACACTCGCTGGACTCCCTAATGACCTTAATTCAGTACGTGACCAGATTTTGGCTAGTCCAACCGTCCCCACAGTTGATGAATTATTCTCTCGATTACTTCGCCTTGCTGAAACACCTAGCCACCAAGTAAGCTCACCGCAGACACTTGACTCATCTGTCCTCGTATCCCAATCAGTGGACAATCGGGCATCTCATACTACGGAGAATAGACGAGGAGGAGGTCGTTTTGGAAGATCTAGACCCAAGTGCTCTTATTGTCATAAAGTTGGACACACTCGTGATGTATGCTATTCTCTACATGGCCGCCCACCTAAAAATGCTATATGGCCGCCCACCCAAAAATGCTTATGTTGCTCAGACTGAGACTAAATGTAATAATGTGTTCCTTTGGTATCGAGCAAGTAAGAAGACATATCCACAAGTAGCTTCGGTTGCTCATATTAATACTTCTGTTGGTGGTAATTCTTTTGCTTGTGTTTCTCAGTCTAGTCCTCCTGAACAATGGGTTGTGGACTTAGCCGCTTCTGATCATATCTCTCGTAATAAATCACTTTTGTCAAATATTGCATATTCACAGTCTCTTCCCTCATCTCAGCTCCGATCATGGTGAAGGTCCTGCGGGAGATTAGTTTCAAGCCACTGCCTCGAGAGCTGCCTACGAAAGAGTTCCGGCTATGCCTGGCCATCATAACATTCATAAACGAGATTGATAGATGAATAGAGGAGTCCAGCCACAATCATTATTGATTCGCCTGGGAGGACTTCAACGAACTCAGAGAGACGAGCCTAACAGTGCCCCAAGCCAAAATAGAGAGAGGAGAAGAATGCAACTATCTAATAGGGAGCAAAAGAAGTTGGACAAGTGAATCCCCTACCCTCTGTCACTCTAGATTCCGTTCTTTATGCCCCTGGCTGTCCTTTTAATCTTGCATCTGTTAGTCGTTTGAATCGTGCCCTCCATTGTGGTATATATTTTACTACCTTAACTCCCTAAAATCATCCAAGGCATATCTAGTTACAGATCCTCCGGACCTAATTCACAGACGTTTAGGACATCCAAGCTTATCCAAGCTTCAGAAGATGGTGCCTAGTTTGATTAGTTTATCCACATTAGAGTGTGAGTCATGTCAGCTCGGGAAACATACTCGAGCCTCGTATCCTCGTAGTATTGAGAGTCACGCAGAGTCTATTTTTTCTTTAGTTCATTCTGATATATGGGGTCCTAGTAGAGTCAGTTCAACCTTAGGATTTCGTTATTTTGTTAGTTTCAATGATGATCATTCACGATGTAGTTGGATTTTCTTAATGAAAGATTGTTGTGAGTTGTTTTCTATATTCCAGAATTTTTGTGCTGAAATTAAAAATCAATTTGGTGTCTCTATTCGCACTTTTCGCAATGATAATGCCTTAGAATATTTCTTCACTCAATTTCAGCAGTTTATGACTTCTCAGGAATTATTCATCAAACCTCTTGTCCTTATACCCCTCAGCAAAATGGGGTTGCAGAGAGAAAGAATAGGCACATCATTGAGACTGCTCACACACTTCTCATTGAATCTCATGTTCCGCTGCGTTTCTGGGGCGATGCAGTTCTCACAGCTTGTTATTTAGTTAATCGGATGCCTTCCTCTCCCATCCAGAATCAGATACCGTATGCAGTATTGTTTCCCCAATCACCCATATACTCTGTTCCCCCTCGTGTTTTTGGAAGCACTTGTTTCGTTCATAACTTAGCCCCCGGAAAAGATAAGTTAGCTCCTCGTGCTCTCAAGTGTGTCTTCCTTGGTTATTCTCGTGTTCAGAAGGGATATCGTTGTTACTCAATTGATCTTCGTCGGTACTTTATGTCCTCCGACGTCACATTTTTTGAGTCTAAACCTTTCTTTACCTCTTCTGACCATTCTGACCCCATATATCTGCGGTCTTACCTATACCGACCTTTAAGAATCCTACTATAGCTCCTCCTTCTACTTCTGCCACAGAAGCCTTACCCGAGTCTCCTATAGCTCCTCCTTCACCTTCCACTATAGAAGTCTTATCCATTCCGGCCGTTGAGGAGTCTTGTGTGGTTCCTCCTAGACTCCCTGCCACAGGAACACCACTTTTGACATATCATCGTCGTCCGCGCTCAGCATCAGGCCCAGCTGATTCACGCACCTGACCCTGCTAATACTGCGGACTTGTCTCCTCTTAATCAGTCGATTGCACTTCAAAAAGGTATACGGACCACACTTAATCCTAATCCC
This sequence comes from Nicotiana noctiflora, assembly GCA_032618575.1. Lineage (NCBI taxonomy): Eukaryota > Viridiplantae > Streptophyta > Magnoliopsida > Solanales > Solanaceae > Nicotiana > Nicotiana noctiflora. The sequence goes on along the minus strand of JASVEL010007849.1, from coordinate 205,709 downwards.
CATTATATCGGTTTGAGCTATCATCGTTTGTCATCACCCTATTATGTTTTTCTATCTTCTGTGTCCTCTGTTTCCATCCCTAAGTCAACAGGTGAAGCATTGTCTCATCCAGGATAGCGACAGGCTATGATTGACGAGATATCTGCTTTACATACGACTGGTACTTGGGAGCTCGTTCCTCTTCCTTCAGGTAAATCTATTGTTGGTTCTCGTTGGGTGCATGCAGTCAAGGTTGGTCCTCATGGTAAGGTTGATCGTCTAAAGGCTCGTCTTGTTGCCAAAGGATATACTCAAATATTTGGGCTTGATTACAGTGATACCTTCTCTCCTGTGGCTAAGATAGCATCAGTCCGCCTTTTTCTATCCATGGCTGTTGTTCGCCATTGGCCCCTCTATTGGACATTAAGAATGCTTTTTTACACGGTGACCTTGAGGATGAAGTTTATATGGAGCAACCACCTGGGTTTGTTGCTCAGGGGGAGTCTCGTGGCCTTGTATGTCGCTTGCATCGGTCACTTTATGGTCTAAAGCAGTCTCCTCGAGCCTGATTTGGTAAGTTCAGCACAGTTATCCGAAAATTTGGCATGATTCAGAGTGAAGCTGATCACTCAGTATTCTATCGGCATTCTGCCTCGAGTCTCTGTATTTATCTGGTGGTCTATGTTGACGACATTGTTATTACCGGCAATGACCAGGATGGTATTACTAAATCGAAGCAACATCTCTTTCAACACTTTCAGACTAAGGATCTGGGCAAACTAAAGTATTTTCTAGATGTTGAGGTCGCTCAGTCTAGCTCAAGTATTGTGATCTCACAACGAAAGTATGCCTTAGATATTCTTGAGGAGATAGGAATGACAGGTTGTAGACCTGTTGACACCCCGATGGATCCAAATTCTAAACTTATGCCAGGACAGGGGGAGCCTCTTAGCAATCCTGCAAGATATAGACGGCTGGTTGGTAAATTAAATTACCTTATAGTGACAAGACCTGACATTTCCTTTTCTGTGAGTGTTGTGAGTCAGTTTATGAATTCTCCGTGTGATAGTCATTGGGATGCAGTTGTTCGCATTCAGGTCATGAGCAGATTGTTGGATACTCAGATGTTGATTGTTTGAGGATAGAGGCCATAAGCAGATCGTTGGATACTCGGATGCCGATTGGGCAGGATCACCTTCTGATAGACGTTCTACGTCTGGGTATTGTGTCTTGGTAGGAGGAAATTTGGTCTCCTGGAAGAGCAAGAACCAGAATGTGCTTGCTCGGTCTAGTGCAGAAGCAGAATATCGAGTGATGGCTATGGCGACATGTGAGTTAATTTGGATCAAACAGTTGCTCAAGGAATTGAAATTTGGTGAGATTAGTCAGATGGGACTTGTTTGTGATAATCAAGCTGCTCTTCATATTGCGTCAAATCCAGTGTTCCATGAGAGAACTAAACACATTGAGATTGACTGTCACTTTGTTAGAGAAAAGATACTCTCGGGAGATATTGCTACAAAGTTCGTGAAGTCGAATGATCAACTGGCAGATATTTTCACCAAGTCCCTCACTGGTCCTCGTATTAACTACATATGTAACAAGCTCGGTACATATGATTTGTATGCACCAGCTTGAGGGGGAGTGTTAGATACTTATGTGTAAATATGTCCTAATCCCATATATAGTAGGTTTATAATATGTCCTAGTTTGATATGTAGTAGGAGTAGAATATGTATTATATATAGGGCTCCTTGTATCATTGTTAATACATCAATAATAGATTCTTCTTCCGTGCTTTCTCACAGTCACCAATGACATCAAGAGGAGGTCCTTACCCCTATAAATAGATGCACTCTTTTATTTGTAGAAACCATCCCAAAAATAATACAATACATTGTAGTGAGTAGAGAGTTAAGAGAGAAATTCTCCGTCGTGTAATTGGGAAATCTCCCTTTCCTTTGTAAATAATAGAAAGGCAATTGTTCTTTGGTCGATGTAGGATTATTTTGATCCGAACCACATTAAATCTTGTGTTCTTTCTTTTACGTTTCCGCTAACAATTGGTATCAGAGCGACAGGATTTATAACGATCCAAGGAGGAAGAACAAGCAAAGATGAGTTCCATGAAGTTTGAAATTGATAGATTGAAGATCCAGATGATGGCGTTACTGCGGAGGGAAGGTTCAATCCATGCTATTGACAGAAAGTATCTTAAGGATACATCAGCTCCCGACATGGAGAAGATTGAAGGGGATGCACTGAGTGCAATCCAACTATCCCTTGCACCTAACGTGCTTTGTGAAGTGATGTACCGAAGAGACGACCAAACAATTATGGGAAAAGCTAGAAGGGCTATACCAAGACCGATCAGTGACAACAAGGATGTTGTTACAACGGCATCTTCACACATTTAAGATGAGGTCAGGTACTTCGTTACAAGATCATTTAGATGTGTTCAATAAACTTGTCATGGACTTACATATTGCAGGAATTAAAAGGGAGGAGACGCTTGCATGTGCTTTGCTATTTTCATTGACTTCAGGATATCGTGATATTGAGAATTCAATGATGTACAGCAAGGAGCCTATCAAGCATGAGCAAGTGCGACAAGCACTTAACTCTAGTGATGTGCGGAGGCACATCGAAGGAGACAGAGATGACCATGCAAGTGGGCTCTTTGTGAGAGGCCGGACTAGCCAACAGGGAAAGAGTAACTCAAAGTAGATCAAAGTCTCGTGTGAACAAGAAGAATACAGAGTGTTGGGGTTGTGGCAAGAAAGGGCACTTTGAACGAGATTGCCCAATGTCAAAGTCCAAGGAAAAGGCGAGTGCATGTACAGTTGAACAGGTACATAATTTTGATAATGATTATGTACAACAACATCGTATAATAATAGTAATTATGGAAACAAATGGGTGGACTCTGCTTGTACTTTGCATATGAAGTTCCAAAAAGACTGGTTTAGCAGCTATGAGAAAAGTGAAGGAACCGTAGTAATGGGCAATAATGCAACTTGTGCAATAGTTGGCATTGGCTCAGTTTGTTCGCTGCCATGATGGAGTCGAGAGGACTATTACACAAGTCTGTCATGTTCCTGATATGAAGATGCTCCTGATCTGACCTGAAGAAGAATTTGATCTCCTTGGGTACTCTGGATGAACAAGGCTACAGGTACATGAGCGAAGCAGGAACTATGAAGGTGACTAAAGGTTCTTTAGTCATGCTGAAAGGCAAGCCGGAGAACGGCCTTTACACATTGGCCGGAAGCACCATTGTTGGCTCTGCAAATGCATCTACAGTGCAGTTATCTAATAATGACAAGGCAAGATTATGGCACATGAGACTGGGTCATATGAGCGTGCGTGGACTGGAGATATTGAGCAATCGTAACCTTTTGGAAGGTGAGAAGATCAACACACTTGACTTCTGTGAGCACTGCGTTCTAGGGAAGCAGAAGAAGGTCAGCTTCAGCACTGGCAAACACAAGACAAGAGGAGTGCTACACTACATACATTCAAATTTATGGGGTCCCTCTAAACTTCCATCGAAGGGCGGAAAGAGGTATCTTCTCACTTTTATTGATGATTTCTCACGAAAGGTTTGGGTGCATTTTTTGAAGGCAAAAAGTGATGCTTTTGAAGCATTTAAAGAGTGGAATATTTTGGTTGAAAATCAAATTGAGCGAAAAATCAAGTATCTTCGCACAGACAATGGCTTGTAGTTTTGCAATGAAGAGTTTAATGAATTATGCAAGGTTCATGGGATCTCAAGACATAGGACTGTCGGGCATACCCCACAGCAGAATGGAGTTGCCGAGAGAACGAAAAGAACTCTTCTTGAAAAGGCTCGTTGTATGCTCATACATGCCAAAATGTCCAAAGTATTTTGGGCTGAAGTAGTTCACACTGCTGCTCATATTGTCAATCGATCTCCAGCATCGGCAATTGACTTTTAAGACTCCGAATGAGGTATGGTCAAGTGAACCCTCTAACTATTCATATTTACGAGTATTTGGATGTCCAGCTTATTATCACGAAGGAAAGCTTGAACCAAAGGCTAAGAAGGCCATATTCGTAGGGTATGTGGATGGAGTAAAAGGGTACAAACTTTGATGTTTGTCTTTACTCAAATTTATAGTTAGTAGAGATGTCACCTTTGATGAATCCTCTATACTTGATCCCTGTAAAGTTTCCGTGGAGTTTTTAGGAAACAAGAACAACAAGCAAGTGGAGCCTCCGATGGAGCTTGCCAAGGAAAAGGATCAAGAGACTCAGGTTAAAGATGAGTTAAAAGATGTAGACCTTGAAGAACTTATTGTCAATAAACCATACACAATTGCGAAGGGAAGGGAGAAGAGGCAGACGCGAGAACCGGAACGTCTTATAAATCAAGCAAACATGATTGCATATGCGTTCGTAGCTGCACAAGAAGAGATTAAGGATATGGAGCCCTCCTCGTATATTGAAGCAACTTCTTGCAAGGATGTTGTACAATTGCAGTTAGCCATGACTGAAGAGATGGAGTCTCTTCACAAGAATCAGACATGGGTCTTAGTGAAAAGACAAAAGGGGAAGAGGACAGTTGGATGCAAGTGGATCTACAGAAAGAAAGGGGGAATTCCTGAAGTGGAAGATGCTAGGTTTAAGGCGAGATTGGTTGCAAAAGGTTTAAGTCAGAAGGAGAGAATTGACTACAATGAAATTTTCTCTCCAGTCGTGAAGCATAGCTCAATTCGCGTGCTACTAGCATTGGTTGCACAATTTGACTTGGAGCTTCAACAGCTTGATGTCAAAACTGCTTTCTTACACGGTGATCTAGAAGATACAATCTACATGGATCAACCTGAAAGTTTCCTAGCTGAGGGAAAAAAAGATCACGTATGCCAAATAAAGAAGTCTTTGTATGGTTTGAAGCAATCCCCTAGACAGTGGTACAAGAGGTTTGATGCATTCATGACTACACATGAATTCTCAAGGAGTGCATTTGATAGCTGTATGTATCACAATAAGATGTCTGGTAATGATTTATTTACTGTTGTATGTTGATGATATGTTTATTGCTGCTAACAACATTACAGAGATAAATGCTTTGAAGAAACTGTTGAGTAAAGAATTTGACATGAAGGATTTAGGAGCTGCAAAGAAAATCCTTGGTAGGGAGATTTCAAGAGAAGACGGTGTTTTACATTTTTCTCAGAAGAGGTATACTGAAAGGATTCTCGAGAGATTCAATACGCATACATGCAAGCCCGGAAGTTGGTAGCATTATGTATGCTATGCTATGCACATGTCCAGATATTGCTCAATCCGTAAGTGTGGTAAGTGTATACATGTCCAGCCCAGGAAAGAGGCATTAGGAAGCTGTCAAGTGGATATTGAGATATCTCAAAGGAGCTTCTGATGTTGGTCTCACCTTTCGAAAAAGGGGTGGAGGTATTTCAATTCTCGGTTATGTGGATTCCGACTATGCAGGAGATCTGGACAGAAGAAGGTCCACAACTGGATACATCTTTACCTCGTTGGCAGTGCCGTTAGTTGGAAGTCGACTCTGCAGTCGATTGTCGCTTTGTCTACGACAGAAGCAGAATACATAGCAGCAACGGAGGCGGTGAAGGAAGCTATCTGGTTAAAAGGTTTAGTAGCGGAATTGAGTTTGGTTAAGCTGGAATCAACTCTTAGATGTGATAGTCAGAGTGTTATTCATCTAATGAAAAATCAAAGATTTCATGAGCGCACTAAACACATTGATGTCGGATTTCATTTCCTTTGAGATGTTGTTGAAGAGGGAACTATCAAGGTCGTGAAGGTTATCACAGCCGATAATGTTGCAGATATGTTGACCAAGATAGTCCCGCTCGCTAAGTTTGCACACTGCAAAGACTTGGCGGGGGTGTGCATCAACTGATGCAACTCTGAAGAGAATAGTCGTTAGTGGAGGTGGTATGTTCAACCATGGTTTGGTTCTTCTTGTTTCTTACAACGGGATTGCCCAGTAAGCTTAGAAGTTTTGGCCAGAGTTGTTCACACGCACGCTCGAAATGCAAACCAAGGTGGAGATTGAAAATGTTGGTTTATGTTTAGTCAACAATGGCATGCTGAAAATGTTGGTTTATGTTTAGTCAACAATGGCATGCCAATTGGAAGAGTTGGTGGAAAGAGTTGGCATTAATGCTATGAGGAAGCTTCCTCCTTTGATGTCACCCATGACATTAAGAGGAGGTAGTTTGATGTCACCAATGACATCAAGAGGAGGTCCTTACCCCCTATAAATAGATGCACTTTTTCATTTGTAAAAATCATCCCAAAAACAATACAATACATTGTAGTGAAATCTCCCCTTCCTTTGTAAATAATAGAACGCAATTGTTCTCTAGTAGACGTAGGATTATTTTGATCCGAACCACGTTAAATCTTGTGTTCTTTCTTTTAAGTTTCCGCTAACAACTAACTAACTAACAAATTAAAATAATAAATTAACACTAAAGATACTACAGGTTGGAGAAAAGATTAAGGAGGTCTAGAGTTATGATTTCCCCTCCCGCTATGTCTTCTACAATTTCGCCTGAAGTATTCTCTACCGATCACGAGCGCACTGCGCGTTGTGGTTCTCTCCCGAGTAATTGCGACATTTTACTAGGCATACCATCTCGAGTTACGCTAGCTGGCTTTAATTACAGCTCACTTAGATCGCACCCAAGGTTTCATTATCCTTAATCCCAACTTTAAACCCTTGATTATTGATTCCTAGCATACATCGGGAGTGATGTTATTCAACAACTACCTAAATATGCACTCTCTCCCGAGTAATACATATTGAATTGGCACAGCTAATTGAGGGCTCTTCAATCAACCACAAGAATAATATAGTTCTAACAAATAGAAAAAATACCACGGCTCAATTATATAAAAACATAGCAAGAATTTATCCTTCAAAAGGTTCCATCAAAACCCTAGATAACAAATTAGTTATTCATAATAGTATGTAAAACTACAATACTAAAAGTCATAACCAACAATGAAAAATAGGAAGAGGAAGGAAAAACTCGTAGGAGAATTCCCCTCCTTGCTCCTTTTGTGCCTTTGCCTCCTTAGGTCAAATCTGAGTCAAAAGTATGTCCTCCCCTCAAACTACCGTTTCTCCACGTATATATCCAAGTAGGATCGAGCCCAAACAATTATACCTTCTCCTATGCGAAAAAGGACAAGTTCCAGGCCTGGACGTCCGCGATACTTTCACAGTGTATTGCCTCAATCCGCGTCAGGTCCGCGATCGCGATTTTGACTGTGTTTTTCACCCTGTTTCGTTTGGAATTTGAAAAAACGTAAAACATGAAAGTTGTAGCCTTTTGAGTTAGCTTAGCTTTCCAACCATATATTGTGGAGTCCAAATCGAGTTCTGACCTAAAAGTTATGTGCATTTTACTAGACAGTATGCCTACTCGATTCTTCGTTTTGTTGCTCTATCATCCGTTGATTCCCAAATACGATCTCGGCTTAATTCCTTGGGCTTTTACTCAGACTTCAAAGCTCCAACTCACGTGAATTCATTCGATAATATCTACATAGCTCGGAATCACCCCTACAAGGCATAAAACACACAACTAGTGCAAGACACTAGCGATTAAAGCTCAAACTCAATTAAAGTGCAGTAAATTCGAGTGTAATAAGCGACTAAAATACGTAATTATAGCCTATCATCACACGTGGTAAAAGCTTTCAATCCTGAATACAAAAGAAAAACTTTATTTTCCGATTTAATTATTAATAAACATATCTACCTAAGATAGGAAGGATAACTAACATCCAAATTAAGGTAGGAGAATATGAAAAGTATTCAGCTTTCTCACCCAGCAATAGTTCTTTTATTTTATAATATGAGGATTGATTATGGGGAACACTATAGTTGTAGAAACTTACACACCAATCATTTCTATACAGTGATTGGGTGGATAATTGTTAAAAAAAATTATTGTCAAAACGACAATTGGAAATAAATAATATCTAAAGTTTTACTTCTCCGTGTACTAGGAATAAAAGTGCCAATGGTGATCCTTGGCCTTCAACAGAAAAATAAAAGGAAACTTGACCTTAGTTTTTGCATTTGAATATTTCCCTTAACTTTAAATAACCTAGCGAGTCATTCCAAGTCTGCCTTGCCCGCACTCTTTCAAAAATCCACCGGGATTTTATCTGGCCTGGTCGCTTTTCCCTTGTTCATCTTACGCATAGCCCCCTCAACTTCATCAACTCTAATCCGCCTACAATACCCAAAGTCACAACGACTCCCGAAGAGTTCCAAATCACCCATTACAAAGCTCACATCCCCCTCCTCGTTCAAGAGACTATGGAAGTAGGTCTGCCATCTCCGACGGATAAGCCCCTCATCCAACAAAAATCTACCTTCCTCGTCCTTGATGCACTTTACTTGGTTCAATTCACGCGCTTTCCTTTCTCGCGCCTTGGCTAACCTGAAAAACCTCTTATCTCCACCTCGACCGTCGAGTTCCTCGTACAAACGACTAAAAGCTGCAGTCTAGGCCGTCTTAACTACTAGCTTTGCCTCTTTCTTAGCCAACTTATAATGCTCCATATACGCCCTCTTCTCCTTTTCTACATTTTTTCACTAGCTTCAGATACGCTGCTTTCTTGGTTTCCACTTTTTCTTGCACCTCTCAATTCCACCACCAGAGTAACCCTTTGAGACCCCTAATACCTCTCTCGCGACTTCTCTTATGCACTGCACAGCAGTGGTCTACATAGCGCTTGCGGGACTACTCCTCCAAGTCCCATAGTCAACAGCTTGACCACCCAACTCCTGCGGTTTAGCTTCCATCAAGGCTTCCCACTTGATCCTATGTTGGCTATACATCGCCCTCTTCTTCCTCTTCCTCGTGATCTCAAGGTCCATGACTAAGAGCCTATGAAGGGTCGAGAGGTTCTCACTCGGGATGACCTCGCAATACGTGCAAAGACCTCTATCAGACTTCTAGCAGAGTATAATCAATCTGAGTTTCAGCCACCGAACTCCGGAAGGTAACCAGGTACTCCCTCTTCTTTAGGAAATTCGAGTTTGCTATCACCAAATTGAATGCTCAAGTAGAGACGTTCCTCCTCCGTTTCTATCTCCAAAAGCAAAGCCACAATACACATCATCATACCCCCTAGACATCGCTCCAATGTAGCCATTGAAATCTCCTCCGATGAAAAGTTTCTCGATATGTGGGATACCATGCACCATCTCATCTAAATCCTCCCAGAAATACCTCTTAACTTCCACATCCAAGCCTGCTTGGGGTGTATACGCATCGTTATGTTCAAAGTAAAACCTCCAACAACTAGCTTAATAGTCATCACCCTATCATTCACCCTCCTAACCTCCACTACTAGTTCATGGAGGCCTTTATCAACCAAGATACCTACTTCGTTCCTACTCCCACCCTCCTAGAATATCATTGTTTGAAACTATCCACATCCCCTGCCTTTATCTCCTACCTACCTAGTCTCCAGTACACAAACTATCTTAATCTTCATTTTCTCGAGAATCTTCGCTAACTCTACAGATTTTCTGGTCAAAGTTCATATGTTCCAAGACCCCACTCTCAACCTAGTAGCTCCCTCAGCCGTCTTAACCCCCCTAGAATACCATAGCTTGAAACTGTCCACATCCTGCGCCTTAGCTCCTACCCACCTAGTCTCCTGCACACAAACTATATTAATCTTCATTTTCTCGAGAATCTTAGCTAACTCTACAGATTTTCCAATCAAAGTTCATATGTTCCAAGACTGCACTCTCAACCCCTTGTAGCTCCCTCAGCCGCCCCCCCCCCCTCGAGGACAAGACCTTACCCTACCATCGTTCACCAAAGCCACTATAATAATAATAATAATAATAATAATAATAATAATTATTATTATTATTATTATACAATTCAAATTTTCTCCCTTTGAAAAAAACTCTTTTTTTGATTCTGTTAAAGAATCAATAGGTTGGGAGCAAATTGTAAAACCAAATATGATAGGGTGCAAAATAAAAGAATGTGCATACATTAGTGATGCAATATGCGAAGAACTCTAGTCATTCACCCACCTTGCCCTACACACTACTCAAAATGCCAACCAACACCATTTCCAATTTCATCTACTAAAAGCACAGTAAGTTTAAACCATATTTTCTTATCCCTGCTTTGATGATAGCCATTTTGTTTAGATCATTTGATAGTTTTATTATTCACAACTACTTCTTTACCCTTCCTACCGTCCTTGATTTCTTACCTCATTTGTTCCTCTCCCCCCTTCCTTGTGCCACCTCTCATACACTACCATGTTGCCCCCCTTATGTTGCACTCCACCAACCCCTCTTTTTCTCCCTCCTTACATCTTCACTACCATCCCCACTAAGTCCTTATTACTCTCGTTTTATATAAGCAGGAGTTGGATGACTTTATTCTCTTTGTCCTCAAAAGAGCTCCCTAGAATTCTCCAAAGATAAGGTAATTTCCACGCCCAATTGGCCAATTTCCTCTTCCCATTAATGTTGAAAAACTTTGGACATTCTTCTTTACCTCCACAATAGCCGACTATCAATTATCATTCTTCCTTTGCACAATCGTCTTAACCAACTCATTTCCACCACCTAACTCCACCAACTAAAGATTCTATTGACCTTAAGGAACAACCACTAACGGCCAAAGATCTCCTTGACTAAAACTTAAGGCTGTTTTCGTGCATTGAGGGCGGGTGGACAACCCTTACCTTTTCATCTTGGTACAATAGCCCTATCCATTTTGCCTCAAGTTAGTTTCGGTAGATTATCTACGTTTTCAATTATCATATGCCTAGAATTGATTGTTACGATAGTATGGACAGAAAGGGAGTGATTGATTTTCAAGCCCTTTCTATGGCACGCGACCCTTCCTTTATTATCAAGATTTTTCTCAGTTTCAAGTTTCATACGAGCTTCCTGGGTTTTCTAGCCCCCTAGAGCAAAGGGCCTTTATTACCATCGTAGTTTCCATCGAAAGACTCCATTTGCCTCAATGTGATGATCATAACTTTTTTTCACTTTTTGCGGGTGTGAATCGTTTTTGCTAGTGAACTGGTTTAACTTGTTCTATCAGACCTATACACTAATCCAAGGGCATATATGTCTTTTTTCTTCTTTTATAGATTCCTTCCTCGCCGTTACTTTGAACTCCCAAACAACTGTTGTTCATCCCCTTGCCATTACCGGCTCAACCACCATAGTTAAGAGTATTCCAACCTCCTTCATCATCACCTCACCCATTCTACCTCCACTCCCCCTTACCCTCCCATCCAATATCCTCCCTCCTTTCCCCTTGTCCTTACCTCAATTAGTCCCTTATCTAGTAATACTGTGGTACAGAACTCCTGGTACAAATGTAACATATACCCATGCTCACCATCGTCAACAATTATTTCCACAAGGTTTCTCTCTCCCACTCCTTACATAGATTCTAACCATAGAAATGTGGGCCATACTACATAATACATTTATGTCCCCAATCATCTCAAGCAGATCTAGGCACCGCAGATGCACGGAAACTCACACTATGTTAACAACCACAATCTCATTTTGGTACTTGTCTGCTATACACCCTATCAACTTCCCCACCTTATAAGTTTCACGAAGTTGCTTCGTGTCCACCTTTCACCTCTATGCAATATTAGGTCCACTAAATATGAGATGATTTACTTACCAACCAATGTCGTCTCTGTCTTCTAAGATCACTATGAGGCTCAACAAAACCTAGAAAAAGCTTGACTTTCAAATCAATGGAAGTACCAACAAGCCTTTAATTTGGCATCCCTATTTCTTCAAGAATGTCAAGAGCATACTTCTGGAAACCTTAATGCCTAGAAAATACCATAATATACATACGTCTTTTGTTTGAATATGACTACTATGTCATTAACATATAGCACAAAATAAATACACAGATTTAGAGTAGAATGTTGATAGAGAATATAACGATCAATTTCACAAAGAGTCATGCCAAACTCCTCAACAATTGTACTAAACTAACCAAACCATGCTCTAAGTGACAACTTCAAGATATATAAGAATTGTGTAACCAACACATAAGATTTCTAGACTCCTTCTAAAGAACAAAATTTGGTGGTTCCTCTGTATATGTTTTTATCCTCAAGGTCACAATGAAGGTTATTGTGTCTAGATGATAAGAGGTCAATGGCGATTAAAAAGACGAATTGAGCAATTTTAGCAAAGGGAGCGGACATATCACCATTACCAAGTCCAAGTATCTGAGTATACCCTTTCACAACTAAATGAGCAATTTTAGCTACAGGAGTGAATATCTCCATAATCAAATCCAAATATCTTCCTTCATCATAATCAAGTCCAAATATCTGAGTATGTCATTTGCAACTAAATAAACCTAAGAAAATATAACTTTAATATTGAATGTATTGTTAGAATATCAATAGAATATGTGTCTAGATTCATATATGTCTAGTTCAGTGTACTTTAAGAAGGAAAATCTAATAAAAAATTCTATAGGATATCTTAGGATAATATATATTTAATGATAAGAAAAATTCTCATCTTCTTTATTACCGTAGAGATTCATCACCTGCCATATGTACATAACATGACACTCCTATTATAGGAGAACCTCTTGCACATTGTTGCTTAATTAAAAACTAATGACAAGTTTATTTCTATTGTCACGTGACGTAAGAGCCTTTACGATCTTCATAGAGACTCAAATAACCTCTACCGTCGACCAGCTTTTCTAGCCAACCCAACCAAAGTTTTCTTCTGTTCTTCTTTCTATCGGTGTTTGGCATTGTTCCTCAACAGTGACCGTCACTGCTACTTTCAGGATGACCATTCAAACATGATGCTGCTCTCCAAAGAGATAAGTTGCATCAAGAACAAAGCGAGGAGCAACACCAATCATTGGAGAGAGGAGGGTTGTGGTTTCCAGAAATAGAAAATGAGGAAGAACAACATTAGCCAAGTAGGCGAAGTTAGCATGCTCATATATGGAAGCTGCTTAAGATATTACCAAAATCTAAAAGGTTGATATCATGTTGGGAGAAGAACTTATTGACCCGATCCTAAATATCAACGTAAATGTGAATTTCCTTATTAAGAGTCATAGCTATGTACATTACGTTAGGTAACCATTCTTAATGTCTAGTTAGATAAGTAATATCAAAATTAATGAAAAATGCGCTTAAGCCCTAGAGCGAAGCGTAACATATGTTGAGTGATTCACCCGGCTTAGCAAATGCTTCAGTGTCTTCATCAAGGCTCTAAGGCATACTTTTCCTTGCCAATGAGCGTAATCCCAAAGAGGTGATGTGATACAATTGATTTTTCACTTTATCGTATTTTTCTTCAATTCTTGATCCATATATTTATTATTCATGCTTATAATTATTAGTCTTGGACTATATTTGTATTTGTTTTCTTCATTTGTGGCTTTCTTTATTAAATCCACGTTTTTCACCTTTGATAACACTCATAAGTAAATAGTTTACAATTAAATAAAAAATATTCCAACATTTCCCATGGAATATTCTTGTAATATTTTAGGGGTAAGGTCTACGTACACACTAACCTCCCCAGACTCCACTTGTGAGATTCCACTGGGTTGTTGTTGTAAGATTAATGAATCCGTACATTTGAATCTAGACACATATTCTTTTAATAATCAACAACGATTCTTTCTTATTTTAGGACATGTGCATACACTTTTAACAACACCAATAGCTTAAGGGAATAATCAATGTTCTACAATTTTCTTAAAATTTTAATATGATAAAACCCAACCCTAGACCCCCTACCTGGGAGGCAAACATTAGCATTGTACTCCCTTGCTAATTCGAACCCCCATGGTTGAAGGAGGAAGGCCATTTCCACAAGGCTAACCCTTACATTCTTCCCCAATTCTGTTCTTCCTTTCACTTCCTCTAAAAGACATTATTTTTTCTGGATATTGTGCAAGACATTTTGAAGCTAAAGATAACCAATTGCAAGTCATCTTTGAGACCCTTGGTCTTGGCTTGACAATTACTGTAGTAAACAAGCCACTCATTAGGATGCACATACGACTGTTTCGAAGAACTAAGCATATAGAAAGTGCAAGTGTCGGCAGGCACCTTGAGAACTTACAGAAGATTAAAAAGCATGATTAATGAATGAGAAAAAAACCTTCATAAGATTCAATGTCCAATCAATTATGAAGGAAGAAAAGGTTCAGTAAATTTATTTCATAATAAGTAAAGAAAGTTGTGGCTAAAACAGGAAAAGTTCGCATTGGAATTTACCTCCTCTTCTCAACTTCAACAGGTATGCCAATTGTGAATTTGCAAAGGGATGCAAGGAAAGAATTTAAAGGCTCTACAGCATGAAGAATTCCACAGGCCTGAGCAACAAGAAGTTCTGATCATCATCACAAATTGGAGAAAACTAAGCAGTTGGTCAAGAACATAACACCAATCCCTCTTGCTCTCAAAAGTTGTACAAAACTCAACTAGAGGCCAATTTTGCAGGAACTCATACAATAGGAAGAGATTTAAATTTGACCAAATATTACCTGAGTAAATGCTTGATAGCCTTTCAGTATTTCCAAAATAATAGCCTCTCCCTGAGACCTACAACGTACATCACAGGTGAAAATAAGTACATATAGCATTTTCTTGAAGGTTCATTCATGGACATGAAAATTTTACATACTTCGCCAAGATGAATGACAAAGCATCAAGAATGGTCAACCACAGAGAATCAACCATTGATACACAAAGTAGTGCAGTTCTCCCAGTGAGTTTTGCAGGTGGATCAGATTCACATCTTGGAGAGTCAAGCTGGTCACACCAAGACAACAAGTATGTCATGTGACTAGTTGCATTTCAGAATAATTATATCACTACAAGACAAAATATGAAAGAGCAACTCCACTAATTACCTCACCCACGTCAACTGCCTCATCTGTTAAAGTAGCCACAGTGAAAACGACTCCTAGTAGGCCCTCAATTGCTAAAGTTATTGCATGTGCTTCACTTGCAACTAAAACAGCAGCATTGGATGCGTCGCTATCTAAGCTCCACTCAATCCCTACCAGCCATATTGCTTAGTGATTAGTGTTATTAGTTAAAATAAAAAAAAATGTTAGTGAGACAAAGATAAGGGTGAGCAAGGTATAACAGAGGGGATTAACTCCCTGCTCAAAATTCAATTGGAGCTCTAAGTCTAACCACCAATCAAAAGGAGGACAAAAACTGACAAAAGAAAACCTAAAACAACCATTTATTGCTCTGAAATTGAAACCGAAATGGCATTTAGTTTTGCTTAAAATGTTTACATCACTGAGAGCTAGTTTGGCGAAGTTGTCAAAACCTGTTTATTTTAAGAAGTGCTTTTATTTAGAAGCGTTTTTCGAAAAAGTATTTTTGGAGAGTAGTAGTTTGTGTTTTGCCAATTCATTTGAAAAGCGATTTTTGCAATATTTGATAACCAAATTGTGTTTAGCCAATCTTTTCAAAAAGTACTTTTGACCGTCAAATTACGAAGAAGTGCAGTAAATGTTCAGTTAACAATTAGTACTATTAAAAGAGAGAAATGAATTTCAATATTTATTATAAATAATTTAATTAATTTTTTACATAATTAAGATATAAAACATAAAGTAAACTTATATATTAGACTTAGAGATATTAATCAATATGACATATAGTTATCCAAAGCAATAGTATTAAGTATATGGTATTATTTATAACAACAACAACAAAAATCCAATGAAATCTCACAAGTGGGCTATTGTTTGCTAAGATGCTCGGACATGGCAATTTGGGCGCCGTACCCGTGTCGACACGACACTGACACGGGTAAGGGTATGGGATTTGTGTCGGATCCGGTCAGACAAGATCAGGTGCGTTGACCAAACAAAGAAGGAAACTGTTTTATACAGGAAAAAAAACAGAAACATGGAAAAGGTTTTGTTGGAGAAGAAACTAAGGAAAGAAGAAGAGGCAAGTGCGGATAGACCAAGAAGAAAGAGATAAATTAGGATATGCTTTTTGAAAAGTGATATGATATCTTCTTGAAAAGTGATATGCTTTCTTGAAGAGTGGTATGCTTTCTAGCTGTCATGACCGTGTCCAAACCTTTTTGTCTCAAGCCCACCTCTATCTAACTTTTTATATTTGATTTAATCTTATTTATTTGTCTCGGGCCCACCACTATCTAACTTTTTTATTTGATTTACTTTTATTTATACATTTTCAATTGACCATAAAAGGACAAGTTTCTCATTATCCCAAAAAATTATACATGGAGCTTGCTTTGAAATCTTTAAGCTTTTGTTTCTTTTGACTATGTAAAATAAGAGAACAGTTGCAAAAACACGAATGAAGAAGAAATTCACATTTAACAAGTTATAGCTTATAGGTGAGTACTCCACATATTTAGAGATATATTTAATTTTATTTTTTAATTATTTTTAGCCGGATCCCCACGCCCGTGTTGGTTCTAGGATCCGCATCCCCAAATCTTAAAATTTTTATTTTAAAGGATTCGACTCTAGATCCGCACCCGTGTCGGACACCCGTACCCATGTAAGAGCAACTTAGATTGTTTGCATGATGATTCAAATATAAAAATCTAATCCATAAATCCTATATAAACGAAGAGAATTATTTACAATAATAGAGAGACTATTTTATAGAGAATATGAGAAGAGTATAAAAATATGATTATAAAAGAAGGGTGGGGGTGGGGTGGGGGGAGATGGTAGAAGAAAAAAGGAAAAATAAAAAGGGAAAGGTTAAAGTAATAAAGGATATTTTGAGAAATATATTTGTCTTGAAATAATTAATTTTTTGCTTCTGATTCTTGGAAGAAGTTAGAATTTATAGCTTCCTCCCAAAAGCAGAAAAACCTACTCAAAAGCACTTCTCCATACTAGCCAAGCACCTCCAATTTTTTAAAAAGTACTTTTCTTGACAAGAGAAAGTACTTTCTTTTACAAATAAATAAATAAATAAATAAACTTTTACGATCCTAGAAGCTTGGTCAAACTAGCTCTAAGTACAACCAAGAACAGAAGCTTGGCCAAACTAGCTTTGATTTTGATTTCAAAAATCATTGTATCTATCCCAAATTTCTCGATTTGGTTAAAAGTATCCAAATTTGATTGACCAAATCCGGTACAAATCCAACACCCAAACTCACGTCGTGTTGATACGGGTGTGGCAACAAAAATGAAGAGTCTGAACAACTTAGCCAGCAACCATAATACCCTGAGAGGTATCGACTTTTAAGCAAAGCTTCTGCATTTATACTTCAAGAGCATGGGTACATAACATCTCAAGAAAACTCAGTATTTTACAGTTTCTCATCCAATGGCAACAGAAATTAGTGGCTATGTTAGTATTGATGTCAACGCATTTCAAAGAGTTCAAGCGTAGCACACCAAGGAGGGAAAAGAATTATAACCCACCACAAAACCTCCCTTTATTTCCATGAACATGACCTGGCATAGAACATACCTGCATCATTCAAGCTTTTCTTAAAGAGTTACTACCATTTTGCAAACTTTTCCGTTAATCATTTAGTTTGAAGTCCACTAACAAAAGATCATTCTTCAGGGGTATAAACGATTGGGTATCATTCGTAGAGCATCATATTACATTGTAGATTTTCTACTTTTAGGTATGTTGCTTGTATAAGGGAGATTTTCCTCTAAAGCAGCAAAGGAAACAGTCTCTCTACCCTTCCAGGGTAGGGGTAAGGTTGCGTACATCCTACCCTCCCCAGACCCCACTAGTGGGATTATACTGTGTGGTGGTTGTTGTTGTTGTAAAATTATTTAACTTATCAAA
Organism: Nicotiana noctiflora; assembly: GCA_032618575.1. Lineage (NCBI taxonomy): Eukaryota > Viridiplantae > Streptophyta > Magnoliopsida > Solanales > Solanaceae > Nicotiana > Nicotiana noctiflora. The sequence goes on along the minus strand of JASVEL010007849.1, from coordinate 187,859 downwards.
CAAAAAGTGACCATTTACACTTCAGGACACTCCAGCATTTACTTCACCATATCTAAGTAATCATTATAGGAATGATTAAATTGTTGAGTCAACTGAAGCCGCTAAAAGTAATTGATTTAATCAGGAATCCTGTATAACTCATTTGAACTAAACCATAAATCAAACAAGTTAATTTTCAATGTCTGAAGGATTTTGTGTTCCACTCTCCACCAACAATTAGCTGATGATGCACTTACCTTTTGCTTTACTACTGAACATTCCAGCTACAGCCGCAAGACTCTCCTCACACGTGTCTTGAAACTGGATATAAGAGCAAAAGTTAATTTGAGTTTCTCCACAAAGAAACCGTAATAATATAAGATGAGATCAGAGTTAAAGCAAAGTAAGGAGATATGAAGCCAAATCAAACAATGTAACTGTTTAGCCTAGAATAAGATAACTTTCATCATTAAATTGAAAAGGAAGTCACATACTCACACATTGATGTTGAGAAGGGTGAACCAGTTTCTTTTTGTCCTACAACTAAAACAAATGTATTGAAAGGCACCAAATAGGGGTGCAACCTTACACAACAATTGTAATTAGAAATCCAATGTATGTCTTCTCAAAACAGCAAGCGCTATTCAGTGTATTCACCAGCAGGTATTGGGGAAGAACTTTGACTTTTGAGTACTCCTACATTTAACCAAATTTTCATGTGCTATCATATACTTGAAAAATTCAAACCCATTTAGCTTCAAAACCCCCAATAGGGTGGAAATAAATCTCCTACATATGGTGGGGAGAAGCAATGGTCCTCAAATATACTTGATAACCATAATGGATAACTCCAGAATGCAACAGCGAATAAGAGTATACTTTTTTAGTTGCTGCACCTAACGCATTAATTAGGATTAAAGCCTTTCTCACCTTTTCCTGGAATTCTTAACTATAGGAGGTGATCATGGTTAGCCATCCCCAGAATGCAGTTCAAGTGACAGTTAACTTCTTTTTTTCAAAATTATTAGCTCCAAAAAGAAATTATGGTTCCCTATAGCACTCAATGGTGTGGTATAGTGCTCAGTGAAGTAAGAAAGTCCTTGCTCCCAGCAGAGACAAAAATAAAAGCTACTAGGTGATTTCGCCTACCTACATAAGCCTTGGTGGGCAGAGTTACCATGTACTCATGTTGATGGGAGATAATAGGCACCCGATGAATTAGCCAAGAAGCGTGCAAGCTGGTCCGAACATTACATTGACTCCAAAAAAAATTATGATGCCCTAAATGTTTTTCTAAGCGGCAGGACAAAAATTTGTATAGAAATAAATCCAATTTCTGCAGAAGGAAATTCAAAGGTTATGAAATGTCCATCTCCACAACTTTTTGGTTGTGTGAATACTTTTCATTTGGTACAAACATGAAGAGATCATCAGCTTCCTTCAAGGGTCTCTTTGTAGAGTAGAGTTTATCAGTATGGTCCTATTTCCCAAAGGAACTGTTCTATGCAATAAAATTGCTTTTAGATAATGCGCTTAGCAGGGTTATGCACACCCTAGGTACTCATCAAGGGAAAATTCCAACCTGCACTCATCCCAAAAATGTGAGTAAAGGTTATACGGTTTGGGCATGTGGAGAGGAGGAGCGTAACTAAGGAGATGCGAGAGGTTGACCTTGGTGGGTTTGAGGAGAGGTAGAGGTAGGCCAAAGAAACATTGGGGAGAGGTGATTAGGCAGGATATGACGTTTCAACTTTCCAGAGGACATAGCCTTGATAGGAAGGTGTAGAGGTCGAGAATTAAGGTAGAAGGCTAGTAGGAACTCGAGAGGGTTTCTTTCTCGTACCGATAGTATTAGTGTTAAGTCTGGTGTTCTATTATTGTTAGATTTCTATAACTATGTGTTGTTACTTTCGCTTCGTTTTCTTATTATATTGTTATTGTTAATGCTTGTGCTACTACTTTCTTTTCATCTTTCATTGAGCCGAGGGTCTATTGGAACCACCCTCTCTACCTTCAAGATAGGAATAAGGTTTGTGTACACACTACCTTCCCCAAACCCCACTTTTGAGATTGTACTAGGTTTGTTATTGTTGTACTCATCCCAAAAAGAAATAGGGCCCAAATTGTAGAAATAAAAAAGTATGGAAGTAATTCTTTCCTGTCTTTTCGAAAAGACAAAAACTAATCCAAATTGTTAAAATTGATGCTATAAATTTGCAAATCCATTGAGTTTTTCTTCTCTTAAATGCTTTAGTTTGAACTCGTTCAAAAGCTACAGATACGCCAACAATCTACCTTAAAATGTACAAAAGACCACACTACTAAATCCAAACTTCATTAGCTGTAAATTTTTACAAATAAAATCATTTTTCAAAAGGTAAATAATATATCCAGAAGTGTAGAAAAAGGCACTGAACACTCAGTATACGACAAAAGCTTCACAAAGATTATACCTCTACAGATACTTATCCAAAAAAAAATGGAAAAAAAATCAAACAAAAAGACTACCTCTAGAGATCTAAAAGAAGATAAGGATATAGGTCATACAATTTGTCTCCCTTTTGTTTAATATAATTTACCTTATCAAAAAAAGAATATAGGTCATACAGCTATATAGCTCATGTATATTGTCTTGATTTAGCAGCTATTTACACTCCCTAAAAGCATAACCTGTTTCTTTTCTTTCGTGGCGACAGTAGCATGCACAGAGGAGTTGCAACCGAGATTTTTAAAACAAACATCTTATTGATGTTGTAAAATCTCTCACTAGACAAGTTGTATTCAAGAAATAGAGTGTATACCTACTTATCAAAAAGAAAGTAGAGATTATACCTAATTGGCTAAGCTAATATGAACTGTGTGGCTGCTGCATCAAAATCTACTAAAACAAAAGGTTATCTCTCAATTCTACAAGTTCATTGTCCATCCTTCAAAAGACTGTTATTCCTCTTGTCCCGTGTTAGAAAGTTAATGTACTTTAAATGTGTATAGTTACACTTATTATTAGTGTCCCGCATCCAAAAATATGAGAAACACGGAATTGAGTTAAAACTAAACGGAAAGTATCTTTTGGCCCTAATTTCAGGACAATGAATTGTATATACTCTCACCTAGAATTCCCTCCGGAAAAAGAAGAGAGGTAGTTAAAAAATGGAAGAGTAGAATTCAATTGTATGACTACTAACGGATTGGTGTTTGCCAGTTGTTGGTTGCCACAGGATCAGATGAAAGCCACAGCAGTGAGCAATATGGTTGAAGCTCCAGGGTGTACTGTTACAACTGTGGTTAAAGCAACTTTTAAAGATCACAGAATGATTGTTGTGGCTATCAAACTTGATTAGGAGGCGAAGAAAAGAAATCATCCGCACTGGGCAAAATTACTGATAGTAGAGTGAAACCTATTTCCAGTATTCACATTAGTTTATAGAAAAGGGAAGATGGAGGTAGAGAATTCCACTCTAGGCAAAGACTACACTTTAGATCAATTTGCTGACCATCCGCAAGAAAAGTGGAAGGATCCGGAAAGTCATAAATAGAAAATGGCGAGAGTAAGAGGAATTAGAAATTCAAATAAGAAACGGGGTTAACATATATAAGTATGTGAGAGATTGTCCTTACTTAAACCTAAAGGATAATTTGATATTTTTCCTAATATTTCCATAAATGATACACATGTTACATTTGACACGGTTTGAGTGTATAGGGGAAGGCACCTTATTGAAGCGACAATCAATAGAACTTGCATATTACTTAGAAAATTAAAATAAAATCTAGGCAGAGATGGTTCAGCCTATTACAAAATCTAAGAGTAAGACATACAACAATAACAGACACAAATACCGTAAATTTGCACTAGCAGAGCCAAAGCATAACCTTTTTTTAAGGATAGTGGAAATAGCAAGATAAAACAGGTAAAATAAAAGATGGATTTAGGTATAAAGTAAATAAGTGTAGAGCCCATATTGTGCACCTGGATACTAGAAACAACACGAGCAAGAGCTTTTACCATACCCTCAACCACATTTGTGTTTTTTGGATGCCTGCATACACCAAATACGTTCACAGATGCATAAAAGAGGGGAAACAGAGAATAGGGGAAATCGATATGTTTTAGATAGGTAAAATCAATTGCATTAATGTTGGAAGCCAAGCAGGTGCTTAGGATTACAGAACCTGTACACAATCCAAACTGTGCCTGGAATGGTATAAAATTTTTGATAAACTTTACTTCAGATATCGTAGATTTTAAGAAAAGGCATCTTTCATATATGAGTATGTATTTACATCCAATGAGCAACGCAATTATACGGGAGGTCCTATGACTAATTAATGAACGGAATCAGTTACAATCAATTACAAAATTAGAGCAAATCAATTAGAATAAGAAAACAAATCTCCTACAATCAAGCCTCCTATAATCAAGCTAGTCAACACTCCTCAAGTTGGTGCAAAGATGTCACACATGCCCAACTTGTAGATCGAAGTATGAAAGGTTTGCTTGTTGAGGCCTTTTGTAAACACATCGCTAGCTATTTCTCTGATGACACATGAAGCAAACTCAAGATACCACTTGTAATCTTTTCTTTGATGAAGTGTCAATCACTTGTGGGAATTACTTGGTTTGTTGACGTTGTTGTTGAAGTGTATCAATTTCAACATGTTTCGTTCAGTCAAGTTGAACGGAGTTATGAGCTATACCAATTGCAACCTTTCATCACAATACAAGAATGTTTTCTTTGATAATCTCAATTCCTCTAATAGCTTTTGTAGCCACAAAAGTTCACCGACATCCTGGGCCATAGCTCTATATTATGTCTCTCCACATGATCAAGCAATCTTGCTTCTCAAAGTAACCAAGTTCCCTCCTACGTGTGTACAATAACCATGCGTAAATCTCTTGTCATCTAGAGGCTTCTATCTGGAGGTGACCATGTTTGAAGAAAAGCTGATCTTTTCCTGAAGCAAACTTCAGATATCGCAAAATGTGAATGTCAACAAGCATATGAGGATCTCAAGCTTGCTCACCAAGCTAAGTGAATAGACTATGTCTGTCGAATGTAAGATATATAAATGAGTCTTTCAACCAACATCTGATCTCTCCGTGTCATCTGACTTTCTAACTCCTGTTTGTAACGTGTGATTGCTTTCAATGGGCGATTATGATGGCCTGCAACCTCTCACACTAGTTTCGTTCAAGAGATCCAAAATATACTTCTTTGAGAAATAAAGATTTCTCTTTTTGATCTAGCAACAATCACCATGCAGATGCTCTTTATCAGAAGTGAATGCCCTTGGTTGCTCATGAGACATAGTTAACCAGGACTTCTAGGTTGGTTTTGAATAAAGCATTACCTGTCGTCGGCTCTTTTCCTGGTGAATATAAGAGTATGCATCCTCCAGAGAAGGAAAAGGAATTTTACCAAGAACTTGAACCCTGGTCTAATCGTATACTTGGTCCAAATCGGCCAGAAAATCATATACCCTTTCATTTTCAACCAATTTTTTGAAAGAGAACTGTATCATCAGTACATTTTGCTTGGAAATCCTAATAGTAGTCAACCTCCTGCCATAACCCAGTTAACTCAGAATAGTAATCGGTGATAGCCAACTCACCTAGCTTAGTGGCATGAATTTTATTTCAAATTTCAAAGATCTAGGCATCATTTCCCAGCGAGAGTAAGTGCGTTTAGTTGATTTTCATATCTTTTAAGTAGTATGAAGCAATAAATACTGTTTAGAAATTCGAGGTGCATAGTATTCTAAATTCATGTCATAAGTAGGGAATTGTCAGAATCCTATTGACTATAGATGTCATCAGTCACAATAGGTGCTTTCTTTTTTCCACTAATATAACCCGGTAACTTTCTAAACTAAATAAAAAGCAAATAAGATCTTGACCAAGTAAGATAGATACAGCCCCATCCAATTTTATAGCACTTATTTGTGAAAGAGAAGTGTTGTCCCTCATAGAAGTGTTATCAACTTCCTTATTGTCCCCCATAGTTCAAATAGGACTCTAAATCGAAAAATACTTTCCAGTGAAACTCAGTCATACTTCACAATCCATGTGATCGCTTAGATATTTCTAAGGTGTTCCAATTTCATATTTGGAGATTCTCACCTTCCTCCATGCTACATCACATGCCGCTCCGGTTTCATCACCTAAAGTTTCAGCTACAGTTTTACCTCCACCTGCAGTTCCACCACCTATCTTCTACAGCTCAGCCACTTTTGACTTATCATCGCTATCTGCTTCCAACATCATGTCCAAATAATTCATGTCTTGTACTGGATCATTCACATACTGCGGACTTGTCTCCTCATAGTCCAGCAATCGCACTCCGAAAAGGTATTTGATCCACTCTTAATCCTAATCCACATTATATTGGTTTGGATTATCATCGTTTATCATTAACCGATAATGCCTTTGTGTCATCTCATCTTGGAAGGCGACATACTATGATAAACGAGATGTCTGCTTTACATGCTAGTGTTACTTGGGCGCCTGTTTCTCTACTTCCAAGTAAATCTACTACTCGTTGTCGATGGGTGTATGCAGTCAAAGTTAGTCCATATGGTCAAATTGATCGCTTTAAAGCCTATCTCATTGACAAAAAGGTTATACTTGAATATTTGGGCTTGATCACAGTGATGCTTTCTCTCTCGCGGCCAAAATAGCATATATCCACCTTTTTCTATCCATGGCTTAGCAACCATTTGGTTTTGTTGCTTATGGGGTGTTTAATGGCGTTGTATGAGGGTTGTGCGTCACTCTATGGTCTAAAACAGTCTCCTAGAGCCTGATTTGATTAGTTCCGCATAATTATTCAAGAGTTTGGAATGACTTGTAGTGAAGTTGATCACTCCGTGTTTTACTCGCATTGCTCTAAATTTGTGTATTTATTTGGTGGTTTATGTTGATGATGGTGTTATCACCGACAGCCTTCATGATGGCAGCACAAGCGGAAGTATGCCTTACACATTTTTTAGGAGACATGAATGACGGTTGTAGACCCATTGACACTCATATGGATCCAAATGCTAAACTCTGCCAAGATAAGAGGAGCCTCTTGCAAGATATAGGCGGCTAGTTGCTAAGTTGAATTACCTCACAATGACTAGACTTGGCATTTCCTTTCCTATGAGTGTTGCAAGTTAGTTTATGGACTCTTCTATGATAGTCGTTGGGAAACAGCTGTCTAGATTCTTTGGTATATAAAATAAGCCCCGAGCATAGAACTGTTGTTCGAGGATCGAGGCGATGAACAGAAAGTTGGATACAGAGATGCTGATTGAGCAGGATTACCTTCTAATAGACATCCTACATCAGGATATTGTGTTTTGGTATGAGGTAAATTGGTATATTAGAAGAGAAAGAAACAGAATATGGTTGATCGGTCTAGTACATAAGCTTAATATCGCGCAATGACTACGGCAACAAGTGAGCTAATTTGGATCCAACGGTTGCTCAAAGATGTGAAATTTGGTGAAATCAATCAAATGTTAATTGTGTGTGATAATCAAGATGCCCTTCATCTTATGTCAATTTCGTTGTTCCACGAGGACTAAACACTGAGATTGACTGGTACTTCGTCGGAAAAAAGATACTCTCAAGAGATATTGCTACAAAGTTTATGAAGTCTAATGATCAGCTTGTAGATATTTTCACTGAGTCCGTCACTGATCCTCATATTAGTTACATTTGTAACAAGCTCAGTACACATGATTAATACGTAGCGGCTTAAGGAGGAGAGTTAGATAGTTTATGTATACACTGGAATATATGTAGAGTATAGATATAAATTCCTTATATTATAGTTAAGTAACGCATATTAATAATATTTTTTCCCGTGCCTTTACTTCTAACATACTTAATTGTGTTTCTTTGCTTTCTTTTTGGAGCAACATGCAAATGTAAATAAGACACCGTGCAGAGCCTATGATTGACTTTATTATCTATACACAATCTATGAGAACCACTCGAGTAAGGACTGCGGGAGGTGACTCAGAGCTTTTTCCGGTGATTATGGAGTTATACCAAGGACTTGCGCTTAGTCCATTCTTATTTTCTCTGACGATGGATGCCTTGATACACCTTATTCATGGGGAGGTGCCATGGTGTATGTTGTTCGCTGATGATATAGTTTTGATCGATGAGTCACGTAGCGGTGTTAATGAGAGTGGAGGTGTGGAGGCAGGTTTTAGAGTCCAAAGGTTTCAAATTGAGTAGGACCAAGACGGAATATCTGGAGTGTAAGTTCGGTAGCGTGTCGGCGGAAGCGCATGGGGTGGTGCGGCTCGACTCACAAGTCATTCCCAAGAGGCAAAGTTTCAAGTAACTAGGGTCTATTATCCAGGGAGATGGGGAGATTGACGGGGATGTTACGCACCGTATTAGGTGTGGTGAATGAAATGGTGGTTAGTATCTAGAGTCTTGTACGACAAGAAGGTATCACCGAAACTCAAAGGTAAGTTCTACATAGCGGTGGTTAGGCCGGCTATGTTATATGTGGTTGAGTGTTAGCCAGTTAAGAATTCACATATCCAGAAGACGAAAGTAGCCGAGATGAGGATGTTGAGATGGATGTGCGGGCATACTAAACTGGATAAGATGAGGAATGAAGATATTTGGGAAAAGGTGGGAGTTGCTCCCATGGACGATAAGATGCGGGAAGCAAGGCTTAGGTGGTTTGGTCACATGCGGAAGAGAATTATAGATTCTACGGTTAGTAGGTGCGAGCAGCTGGTGGTGGAAGGTATGAGAAGAGGTAGAGGGCGGCCTAAGAAGAATTGGGGCAAGGTGATCAGGCAAGACATGGCGAGACTGCAGATCTCCGAGGACATGGCTCTTGATAGGAACGGGTGGAGGTCGAGCATTAGGGTTGTAGGCTAGGGGTAGCTCTTAATATGATAGAGTTTTGTACCAGGTAGTCTGATTGAGGTTTGCCTATAGTGGGTAGCAGTCTATGTGGTTTTCACACTACTTTGTTGTTTCGCATATGATTGTATTACTGCACTCCCTTTCACTTCTTCGGTATATTTTAAGATATTATTATTACTTCTTTTGCTTTCTTTGTTGTTAAAGATCCCTTCTTGCACTTCTTTTTTGATATTATTATCTCTTCCGTTGAGCTCAAGGTCTCCCGAAAACAGCCTCCCTACTCTTCCGGGGTAGGGATAAAGTCTGCGTACATCCTACCCTCCCCAGACCTCACTAGTGGATTTTACTGGGTATGTTGTTGTTGTTGTAATCTATGAGGACCACTTTTGGTGTACCCCGGCGTTTATACCAGCATACATTTGACTGATAAATATATAAGACTTTACCTTATTAAACAACAACGACCCAGTAAAATCCCACTAGTGGGGTCTGGGAGGGTAGTGTGTATGCATACCTTACCCCTACCCCGAAGGGATAGAGAGGCTGTTTCAGAAAGACCTTCGACTCAAGAGGACAAAAAGACAAATGAGACAATATTAGTATAAAGACGGAAACCATAAAATTCGGAACATCATAAAATCCGGAAGAAAGATGCAAAGCAAACGCGATAGTTGTAAATAAGTCCGGCACTGAAAAGCATAATAGTAAGACACGACATTGCCACTAGCTATCTTAGACAAAAACCCTACCAGACTAGTCTTACAACGGTACGAAGTAAGGCAAGACTCAACTACCTCCCAACCTACAACCCTAATACTCGACCTACATCTTTACCTTTTTCAAAAAAAAGAAAAGAGTGCGACAACTGACGAGAGATTCACCATTCATATTCATGATGGAACGAGAGAGAGGAAGTGGTATAACGTTCAACCTTCACTTGAGAGGAACTTTGTTAGTGGAAAGGAGTGCAAGTTACTTTTGCTATTACAAACACTACTAAATTTAGCTTTTAATCAATTTCAAGCCCAATATTTCCTAGAATACTAATCCTTTTGTTTCAATTTGTTTGGCATAGCTTGACTCAACACGAAGGTTTCGAAGTAAAAGATGATTTTTAAACTTGTTTTCTTAAAATTGCTATAACATCCGTGTTGCTATAAGACAAACATGAGGTCTTAAACATGACATACCATTTGTTTTTTTAATAAGAAAACATGACATAACATTTGTGTAGCTATAAAAGCTTCTCATAAAGGAAATATAGAAGCGTGTCATTTTTTTACGAACTAATAAGAAAATGTGCCAAACAAAATGGGATGGAGGGAGTAAAAGGAAAAGCAAACCAAAAATAAATAAATGAAAAAGATAAATAAGTCTTTAGAAAGTATGATTTAGTTTTTTGGTTCTATTTTCAGTGGAAGATAATATAAAGGGTATTCCGTTTTGCATATTATTTTCTTTTCATTTTTTCATTTTTCTTTCTGTAAAACTTTTGTTTTCTCGGCTGAAGAGAAAAAATATGGTCAAGAGAATATGAACACAGATGCAAAACCTGCATACCTTACTGTACGAAAAAAACACAAGAGGTAGTTCACATAATTTCACAATCTAGGAGGTGAAATTATTTACAAAAAGCAACATTTTAACTGATTATAATTAACTGCAAAAAAAAAGATATTTCATCCAAACAATTATCTGCAAAGAAAAATCCAAGAATCAAAAGGTGAGCAACCTTACATGTCAAAATTAAGGAAAAGAACTTGCATTGTGCGTGCTTCCACACAGAAGCCCTGCCAAATAAGCGAAGTTACAAAAATTAGATTAGATAGAAGTTAGTATTCACTTGACTATTTCACAGATTCAGTGTAATGATTGGCAGCAATAACTACAGGAGAATTATCTTAAAAGGAAAAGAAGATTCTTGAATTACCCTTAAGATTTCAAGAACAAGAATGCGATGCCACAACGGTAAGTCTAGAGATATAACCCTCACCAACATGCTGAGAAATACCTGTCCGAAAGAGGTTTGACTAGTTTAGCAATGAAAAATACTCATAGATAGGAAATAAAGTTGTCGATCAAAACCATAACAAATAAATAGGAAAATAGCTTAAATTCAGCAAGACTAAGAAGATCAGAAGATTTGTTAACAAATCTGACATCAAAAAGTAAGCATGCTCAACAAAACTACAGAAGGAGATAAAGTGTGTAGTAGCGTTGAGTAAAACACTAAGAAAGAAATACAAGCAGTGGTAATTTTTGTACCAACATGTCACAAATCTTTTAATGAATATACTTCATCAGAAAGGATTTAACGAGATTTCGGTTAGGGTTCTAAGTTTTCTTTTTTGTTTCCCAAAGGGGTTTTAAGGTCAACTGTATTTATTTTCATCTTTCCTCTCCTATCTTAACATTATATATCACAATAAGAATATAATATTCAGAAGTACATCGTCTATAAAAGAGTGATCTTGCCCAATCTGTTTCTATCTATCAAACAATCCGCTCATGGCCTCGATCTTCAAAGCAACTAGGGCACAATTTATATATTGAAGACACAAACAATTTATTCCAACGTTTGTCATACGAAGTCCACAAACTAACTTACAACAATCATCGAAAGGCAATGTCAAGTCGAGTCATATTGAGATAATTCAACTTACAACCAACAGCCTATTACTTCCAAGATCACTCAAGGTTCCCCCCTAACCTAGTAAAAGCTTAGCATTGGAATCCAATCAGGGTATCAATGGATCTACAATGTGTTATTCATATCTCCTCAAGGATGTCCCGCAAATACTTACATTGTGAGAAGACAATTCCTAATTTGGGCTTAGCGACATCAATGCTTAGGAAACATTTCAATATCCCAAGATCCTTAGTCTAGAAGTGTCGAACGAGATGCTCCTTTTCAAACCAGTTATACCTTCTTGTGCATTGCACAACAACATACCCGGTGTATTGCTACAAGTAGGGTCTAGGGAAGGTAGTACGTACGCAAACCTTACCTCTACCTTGTGAAGATAGAGAGGTTGTTTTCTGGTATACCCTCCACGAGCATTGCCCGTGAAGATTATATCATCAAAATAAACTACCAAATAGCTGCACAGATTTGGAGCAGCATATCGATAGATTATAGAATGATGAACAATGCCAAGCTCCTGAATAACCATGTTAATCTTAACCAACCATGCTTGAGGCTATTTCTGACCATATACAAACGGATGCAACCGGCATATATGACCACTAGACTCAACCCGGTGGTTGCTCCATGTATATTTCATCCTCAAGATTGCTGTTGAGAAAAGCATTCTTGATATCTAACTGATAAAAGGGCATTGGCGAACAGTAGCTAAGGATAGAAAAAGACGATTTAAAGTATCTTAGCCACTGGGGAAATGTATCTTCATGACAACTCTAATCCGTGTATAACCTTAGTAACATGATGTGCCTTTAGCCGATTAACCTATCTATCAAGGCCAACATACATGCACCGACAATCAACAATAGATTTGCTTTCTAGTACCACTTGATTGTAAAACAAACATCTCCTCAATCGTAGTATGCCGCCAGCCTGGATGAGAAAGAGATACACATGCACTCGCAGGAATAAGCAGCGTTGTCAAAGGCGCGCTTAAGCCCTGAAGCGAGGCTCAAAATACGTTGAGCGTTTCGCCTCGCTGTGTGGGCGCTTTAATGTCGCATCAAAGCTCTAAGGCATAATTTTCCTTGCCAATGAGTGTAATCCCGAAAAGCCGACCTTTAAACAATTGATATTTTGCTTTATCGTGATTTTTTTTCAATTTCTTTGTCCATATAGTATTTGTTATTCATGCTTATAATAATTAGTCTTGGACTTGCTTTTTCTCCCGTTGCGCCTTTCTCATTAAAGCCCACGCTTTATTTGTGCTTTGCGCTTAAAGCCCCAACATATCTTAGAGCTTTTTTGCGCTTTTCGCTTTTGATAACACTGGGAATAAGTAGATGAAAATGATGATACAAAGGCATAATGAGGTGGCAACAAACGATGATAAATCTGATAGGTAAACTTAGAATTAGGATTAGGGTTACAACTAGGATGAATATCTTTTTGAGTGGCAATAAGATGATTTTGTGAGGGAGACTAGTCCATAGCAGGCAAACATTTTGATTTTGGGTGTGAATTATCTGGAACGAATGAAAAATGCAGACGACAATGATAAATCAAGAATGGTGGGGCTATAGAAGGTGGAGCTATAGAAGGTCGAACTCTACATGGTGAAACAAAAGCTGGTAGAGTTGTAGATCGTGGAGTTATGGAATAAAACAAAGAGATAAAGGTAGAATCCCCAAAATATGAAACTAGGAATACTTTAGAAACATCAAGACGGTCAAAAGAGTAGGGTGCGAAGTATGGTTGAGTTCAAAGGAGGTAACATCAATGAACATAAGATATTGTCGGAGGTCGCTGAGTAGCTCTGAAATCTGTTTTGCATCCTCTAACTTAGAAATACACAGTTAAGAGCACGAGGAGCTAACTTGTCTTTTCCCAGAGTAAAATTATGGACAAATCATGTGCTCTCAAAGCATGAGGAATAAAAGAGAACAAAGAAGAGTTAGGAAACAAAACAGAGTGGGACTTCATTTTGGATTGCAGAGGAAGACATGCTATTAATAAAATAACATTATGTAATAACTGCATCAAAAATTACAAAAGAACATGAGATTATATAAACCTCAGGGGTTGGCCTGGAGGCAATTGACTTGAGCCTTGGGGTTTGCTCCCTTTCAAGTTCTCAAGTTCGAAACTTACAGGGTGCAAACAAATTTTTAGGGCCATCGGACTGGGTAAAACCTGAATTAACCGTGGTGCACTTGCAGGAAACTCCTTGCCGAGGGCCTGTGCATCCCCCGAATTAGTCGGGGCTCTTAGAGACTCGGACACTCGGTGCAAATAAAAAAAACATGAGATTATATAAATAGGGTGCGTGTAGTCCCAACGGGATGCATGTTTTCCCTCTTAACTATCTAATTTTGTTGAGATGTGAAAGCATATGACCTAAGATGAAACTTTCCATAAAAGTTCATAAGCTACGAAATGTAGAATATAAATATTTTGGCACGCTATCACAATGAGAAGTGCAAATAGAACCCCAAATTAATTTTCAATTTCAGTGTGGAACTTAAGAAAATGGAGAACACTGATCGATTTCCATCATGAATATCCAAGTACACCTAAAATAATCATAACAAAATCGACAAAGTAGGAGAACCCCGAGTGGAACTACCCTAACTTGGACAACAAGCATCTAAATGAACTGAAGTACATTGAAGAAAAGGAACGAGTATGCTTACCAAGTTAACACGACTCACATTTAAAGTAGACAATGTAGTCTAGGTTGTCTGAATAAGTGAATCAATAATATGACAAGTTTTGGGACGAGGACAACAACAACATACCCAGCGTAATCCCACAAGTGAGGTCTGGGAAGGGTAAAGTGTACACAGTCCTTACCCCCATCTTTAAGAAGGCTGAGAGGTGGTTTCCGGTAGACCCTCGGCTCGGGAAAGAAAAATGGAAGGGGCAATAACAAGCCAACCAAATCTGACAACCTAAGCTAAAATACAAAACTAACACTAAGGAATGCAAACATAAAACCGAAATAAAGCCAGTAACAAATAATAATAGAGGTCTAGAGATACGAAAATACACAAAGGACACTAAGGCCTCATTTGTTTTTTTCAAGATTAAGACGTCTGAATCTGAATACACGTCTGAATATCAAGATGTGTATTAAGATTAAGACATCCGAATCTGAATACGTATCTGAATGTTAAGATATGTATTAAGATGTGAACACCAAATGATTAAGATTACTTGATTTTAACATCTAAATGTATAAAATTTACATTTATTTGAAAATTAATAAACATAAAATTCAAATAAAATACTAATTTATCTAATATTCCATCACTGAATATATAGCTTTTTAAAATATCACAGTTGCTGGTGGTGATGGCTAACGGTAGTGCTTGTAAATGTCGACTACAAGCGGTGGTTGGCGGTAGATTTGGTTAATGGTAGTAGTTTAGAGTAGTAGCTAGTGGTGATTGGTAGCGGTAGCTATTATGATTGAGGATGGTGGTGGTGGGTGGTGATAGTTAATAATGGCAGGTGGTGGAGGTGGTAGTTGTGATTGAGGAAGATGGTGGTGGGTAGTGGTAGTTTATAATGATAGGCAGTGCCAGCTATGGTTGTTGATGGTGATGGGGTGGTTAGTTGTGGTAGTTGAGGTGGATGAGTGTTGGTTGTCATTGAGAATGATGGTGATGGGAGTGGTGAGGATGGTGGGTGGTGGTAGTCGACAATGGTGGCGGCTATGATTGAGGATGATGGTGGTGGTGGTTGAGTATGGTGGTGCTGGGTAGCATGGTAGTAGTTGATAATGGTAGGGGGTGACGGCAATTAATGAATATGGATGATAGCATCTTAATGAAATTAAGTCTCTATAATAAATCTTAATGATACAGACCTTTTCAGATCCATTATGTGGTTGTGAAGTAAAAAGAAACAAACACGCATAATGAATAAGATCTGAATAATTAAGATTCAGACTTTAAAAACAAACACACTCAATGTCTGAGATCTGAATGATTAAGATTCAGACCTCCATTAAGTGCAAACAAATAAGGCCTAAGTGATGTATCAAAGCTACTGCTACAAACACGGACAATGCTCGGCTACCTAACCCTTTACCTTTATTCTGAACCTCCACACTTTCCTAAAAACCAGCCCTAAGGCAAATCGAACAAAAGATCTTCCCACTAATGCTTTCATTCTCCCGGCTATGATACTGAAGAGCCCTCTTCCTTCTCTCCGACACGGTTGTTGAGACACACTAAGTAGTCTTCCCCTTCGCCTGGCCTGGTGAGATCAGATTTCTAGAACGAAGTGAAGTGATAGGAAGAGAAGACTGATCCATGGTCATGTCCTTAGTAAGTTGGAGCAACGCCATATCTTGCCTAATCACCTCTCCAATACTTCTTCGACCTACCTCTACATCTCTGTTGGCCCTCCAATGTCATCCTCTCACACCTCCTGACGAGTGTATTTGTGCCTCACCTCTTCACATGGCCGAACCAACTAAGTCTCGCCTCCTGCATCTTGTCCTCCATACCACGCCCACATGGTATCTCATCTCGAATTTTTCCGTCTATCGTGGTCAAAGTGCCCAAAGTTATTTGACCAGATCCGGTATGGATACCATACCCACACTCATACTAGGGTCGTGTCGACACGGGTACGACACCAAAACTATCGTGTCGGAGCAACTTAGATTTCGGTCTTTGATTTTTTTCAAATTACCATGCCAAATTATTTCGGTATATTTAAGTTCAGTTTCGGCTAAGTTCATAAAGTCCGTGTGTTTTCACGTCCGGTACCAATAATCTATCACGTACTGAATTCCTCTATGACAACAAAGTTGTTGAAGAAAGCCATTGAGCAATTAAATGTCTGGGATAAATGACTAATTGATATAAGATTAAACTGACAACTAAGAATACAAAGACAGAAATTAAAGTTAGGAAAGGAAGTGCGATAACTTGACCTGTTCTGGTTTACATGGTTTAAGATCCATTGGCCGGTGTGAATATTGGAAGAGATTGAAAATAAAAAGTAGTAGAGGAAAGGGATTTATTACCACAAATGTGATTAGAAACACCTGAAATGATGGCCCAAGGACTGAAGTAGGATATTTGGAATAACAAGCTACGCTATTACCCGTCTGAACAGTAGAGGTTATCTCAGAAGATGTTTGTTAGTATGTTGTGTCGAAGGAACTCAATATACACATGTAAAGAAACTATTCGACCATTCGAATTCTTGAATCTCATTTTCATGTAACCAAACCGCCCAACTCTATCTCACATTTATTGTTTAATTTATACAAGTTAATAAATAAGAGGCAAATAGAACAGTAAGCAGGCTGATCAGAAAAATTTACTCAAATAGGCTGCCGGAACATTCTGCTCGTCGGAAAATGCCGCGTAATATTTGGAAAATCAGGTAGAGCCTAAATGATGCTAAAAGATGATGGAAAGGCAAGAGTTCCGGAGTCCAAGTTGACTTGACTGATGCTAAAAAGATGGTGGAAAGATGACTAGACAGTGAAGAACTGACCGGTATCCAGAAAGTCTCGTCGGAAAAGCTGAATGACTATCACAAACTAAGGTCCAGCAATCAGAGTGCAGCGGGAACTATGGGTAGATTTGAAATAAAGAGGCGAGCCCACTCAAAAGAATTTTGCCAGAATGTTGCCAGAGAACTGCACACGCGCAGTGTGTGCAGAGATCTCGCCAGAATTTCCTGAGCTTAGGTCGGTGCATGGAGGCGCATGAAGGTCCTATATGGATGGGCTTTCTGGGGTGTGGTCGCCTAACGCTTCCAAACCTAGTGCTGGTGTTGGTTGATGCCCAACACTCATGGAATTTGACAATCAATTGCTCAGCTGCCAAAAAAATGCACAGCGACGAAGTTTTCTTCCTGGACATCATCGGTAAATGTGCAGCAATTAAATCCTCATACAAGCTCCGACATCAGTGAGAAATAAAAAAACACAGGAAAGAATATTGAGAGAAAACTTAACTTGATTATTCCCCAAGCTATTGGGTTTAAATAGTGAATGTACAAGTTATACTATAGGAAAAAATATTCTGACTATCTAATTTCATGAAAATATCAATCTAATTAACTCTGACTAATTCTAGTTGAACATCATATCATTTACAATACTCTTAACGTAAGGCAATCAGACTGTCAACATAGATGGAATTTCTTCTCGGAAAGAATCCATAATGACCACCAAAAGGAACAGCAAATGTCATAAAATGGTTAAATATTTACCTCAGATTCAGTGATAAGTGAAGAACTGTATAGCCTGATTATGTTGGCTACTGAACGCAACACCAGACGCCGAAAATAAGGTTCTCCGGATTCTCCTTCAGGCTGCTCAGAGGATAATGTATAAGATACAAAAGAAATTAAGAGAACCAGATTCTTGTGACGACAGCAGTTTAAAGTTTATGCTTGAGCCTTATATCTGTTTCACTGACAATAAATTCCGGAAGGAAGAACAATCACCTCAGTATCAGTACGAAGTGATGTCATTAGCAGTGAGCATATCTGGCGACGAAGAACCTGCTATTTAGAAGCTATCGATTAGAGAATGGACATAATCAATTCAGATAGAAGTAAAGACGATATCACTATACCTCTTCATAAGGAACCAACGCTCTGAACACCACCACATAATTGGACAAAATAAACCTGAAAAACAATGAAGCAACGTGAGAAGTAAAATCAAATCATGAAACATATTAAATAAATTAGTCAACAGCTACAGAAAACTCTTCAGACTTATTTGTACAGACCATCGGCATAAACATGTTTTCTTAGCTGCATTCTTCATCTTTCTTCTTCTACAATTTTTTTTTAATAACTAAAAATCAATTTATTCAAATCATGGAATAAGATGTCAAAAACTACCCAAAAAATCCTTCGTCCATTAAAACAATGCTGGATAAAATACTACAGATGCTACTGTAGCTCATGCTCTAAAGTATGGCCTATTCATTATATATAGCATGAAGGTTCTCGACTCATGGACAATCAAATCAATCAACTATGCCTAACTCCATAATAGTAGTTGGGGATGGCTATATAAATCCTCTACACCTATTCTAAACTAGATGAAATCATGCACACCAGAAAAATGTTAATAAAAACACAAGAGAGAACTGAGAGAATATGAAGATTGATAATTTCCTCAAGCTACTAGAGGCTTTAAATAATAATTTACACTTACTCTAAAAGAGGAAAGTATGTCAAAGTTACATAATTGCAGGAAACATAATTTTCTTAACTAATTCCTACTGATTCTAATTGACATACAATATGCAATAATCACGCAATATTATTAGCACTCTGTGCTGAACTTGTTATATATGCAGATAACTCAGGGACAAGAAAGAGACTTGGCGATATATCTGCAAGCTGATTCCACTTCACGAACTTTGCAATGATATCTCCTAAGAGTATCTTTTCTCCGTCAAAATGACAATCAATCTCCATATGTTTAGTTTTCTTATGAAACACAGAACTTCATGCGACATGAAAGGCAGCCTGATTATCACACAAGTTACCTCTAATCAATATCTCCAAAACATTTCAGTAGCTGCTTGATCCATATGAGCTAACAAGCAGCTTCTACCATAGCCTGGTATTCTCCTTCAACATTGAATCCTACAACTACTTTTTGTTTCTTACTCTTCCAGAAGCTAAACTGTCTCCAACCAGAATGCAATATCCTGAAGTACATCATTTGTTAAAAGGTGACACTATCCAATATCTGCATCTATATATCCAACAATTACTCATGTCCTCGATCCTCATAAAGTAATCCTTTTCTAGGAGTAGATCTTATACGCCAAAGAATATGCATGACTGCATATCAATGACTATCACTTAAGAACCCATGAACTGACTTTTCCAGATGCATACCTCCAACCAGAATGCAATATCCGGAAGTACATCGTTTTTAGAAGGTGACTCTATTCAGTATCTGCATCTATATACCCAACAATCTACTCATATTCTAGATGCTCAGAAAGTAATCCTTTTGCTGGAGCAGATCTTATATATCAAAGAATACAAATTACCGCATATCAATGACTGTCATATAAGAATCCAAGAACTCGCTTACAATGCTTATCTGAAAAGCAATATCCAATCAAGTACAGTAAGATAAATCAAATTGTCAACAGAACTACTATGTAGTCCATGATCACTAACGGGTTCCCTCAATCTGATAGAAGCTTAACATTCATATCCATATTAGCATTGACAGGCCTATAGTTTGTCATTTCTATCTCCTTGAGAATATCAAGAGCATACTTCCTTTATGAAATTACAACGTCCAATCTGAAATGAGAGACTTCAGTACCTAGGTGGTATCTCAACTAGCCAAGATGTTTGATCTGAAAATGTTGAAAGAGATGGTACTTCAGCTTAGGGATGTCCTTTTAATCATCACATGTGATAACTATATCACCATAAAATACCAGACACATGCAAAGATTTGGAGTGGAATGACGATAAAATACAAGATAATTACCTTCATTTTGGATCTGACCAAAGTCCTGAATAATTGTGTTGAGCTTACCAAATCATGATCACAATATAAGAATCGGCCTAATCGACATACCAGACCACTAGAATCCCTCTGAGCCACAAAAGTTGGTGGGTGCTCCATTTACACCTCATATTCTAGATCCCCCTAAAGAAAATGCATTTTTTATTTTCAACTAATACAGAGGCCAATGATGAACAGCGGCCAGACGTAAAACAATAAAGTATAGAGACAATCTTGGCCAGAAGAAAGAATGTATCACCAGCATCAATCCTATATATCTGAGTAAAATCACTGACAACTAAAACAAGCCTTAAATCGATCAATTTAACCATCCAAAACAACCTTGATGACATAAATCCACTAATAACCAACAGAAAATTTTCCTAGGGACAAGCTCCCAAGTACACTAGAGTGCATAGCAATATCTTCTCAATCATAACACATCGATATTTTGGGCAAGAGAGCTTCACATGTAGACTTAGGATAAAAACAGAAGATAAGGATGACCCCCCCGAAAAAAAGGAGATTCAGTATGTCAAGGTAGAAAAGTCCATGTGATTCATACAGTACCAATTACTTGTCTCATACTATGATCCTACACTAACAACTAAGTGTTTCAAGTAGGCGATTAACCAATATGGGATTGATAAACAACCAAAAACATAAAGGACCGAATTTAAAGTCAAAAAGGGTAAAGAAATAGCTTAACCTACTCTAATAGTCATGGTTCGGGATCCATTAGCCAATCACAGTGCTCAAAAGAGCACAAAAACTCCAAAGTCAGTTGGAGCTTTAAGCGATAAGCGCAATTAAATCATGGGCTTTAGGGAAGAAAAGCACCGAGGGAAAAAAAATAAAAACAGAAATGTACTACAAAAACTTGTGACTATAAACACAATTAACAATTATTTCAAAAGAATGGACAAATTATAATTAAGCTATAGATGAAGTTGTGCCCTTAAAGACAACCCATTGGTGCACACACCTTAACGCCTTGATGCCTCTACTAAAGTGCCAATTAAGAGAGGCGAAGCGCATAACCTGGGCTTCACTAAGCTTTGGGGCTTAAGCACACTTTAAGGAAACCTTTAACAACACTGTAGCCAATGTGACTTTAGGAAGGGATTCAAAACAAGAGTAAAAATTGTAAAGAGGAATTTATTACCGGGAATATGATCTGAGGCTTGTGAATCAATGGTTCAAGGTAGAAAAATCAGAGGACTTGAGGCATAAGTGAATTACCAATTTGCATCGTGGATGCAATTTGAGAAGAATTTTGTTTACATGCCTTGTACTTAAGGAACTCAATGCAACTAAATATATGAAGTTTTCCGAAACAGAACTTGAAAAAAACAACCTCTAAATGAGGTTATCTAAATAGTCTTATCGTCGGAAAACTTGCCAGGGTACCATCAGAAAATCTATAATTTTATTAGAGATAGAAGTTCATCCTCCAATATGTTGGGTGGAGTCGCCTACTCAATCTATCCTAAAGGTGCCAAAAGAGTGGGTGGCAGCCGATGGAAAATTAGAAAAGTTGAGAAACACGCCAAAAACATAATGGTGTACTCTAACTAGGGTTGCAATGGACGGAATGGCTTGGAACCTATATAGGTAAACTCCGGTTCAAGAGGCGAAGTTGAATGGACTCACAGTGCCAGGGCCTAAGATAATTTCGCCGAACATTCTTGCCTCTAGACATCGCACGGAGGCGCATATAGACTCAAGTGATGGTGCATCTTTCTGGGTTGTGCTCGCACGAGAGTTTTTAGTCGTACTCTAGTGTTGGTTTATATGCAACACTCACAAAAGCTAAGAAGGATTTGCATAGCAATCTTTTTATCTTTTGAGATGTTAAGGTAAGGTTCGAGCAACACTCGCATTATCCAGAAAATTGCATCATTTGCATGGCAACCAAAAAAGTTCTATCCCTAATACCTTTGGTAAATACACATCGATCATTTTCACCAATGCTTTAATACAAGTGAGAAAGAAGAAGCAGGGCGAGAATTGAGAGAATGCGAGGCTTGATGATTTCTCAAGTTGTTAGGTGTTCAAATAATAATGTACACTTATTCTAAAATAGGAAAGTACATCAAGGTTACATAATCACAGGAAAAATAATCTCTCTAATTGATCCCTACTAACTCTTACTGATATACACCTTAGAATAATTCAACAATAATCTTGGCATCCTTAACAAAGGTATGCCAAATCCAATTATCAGGTGCAAAAGCTAAAGCAATTCACTCCTATTATGCATTAATGGCCCATGATAAGAGAGTGAATCTTGTTAACAGATGAAACTGACAAAGAGTGGTTCAGCACAGTTGGATTGAGACCAATGTTACTAGTCCTTTAGGTCGATTCAATTCAAATGCATGTTGTCCTACTAGAGTTAACATGCTTATTATGGATGTAAGATACAGATGAGAGTCTCCAAGGCTTTGGTCTAGCAGTAAGAACGAAGCGCATGATATGTGGGGTGGGCGCATGTTGCGAGTTTGAACCCCGTCTCAGATAAAAACTTGATATTTAGATGGAAAAGGGTGAGGGGCGAGCCCATTATCCATCATAGTCTCAAAAGTACGCCAAATGGTCCTCGAAGTTCTCGGTTATCAAATACATTATATATATATATATATATACACACACACATAACGAAGCGTGTGAGTATGTATAATGTAAATAGAACAAGAAAGTCTCAATGACTTGCTCAATCCAAATATGCCTTTTGGAAAAGAATGGCAAAATTTCAAAACTCTACAAGTTAGGCCTCTAGGAAAATAATGTATATCTCAAAAGTTGGAAACCCAACAGCACTTAGCTTTGTTGAGCAAGTACGATATTTACTTTGAAGAGATAAGTATAATACTCCACAGTCATGTGGTACACTTCACAAGCATTAAGCAGAATCCTTATTTAAGGGGATAAAAGTATTAATGCCCCACATTCATGTGATACACTTCACAAGCATCCAGCAAATCCATATCCAAGGGGATAAAAATATTGATCTAGAAGGTTAGATCATTACTCAAGTAGATCAAGTGCAAATGTCCGTTGAATGGAACTGACACGTAGCCAGACAGCCTGAAGTATAAAACAGACATAAGATCAGGGAGGAATCTAAAGCTTCCATTTGCAACAGAAACCACATTTATTTTTATTATTTTTTGATAAGTAACAGAAACCACATTTATAGTGTAACACTTCCAGAAAGTAGGCAGTCCATAGAATTTGAACATCTTTCAAACAAGAAGAAGAACCACTTATATTGGCACATACAGATCCACCTGCAGCAAGAGCTGTCAGGTCCTCAAGCAACCGAAGTGCAAGCTTTCCAGATTTAGTTAGGTTATCCCTCATTAGCGATGGACCTCCGGAAGAAAACTCCTGCTCCAGCGACCTGTTCAAGTACGTCGAGAAATTGAAATTCATAAATCATAACATCAGACTTCATAAGATAAGTAATCAATTTGTTTAAACAACCCAGTCAGATCAACCACTAACTTAACTTCTTAAATGCCAGTAGAATATTTTATACAGAAGCAAACATTCTCTCATTAAGAAAGAAAGACATAGTCAATAAGAAGGAAGAGTACAACAAGAAGGGACAAGACATCCTCGAGGAAGAATATGAAATATAAGATTTAGACGAATAGGGTTCTTCACGAATCTTGAAGGGATCACTCACGGATTAGCATAGGTGCAATACTAAAAATGACTAAATACGCCGGCATAGATAGAGGGAATATAACAGATAGTTGACAAAGTAGGTATGTATGCAAGAAACAAAGACAGGCCAGACCAGTCATTATCTAATAAGTTGCTGACTCACCACGAGCGGAATATAATAAAGAGTTGCCAGACATGCAGAGAAGAGGACAGAAAAAACTAAATCCATTTTAATATTAGGATGTGTAGCGGTTAAAAAAAGATATCAGGATGTGTACATACTCTAGCTGATTTATATTGCGATTAACATCACTACTAACTGAACTGCTACGAGAAATGTACACTCCGGAACCAAATTTTCCGGCTGGAAGTGACTCAGCAGAAACCACGCGATCAAATATCAACGCTACGGCTTGCCTAAAAGTTGCTGCAGCAGTACTGAGACAATTTGACAAGAATGAGCACCCAAATGAAACAAGAGATAAAAGGGAACAACCAACTGAATGCGTTTTAATTTCACCCTTTAAACTCACTTTCGCACGCTATCCGTGGATCTATTGTTTTCAAGAAGACGAAGAATGATACCAAGTGCTTGAGCGGTGTAGTCCTGAAAGTTAAAGAAAAGTTATTGCACATCCATTTTAAAAAAGGAAGACCAACCACAATTCTCTCAAAATAACATTCCCCACCTAAAGAGGAAAACTGGAAACCATCGAAGGAATTATAAGAAGGATTTTTTCTAAGCTCCAGCACTTCCCCCATTTCTCCCCCGGCATTCCCTGTATTACATGTTATCACAAACTCACTAGCTAGAAGCTAGGTTTTTTCATTCTTTAATATGCAGCAGTATGTTTTTTCTGTTATGCATACTTATACATATTATGTTACACTGTCAAAATTCAAACTAATGTTTTGAATTCATCAACCATAATCATAAGTTTTGAGCAACATTCAATACTCACATAAAAGGTGTTAGAACTCAGTTATGTACTTTATGATACTATCATTCATGCTAGACAGGGAACTAAAGATATTACACGTGGAGTCAACATTCATAGATAAGATTCAACAGCAAGGTACCCTTAAAGGATATCAGTTTCCATCATATGCGCTCAAAAGTCTAGCAAATTCCTGCTTTTTTCCAGAAGAACAGACAAAACTAGATTAAGCATACATGAACGAGTTTTGCCCTTTTCTGTTGAGGCAAAAGTCACTTAGTTGTTCAATGTCCGATACCACTGATTCAGCCATATTTCAGCAACACATATAGAATAGCCAACAACTTACTACGACAATCAAGAGAGGCAATAGGCTAATTATTACCTCATTATTAGGTTGTAAACGAGATTGAAATATTATGAGGATAGTCTGCAAGGTCTTAAGCTGAAGACTCTCATCAGCCATTTCCCCATGCTGTGAAAAGATTAAGAGAAGAGGCAGATTTTATGTGAGGCAAATATAGTGTAAAAGCATACAACAATATTTCAGACCGGAAAGAGGAAAGTACTATTTGTATGAATTATAGACGAAAGATCATGTGGATATTATATCTCTGGTTACTAACACAAAACTTGCCAAAAGTTAGCTTTTAGAACCCAATAGCAATAAACATCTTTTTTGCAGATTGATTTTAAAGTTCCTCAAAGCATAATGTGATGGTGAATCTTTCGGCATTTCTAACTTTGTACTTCAAATAAATCAGGTTAGCTGCAAATAAACTTATTACTCGTTCACCTTTGTCCTTCAAATGCAGGTTATTTAGTTTCTACACTACGTGTCCGGGATCTCTGCTGAGTACTTGAGGTGCTCAAAATAAAAGAGCTTGGTTTGAACTCAGAATCCACCAAAGGTGCTCAAAATAAAAGAGCTTGGTTAAGTTTGAACTCAGAATCCACCAAAGGTACCCAAACATGATCAGTGTTTAATACTTGACTAGCAGATATACTATTTCACGTCGCCTTAAATCCAGCATATACTTTTTAATCAAAAATGTTCCCTTTTTTTTTTGGGGGGGGGGGGGGAGGGAGTTTTGCTACCTAATCTTTTGCAGAATTTATCCTGCTTTTTTTTTAAATATGCTTGGGAAGTCATTGTGTTTTGATAGATTCTTCTTTGGATTTTCTATTTGCCTACAATGAGACACTCTTAGCTCGGATTTTGTTACTTTCAACAACATCAGACTTTTGTTCCTTATGAGAGATTTAACAAAGCATGACAAGGCTCAACGGCTTGTAGAGGGGACACAAAATCCATTATATTATATTGTAGAAATATTGCAATCTAGGTACTATAAAGATCACACTGACTGGCAGCTCTAATTTAATTTGATTTCCGCGCTAGCAATGTTGTTAACTTATAGCAGGCATTTTCTCAAACAACGAACTTACATCTTTGAGGGTGTCGAGAATCTCCTTTAAAGCTGATGGAGCAACTACATCGTGAGAAATGAGCTTTTGCAGACAAGAAAGTCCAATCACACTCATTTTCACAGTCCTAACTTCACACGCCATCAAAAATATCTTTAGTATATCCTCGTTATGTATTATCTCACTCGGGCTCGACAAACATCTTAACTGCATAGTTATATATAAATATGAATCAATATTTATTTAGTCAAAAATTTGGAAAAAGAATACTTTGATAAAGGACCTTCAAAATAGCGTGCTCTGCAGCATCTTTGACGGCAGGATATCGCCGGCGAGCTTCTGCCGATAAAGCTCGAAGATCTGACTCCAACACAGCCATTAAAGCCATTTCTTTTTTCAATTCGGTAGTAACGTTACGTTTTGCAGATCTCCTTTTCTCTCTGCGCCCGCAGTGAGACGAGACACAGTTTGGGAGAAGCAGATCCGCTGTCGTTTCAGGGAGATTGGTGCACGTGTGGAGCACGAGATTGACTCCATTTTATTGGCGAAGTTTACCGATTAGCTACTAAAAATATATTCATAATGTACATTGTATTTAAAATTTAACCAATAAATCCAAGCTTTAAGATAAAATATTTTGAATTTTTGTATGCTAAATTTTGAGATTCTAATTCGAAATTCGAGACTTAATGTCCAAAATTTGAGAGCTGCTAGTTTGAAATTCTTTGTCCTGAATTTCTAGCCTATTAATTTGAAATTTAGGACTAAGTGTCCTGAATTTCTAAACTGTTAATTTAAAATGCAGGACATGAAATTCAAATTTCTAGATACATTTTTGAACTTTAGGATATGATGTGAAGTTTAGGGCCACCATAGATAACATGCTCTTTCCTCACCCTTTGGTCGTGGGAGAGCCAAATGAAAACCCTAACAAGACAAACCCTAATCTTCAATTCTCGTATGAGGCATGATTGAATATAAATTCCTCAACTTCTTTAAAATTAAATTCTAAAACTTGTTGATATTGTACATGGTGAACCAACGTTAAGTTTACCATATACGAAACAGAAGAGTATATTATGGAGGAAGGTCTTCATCAAGCTGTAGCGATGAAGCTATCTCCACGAGGGCCGAACTTGCAAGTATTAAAGATATTGTTGACTAAAATTTTAGGCACTAAAGGTCATTGTTTGATTGGTCTTCTTGCTCCAAGACAACTTCTAATTACGTTGGATCAATATGGTAATTTTGTAATCTTCCTAGCTCGAAGTGAACTATTTTTCATACAAAGGAGAGGAACATTAATATCGAGTTTTTCTATAGACTATAGGATTTAATCCCATGGAGGAAACGACGAAGGATGTTGTATGGATTTCATTGCCAAGTTTATCTCTTGATTCGTTCGTTAGGAAATTAATGGTATCTATTACCTTGACAGTGAAAAATCAATTGCAATTGGCAAAGAAATACAAGTAAAATTTAGAGCTAGCACATTTGAGGTTAAGGTTATCTTGGACCTAGATGATAAATTATCAAAGTGTATTCGCTTGCATCGTGTGGATAATAAATCTGGAAGGTTAATGGAGATATTCCATGATAACCTCCTTTGTATTGTGACTATTGTAAGCATAAAGGTCTTGATGAAGCTTCTTGTCATTTGATTCTAAAGAAGAAATTATTGATCTAACTAACAACGCAATTTATTGAGAAGAGCATGGATCTTTAGAAAATTAAAATGATATGTGTGAGCACATGATTTTTGCACCAAGCAAACAATTCCAAAATTAAAATAAATATATTTTTGAGTGCAACTACATGCCTTGTTAGAAATTGAATGCATTTTGTGTGATTGAATAATTAGGAATTAGAAAAAAATCAAAAAAAAATGGGCTAGGTAGTTAGTTTGATAGTTTAAATTAGTTAGGTTTAAGTAAAATTAACAAAAAATAGTGTTAAGTAGCAGAAATTAAAAAAAAATAGCAAACAAAATTGCAAAAAATACTAGAAAATTAGAGTAAATAGGAAATTAGGTTTTATATTTTTCCACAAAAGAAAAAGAAAAAAAAAGGTATAAAAGAAAATACATAAAAATCATTAAAATCAGAAAAATAAAAAATACATGAGAATAATGAAACTGGGCCAATTTAGTTGAAAGCAGTGGCTCAATCTACTCTAGCCCAATAAGCTGGCCGGTCCAGGCTTTCAGAGACTGATCATAGCCGCCCATTTTGATAAATCCAACGGCCGAGAATATTAGTTGAGTTATAAAGTTTGATTAATGCTGATGACTTGATCTCAGCCGTCCCTTTTGAAATGATCTAAGGGTGTGAGACTTTGGTCTCCCAGGCAACGATACGGCGTCGTATAAGTTATGCCTCTCTGAGCCGTTGATCTTCACCAATTGAACGGCCTAGATCACCTCGGACGCACGGCCTATAAAAAGCTTGTGTCTGAACGATTTTCGCCATTTACACACGCCTCTAACCCTAGCCGCCCTTTCGCTCTCACCTCTCTCTTCTTCATCATCATCTTCATCACAGAAACCCTAGCCGGCCAATGGCGGCCACCACCCTCCACGGTGGTCGCCGGCCCCCTTTTACCCTTCCTCTCTTCTTTTCTATCATCTTCATCTTCTTCTCCAATCAAACCCTAGAAAACCCTAAGACAAACCCCTGTTCTTCAAGTCCCGGTCACCGGAACTCACCGACGGTGACCACCAAAGAACGAATCCCATCTCCAAACCAACGCCAAAATAATCTCCTTCACCTGATCTACACCCCTACACCACTCATTGCCCTCGAATATCCTCGGATTGTCTCGAATATCCAAAAGAAGGTCGCCGGAACCCTAACTCCGGCGACCCCCAAAATCAAAATACCCAAAGACTTTACCTTTACCATCCCCAAACACCCCTCTGTTAACCAAAATCCCAAAAGACTTCGTCTTGAAGCCTAACAAGAAAAGCAGAAAGTAAAATTAGAAAAAGGATCTGAAAAGAAACAAAGAAAAGAAAACAAGAAGAAGAGCATAAGATCTGAAGAGAAAGAGGGTAAAAGAGAAGGATAGGAAGCTCAGGGGACAGGCCCTGCAAGCTAAGTCCCCCGGCCCTTATTTGCTTTCTTTTATTATTCTTGCTTTGTGTATGTTGTTTGATTTCTGCTTTTTATTTTTTTGCATGCCTTTAGATGTCTTCTCTAATTTTGCTTAACATGTTAGTTTAGGATTTACTCTTCTTGATCTTATGTTTCCTGTCTTTTGTGTATCCTTTTTGTTCCAATTTGACCTGTATATTCTCATCTGTTCTTCTCTTAATTCTTAACTAGTTCTTCTCGACATGTTAGTCATAGGATTTTTGTACTTGTTTGTTTCTGCTTAACGCTCTGTTCATGATTTGGTTTTGGTTGATTATGTTCTCACAATTCTATAGTTTATATTCCTGGTGTCATCTTTCTCTGATGTTTGTTATCTCTTCTGTATCTTTTAGTTGCCTCGCATGTTAGTCATGTGCTCTTTTCTTTTCATATTGGTCTCTCCAGTTCCTTTGCATGATTAGTTATAAGTTTCCTACCTGTTGTTTCTTCTTTTGCTTCATATATCTTGTTTGTGTCTCCGATAATTAAGTCATAAGGGTTTCATAACATGTTTCTTCTAGGTCTGTTAATGATAGAGTTCTTGTGTTGCTCTTGTGTTTCTTTTAAAGTTTGACCATGTTTGTTCTCCCGTTCATCTGTTCCGTATCATGATTTGTCTCCCCTGAGTTAAAGACCCATCTGCTGTAACTCTTGACCAATTGTTCTTCTAATGTTATGCATGCCTGAGTTCTAACACTGGTTTGATTCTCATCTTTATATTAAGTTTGTTTTAATTGAGTTTTGTAATCTTTGGACTGCCCTTTTCTGTCTCTAAGCATGTTTAATCTTAATACCAGGTTTAATTGTCTAATTTACCTCCTCTGTTAAGACTTCTTGTGGTAGTTCATCTTCTCCAGTTAGATAGTATGTCTGAAATTGGATCCTTGAAATCTGAGTTAAGTGACTCTGCTCCTTTAGGCCACTTTCACATGATAGTTTTAGGTTTCTTCTTTACTGTTCACCCACGTTATCCTGTTCTTCATCATTGTTGGCATTTGAAAAGGTTCTAAGTTTAGGGGGATCTAGTTGATATCATTCTCATATTATGCTGTTTGATCCTTTGTTCTTATGTTTGGCATAGTCTATGCTCTATTTCTCTTGACTGTTTTGTAAGACTTAGCATCTATGAGTCCATGCCATGAACTTTAATGGTTTTGAAATTATTCAAGTATCAGATGACTTGAGCTGATAGTAACTAGGTTTAAGTCGACATAAGTTCATACTTTGTCCCATAAAATTGGATAATGTGAAGTTAATTGACTGAAATTCAACTTTATCACTTGCCCTTTTCTGAGTTTCAGTTGGTTAATGCATTTTGTTTAATCTTGTGTGCCCTTGTATGCAACACTTGTTGAAAATGACTGAGTTTTGTTAGTTCTTGTTAGTATGAGAATTTGATTAACATTTACTAACCTTGAGAGAATTGGTTATAGCTGTTAGTGCTAAGTTTCACAAAATGGCTAGTTTTTAAATAGGATAAAACTGAAACTCATAAAAATAAGCTATAAGTTAAATAATTGGCTTAAGAATGGTCAACCCTGCAAAGGGTTGACCTATTCTATAAAGCCCTAACACACAGTCCACTTTTAAAGTGGCTGGTTGTGCAAAAGGGGCTATGTCTGCAAATGCAGACTAGCCCAGGCTCTTTTCAGAGCCCTGAACAGCAAATGGCCAAACCTGTAAAGGTTTTGGGTCCAACTGTTCAGTAAGTGGCTCTAATAGCCAAAGCTAAGTCTCAACTTGAGACTGGCTAGATTTTAAAGAACTGTTTTAATAATAAAAGCAGGCTATGCCTGCAATTGGTTTAAAAATGAAATAAGAGGTTTTAATAAACTGAAAATGAAACAAAATTGGCTAAGTTTGAAATAGTTCTTTAAAGTAGAATTGGCCAGCCCTTAAATACCAATGCAAGGGCTGGCTATTAGTTAAATAGGTGCAAAAGATGCTGAAATTTAACCTAGGTAAGCTAGTAAATAAACAGTGCCCTTAGGGACACAATTGGGAATTAAAAAGGTGAAATAGTAAATAGTTAGAACCTAAGAGGGTAGGGGAGTCCTTTGTACCCCTGATTTCTGTAATTTTGCAGAGATTAAAGGGTATAATGGTCTCCCTAAAAAGGGAAATCTGTAAAAATCTCAAACCCTTAGGGATACATTGGTAAAAACCCACTAAAAGGAATCTTTAGAACCTTCCAGCACATGCTGGAAGGGTTTTGATAACTGATTTGGGGGACTTAAGTATACATTTCATAATTTTAGGAGGGGGATAAGTGGGATTAATCCCATACTTTCTCCCCAAGTCATCAGCCCTTAGCTTCAACTATAAATATACCTAAACAAAGGCTGAAAAGGGGGTTCGAATTTTTGGGCAATCTGAAATTCATTCTAGGCTAATTGAATACAAGCATTAGAGTTGAAAATAGCAAGATAACAGTGGGGGTTTTCTGGAATTTCTTGAGTGAAAAATCTGCCAATTGCTTTTGATTTTGGGTTCTCTGCTCGGTCACTCTTCTGGTTTCCTGCTTGGTTTTCTTCTGTATTGCTGTTGCTGGATTTGCTTGTTGTCGATTGCTGTGTTATTTTCGCCCATTTGGAATTCAACTCCACACTGTTGCATTTACCTGCTGAGTCTATTGCTGTGCCTGCTTACTGCTTAATCCCCTAGAACTCATTGGTTTCTGTTGTTGATCCAGGTACATCTTTCTTTCAATAAAGCTGTATTGATGAACTACTGAGTTATTGAAATCAAAAAATTAAGTTTCAACTTTAGAATCATATGACATTATGCATTTTTCTCTTTATTAGCTTTAGAACTAGAGTGGGTTTATAGTTTGAATTGTAGCATGTATTATGAGAGAATCCAAAACAAAAATGCTGTAATAGTTAGCGTAGTAGTAGTAGTATAGTAGTAGCATAGTCATAGTCATAAATCACTTAGTTAATTAGGCAAAACCTCTAAAACGAAGTCTATTAGCAATCACATGAGTCGACAACAGCCAATACTCACGTAATTAGTCTATTTCGTCGATATCCAGTTTCTAATAAGTTATAAGAGGAAATAATCGGATGAAGTAACACTTAAGGTGAAACTGATTTTTAAGATTGTCAAACAAGTCCGATTCACATTGTCATCAGTAGTTAGTCATATTTGTAAATTAGTGTATTGATACAAACAAGTTCAAAAAGGGGAATCACAATTAGAGGATCTGATAACTAGCTCGCAATTGGGTTTATGATACTAATCAGGTTTAAATCATAGTAAAGTCGACAACATAATTATGTATGATTAGCTAATCACTTAGTCTTAGATCACTTGTAGATAATTAGCTTAACTGTTCTGTAGGTTTCCAATATAATCAAACAGACTTCTTAGAATTGGTATTAAACTTTTAACCAGTAATTAATTGTATTAATATTATTTCTTAGCTGTAAATTGATAGTAGTTATAGTTTCATCAAGCCTGTACAGAAGACCATTGATTTAGAATCATTATTTTATGTACCTCTGATATAAATAAAATTGCTTATGGATTTCTTATTGTTCAAAAAATGTGCATCTTCGTTTGTTTATTTTCAATGTAGTTCCATTTCGGTTTGGGCTTGATTCCAGGCGTGAGCCCGAACTGTGGTATGTAGCCAATTGGCTAACGACCCAAAGTTCAGTAACTACCTGGACCTTTAAGGCCTGGGCCGATGTAATGTTCGTGTAAAGCTTCAATCAGAACCAGGCCCCATTTAAATAACAGAAATTGTATGGGCCTGGAAAGCTTAGTGAATACGATTAAGGAAAGAACAAATGTAGAAAACGTAGTTAAATACAAGTATTGAATCCTTTAATGAAAATTGGGACGAGCCTCGCCCGAATAACAAATACCGGGGCCCCCATTTAATAATAAGATAGCATAGTAGAATCGGAGAGGCTAATAGCGAATTCCATAGCCTCTCCCAAAAGTTAAAAGCCGATAGACTATCTTAGGGCACGATTTAATATACTTTCCATTGAACGAGTGTGCACTTGGTGCGACTCAAATCCAAATCTCGGCAAAGCCGAAATATACCGAAAGTCATAGGCGTACTGGTTGCGGTATGACTCGAGGTGTGTTTCCGCAATGTCGCAAATTCTTAAAAAATAATATTTAATGTAAAAGCACATTATGTTGTTAAAACCTATAATTGAGTCAAAAACGACAGTGGAGCGACCGTGCTAAAACCACGGAATCCGGGAATGCCTAACACTTTCTCCCGGGTTAACAGAGTTCCTTATCCGGACCTCTGCTTCGCAGACATTTATAAGAGTCAAAATTCCTCGGATTCGGGATTAACCGGTGACTTGGGACACCATTGTCATTCCCAAGTGGCGACTCTGATTAATCTCCAATAAAATCCCGAACCGATTGTCCTTTAATTGGAAAAACTCCTTCCCTTACGTTATTTTATCCGTTTCGGGTATTTGAGCGTCGGGGTATACCCTACAAGTGTATTTATACGCATTTAAGTATGTGGGGTAGAAAAAAGGGAGGTGTGACAATATGCAATACATTTTTTGAATGCAAAGAAACAATAACACTTAAGAATTCAAATCTAAAGGATGTTCCTTTTTTGTGAGGGTTTCAAAAGTTGAATTTCGCTATGACTTTAGGGATCGATACAAGCATTCATAGAAGTTCTCATATGGGTGGTAATATGTGTGAGAGGTCTGTGTTGGAGTTAGTTGAGGTCACAAGTAATGACCCGACCGGTCACTTTTTGGTATCTAATCCCACATTCCCTTATTTCATGCCACTAGTATGCTTATTTGTTGTTATGTGACTTGCACGGATGGTTGGTTTGGCCTTGGGGAGGTTTTTATTGAATTAAAACACGAGTTCCAATGTTGGAAGCTTAAATTATAAGAGTTGATCGGGGTTTGACTTTTATATAAACGACCCTATAATTGTATTTTTATAGTTTAAATAGGTTCGTATAGTGATTTTGACTAAGGCGCATGTCAGAATTTGACTTTGTTATTATTGTTTGGACTTATCATGGTGTCGTGATGGTACTTGTTAAGCTGGCAGGATAGTCCTCACATTTGAGGCATTTTCAGGATTGAGTACATTTGGAATGTTGCTATTTAGTGCACGGATTGCACAAGTTGCGGCTTTAGATTGTATTGATGTATCATGTCACCAAAGTGGTCGTTATGGATGGGATGGGGTCATTGGACCTAAAATGAATACTATCAGAAATTAGTACAGCATGGTTGGAAGAACCTATTGGATGTCGGCTTATAATTTGCTATAGATATTGCGGAAAGAGAAGGAGCCCATGACTTGTTGATATGACGAATGGTTATGAGTTTCTACATATTTCTTTCATCATTGGTAGTATATGAATGTGTTAGAATGAAGCATTATTTGATAAGAGGCTTATTACCGGCATTGGGTTATTTTGGGCAACTACTAAGATTAGAAATTATTGCTATGTGTGTTTGAGTTATGTGGTATATCATATGATATCATCTTGGGTTATGACTATGGATTGATATAGCTTGTTTAGACTTATACAATGTGTGGATGGAAGATTCTAATCTTATAGAAATTTTGGATAAGGAAATTGGATTATAAGGCTTATGGTCTAGGTTGGATTAAGAAAATTCAATTATGTTGTGTTATAAAACCTATGTGGGATAGAGTGACGTAGGCTCACCCCCTGATATGTGCATGGTAAGTTACACAGTGATGTGATGGCTTTTGGAACAACTCTGATCACATTCGAGGACGAATGTATGTTTAAGTGGGGGATGGTGTAACCACCCGATAGGTCGCTTTGAGCATTTGCACTTCACTAAATTGTATGAAAGCATGAGTAGCTCTGTATGATGTATTATGACTTATACGAGTCATCTGTTTTGGTTTTCAGGGTATTCAAAATAGATTTGGAAAAATGATTCTCGTCTAGGAGCTTCAAATTTGAAAGGTTTCACCATGTTTTACTTTTTAGTATTTACCTTGGATTGGATTGTTGATAGTTTCTTTAGCTCTGTGGGTGATTTTGGACTTATGAGCACGCTCGGATTGGGATTTGGAGGTCGATAGTGGGATTTGGCTTGAAATGGTGAAAGTTGGTATTTTGGAAAGTTTTATCAGGAGTGGATATTTTGATATCGGATTCGGATTTCGATTCTGGAAGTTTGAACAGGTCCATAATGTCAAATATGACTTGTGTGCAAATTTTGAGGTCAATCTGACGTGATTTGATAGGTTTCAACATCAGTTGAGAAATTTGAAGTTTCAAAGTTCAATAATTTCGAATTGAGGTGTGCTTAGTCATTTCGATGTTGTTACATGTGTGTTTGAGGCATCAAGTAGGTATGTATTATGTTATGTGACTTGTAGGTATGTTTGGACGGGGTCCCGAGGGATCAAGTGAGTCTCGGACAAGGTTCAGATCATTTTTATTTCATATTGCATTGCTGAAGATTGTTGGTTCTGGTATGACCGCACATGTGGTTGGTTTGCGCAAGTATGATAGTCGTAGAAGCATTCAAGGAGTCGCAAAAGCAAGAAGAGGCTGGTTGTGAAAGACCGCAGAAGTAGATTTTGTAACGCACCTACGTGCGTCCAAATGCAGGACTTGGAATCACAGGTGCATAAGGCTTCGAAGAAGCGGTATTTGACATTTGCAGGTACGAGAATTTATGGGCAAGGTTATTTTTGCAGAAGCGAAGTTTTTTACCGCAAATCGGTGGTCGCAGATACTACAAATGGTCCGCAAATGCGAAATTTTTGTGCAGAAGCTATAAAATCGAGGTTTTAGTTATTCTTCATATTTTGAGATGTGGGATCCGGATTGAGGCAATTTTTGGAGCAATTCTCATCACAAGGAATGGGTTAAGTGTTCTTCACTCAGTTTTGAATATATTTCATGAATCTATATTCATTTTTAGCAATTGGTTTATGAATTGAAAGAGGAAATTGGGGGTTTTGGCCGAAGGTTTCATAATATGAATTTTTGAGTTTTGAACACTAATTTGAAGACGGAATTGAGTGAAACTAGTATGGTTAGACTCATAATTGAATGGGTTGTCGGATTTTATAAATTTTTTCAAGGTTCGAGGTGTGGGCTCGGGTGTAGTTTTTGGCCATATTTGGGATTTGCCTTAGGATTCGATCTTTATCAATTGTAATTGCTTCCTTGGGCTCTATTTGATGTATTTGAGTTGCTTTTGGCTACTTTGGAGTCGTTTGGAGGTCACTTCGCGCGTGATGATATTCTTGGAGCATCGCTTGGCTTGCTTGGTGTCAGAATTTTCTTGTTTAAGATAAGTAAATCTTTTAAACTTAGTGTTGACGGTATGAAACTTCATATGTGTTATATTATTTGTGTTGAGGTGGTGCACATGCTAGGTGATGGGCGTGTGGGCGTGCACCCTATGAGTTACCAAGGCATTGTTTAGTGGCCCACTTTGTTGATATTTATGGTTTTTACCATGTGATAAAGTAATTGAGTTGTACAACATGCTAGATATCATGTTTAGGCTTTATGCTGATATTGTTGGGACCCCTAGTGATCGTTTCTTGTTATCATCTCATTGATTTCATTGATATTTTGTACTCAATCACATTCATGCATTCATAGCATATCGCATTCTCAGTTGTCACTTATTAATACATCATATCATTATTTTTAGGTTAGTTTTCATAACGTTGTGAGTCCGTGGGTGAGACTAGAGAGATTGATGACTAAGTGAGGCCAAGATCCTAATTATGAGTGACAGTTATGGGGTCGGGTTGCACGCTGCAACATATTATTTTAATTTATTCCATGATTGGATTATTATAGCGCTTGGGTCGTAGGAGCCCCTCCGGAGCCTACACACCCACAGTGGGCACAATTGATTATATTCAGGGATGGTATTCCCTTGGTATGGAGATGGATCTTCTCCATGAGGTTGGATTGGCTTGTTTCCTCGGTACTGGAGTGTAACGACCCAGTCGGTCATTTTAAGAATTAACGCCCTGATCCCCCTATTAACTACTTTTTCCGTGTTTATTTCTGCTATTCTGAGTTGCTGGAGGTTTCATTTTAAGTTTTGGAGTATTTTGGGACACTTAGTCCCTAAATGAGAGTTTAAGCTTTAGAATTTGTAGTGTAGTCGTAGCAGTGTGAAAACAACCTCATAATGGAGTTATGTTGGTACTGTTAGCTCCATTTTGTGGTTTCAGGCTTAGGGGTATGTTCGGATTGTGTTTTTGGGGTCTGTAGCTTAATTAGGCTTGAAATGTTGAAAGTCGAATTTTTAAAGTTTCTTGTTCGGTAGTGAGATTTTGATATCGGGGTCATAGTGGAGTTCCGGAAGTCGTATTAGGTCCGTTGTGTCATTTGGGATGTGTGTCCAAAGTTTCAGATTATTTGGACGAGGTATGATAGACTTTTTGATCAAAAGCGGAATTCAAAAGTCATTAGAGTTTTTAGGCTTGAATCCATGGTTAATTCGATGTTTCGATGTTTTTAGGTGTTTTGAGGATTGGTACAAGTTTTGAAGGTGGTATATGACTTGCTCGTGCCTTTGGTTGAGGTCCCGAGGGCCTCGGGTGATTTCGGTTGGTTAACGGGTAATTTTGAGTTAAGTTTGGCAGTTGAAAGAGTTCTATTGCTGTCATAACTGCACTTGCGGATAGGGGACTGCGTGTGTGGGCACGTAGGAGCGGATAGAAAGCTGCAGATGCGACCAAGAGTAGGGCAGGCTGGGATCGTGGAAGCGAGGTCCTAGTCGCAGCTGCGATTGTACAGATGCGGAATTTCTTGTGTAGGTGCGTCCCTAGTAGGGGTGGCCATATATCGGGTAAAACTGATAACCCGAACCGCTAATTACTTATTGGGTTATCGATATTGGGTTATTGGGTTAATGGTTCGGTAATGGGTAAGAAATATATATTATTGGGTTATCGGTTCGAAATCAGTTTAGCATTTCTGCTATTGGGTAAACCGATAACCCAATAAGGATTTATAAATTTACTAGTTTACCCTTAGTGCATTGTAACATAACTAATAATACTAGGGTTTCATACTTTCATTTTCAGTTTCACTCACGCTCAGACCTACGCCTGCCTCCTCACTCACATTCACGCCAGTCCTCACCTTCAGACCACCGCCAGTCCGCCACTTTCAGACAACGCCAGTCCTCACCTTCAGACCACCGCCTCACAACTCACGTGGTCATGCCTGCTCAATTGAGCCCGTCAAGTCCTCATCAGTACGCCAGTCCGCCATACACCAGCTTGCCATTTCTCCGCCAGGCACGACTCACTCCCTCATCGTGTAAGTTCTGTCTTCTATAAGTTTTGGCTCAAGATGTTTGCTCAATAGCTTCTGCTTGCCCTCAAGTGACTGGTAGGACCTTCATTTATATGAGCCAAAAAGTAGTGAGCATATACTCATTTTTGCAATACTAAGAGCTACCACCCAATGCAAATAGATATTGAAGCAAATAACTGTAAAGAGAAAAATATAATAGATTTAAACAACTGTAATTGTGTTTGAGTTTTATTATCTGAAAAGGTGAAAACAATTTAAACATATTGATTTGAATATTCTGCATTTTAGTTTGCACAATTGTGAGAAATATTTTAGGACTGGTAGATGGAAAGTTACAACATCGTGATTTATTTCAATTGAGAAAGCAGTAGCGCTGAATTTTCTGGTCTTTGTGCAAGCTGGCAGCCGAACTTCAAGGAAAGCAGTAGCGCTGAATTTTTTAGTCTTTGTGTAAGCTAGAAGCTGGATTTGAAAGTAGTAGCATACTAGCATTGTCTTCTGTTGCATTCACTTTTAATCAGCACATTTAACATTCAACGTTCATCTTTTTTAATTTTAGTTTTACCTTGTCGGGTAAACTGATAACCGAACTAATAATAATCAATAATCGATAAACCAATAACCGACAACCAATATCTTATCAGGTTGGTTATCGGGTGGGTGATGATATTTGTAAACCGATAACCGATAGGCAAAACCAATAATTTTCAAAATTGAATCGAACCGACCGATGCCCACCCCTAGTCTCTGGTGTTTAAACTAAAGTTCACAAGTGTGCACCTCACACCGCATGTGTGACTATTTAACCGCATGTGCGGTTTTGCTGGGGTAGAAACTATAAATTCCACCATTTACAATTTTTGACCATTTCTCTCAATTTTTCATTCGGGGTAAAGCTTTGGAGGTCATTTTCAAGGGAGATTTTTAGATGGATTCAATGAGGTAAGGTCTTTGGTCCTTAAGCTTGTTATTATGGTGATTTTTATTATTGTAAGCGTGAAATTTGAAGGAAAATCAATGGTAAATTGGGTGTTAAGGATTGGTTGATTTGAGAGCTTGGTGATTTTAGGGACCATTTGAGGTCCAAATTTTGGTACTTTTTGGTATGACTGAACTCGTGAGAGTGTGAGGATTCCGACTTTGTAAATTTTACTCTATTATGAGATGTGGACCCGGGGGAACGTTTTGGTCATTTTTCTTAATTTTGCGTACTAGCTTAGAATTAATTAGTTGAATTAGTTCTTGAAGTGATATTTACATTATGCAATTACTTTGAATAGCTTTGGGCCATTTGGAGTCGGATACTCATGGCAAGAACGTGGTATCGATTTTATTGAGCTGGTTCGAGGTAAATGGCATGTCTAACCTTGTATGGGGGGAACTCCCCTTAGGATTTGGTACTATGATATTTGAAATAGAGGTGACAAGTACGCACTTATGCTGATTGTTGAAAATCCTATTTTTCATTTAAGTATCTATAATTTCATATTTTTCTTCATTGTTTACACTACTTGAACTTTGAGCTTATTGTCAGCTTAGGAAAGCATGCCTAAATGACTAAATTGCCTACTTTCTCAAATTGCCTTATCTGAAATATGTGCAGCATGCTAGGTTAGAACTATCTATTTCAATCTTAAATTGAATTGAGTTTATTATTTTGTTGTTGCTGCATGTTTACATTGGGACTACTGGCGGTTCCCAGTAGATCCCCCTTGTCTATTTATTTGGGACTACGGATGTGGTATTTCGGTAGATTCCCCTACAAAGTGATATGGACTACGGGACAACACCCGAGAGATCCAATGATTATTTACTTTTGGGGCTACAAGACGCGATCCTGGTAGACCCCCGGTTGTTATCTCTATGTTAAGTTGTATAACTTCTGTGATTATTTGCATTGGTTGTGGTTGTTTTTTCTCTCATTATCTGTATTTATTTACTACTGCCCATCTTCCTTATATAGTATTGTATGTGACTGGTAGGGCCTTGACCTTCCTCGTCACTACTTATCGAGGTTAGGCTTGCCACTTACTGGATACCGTTGTGGTGTACTCATGCCCTTTCCTGCACATATTTTTGCGTGTATAGGTACAAGTACTTCCACTCAGTCTTATCACCCTTGAGGCAAGGTGCTTCTATAGAGACTTCGGGGTATATCTGCCGCGTCTGCAGACCAAGGAGTCCCTTTCTATTCTCTATACTAGTATAGCCCTTCTTTATATTCCTTGTTGATGGACGTTTCTGAAGTTAGAGCCTTTTTATGTACTCTTAGCTTGTGATTCATAGGGTTTTGGATTTTGGGAGTGTTAGGTTGAGATTCTTGTGCTGTTATCTGATGGGCGGCATCTTAAATGCTGTTTTATTTTGTTATCTCGATTTTAATTATTTTCTTTCCACAATTATTTCTTTTCCGTATTTGTTAGGCTTATCTAGTCGTAAGGACTAGGTGCCGTCACGATTGTTCACGGAGGGCAAACTTGGGTCATGACATGAAGACTGATGGACAGTGATGTATATATTCCAGGATGGATCTTCCTTGGGCCATATGATCCATATACAGTAACGGGTGGTTGAGATATATATATATATATATATATATATATATATATATACACACACACACACACACCTAGAGATGGATCTTCTTCATGAAGACAGAATGGCCATTCCTCGATACTAGGTGACTTATAGTCAATGTTGTATATGTTTCGGGATGGATTTCCCTGGACCGTATGGGCCATATACAGTATCGGGTGGTTGAGTATAATGAGTGGAAAATGTGATGCAGTCAGGTTGAGTACTCTAAGAGTGTGAGTACATGATTCATCTCCGGAATACATGGCATTGGCATGCATGTATGTCAAACATACATAGAGCATTTCTCGATATTGTATAGTATCACGTCATTCATGACTTTTTCTCACACATTGATATGTGGTCATAGAGTGGTATTTCACACTTTTTATTTGGAAAGGAAATGAAATATTTTAAATTATTGCATAAGGGATATTTTAGAAAAAACTATAGTTTCCAAACTATCTAAAAAAAATCGATGATTTCGATAAAGGATTTGGGTTTTCACTGATATTCTTGAGAAGCGGAACTCTTTTCGCAAATTGTGCAAAATATGAACTTTTTTATCTCTGAGATTATCTCCTTGTTTATATGCTCTACGTTATATGAACTGATATTGGGTATTTGTGTTGGACCCGACCTATGTTCTAGCTCGTTACTGCTTTCATCTTGAGGTTAGGTTTGTTACTTTTTTATTACATGGGGTCGGTTGTACTCATAATGCGCTTCCAGCACATTGCCTGCATATCCTATATGTTGATGTGCTGCGTTCGATGGTTGTTGGATTTGTAGACGTACCTGCATTCCTGTTTAACTGTCTCTTGTTCGCGTAGCCTTACATTATGAAACTCTATTTATGTACTTTTCAAACAGAAAATGTATTCTTTTCATGTCATCTTTGTAAAATCTATTCTTAGAAGCTTAGTCCTTGGTAAATGTATAAGATTTAGATAATCCCTTTATTTAATTATTTTATTTAGTTAAGTGATAATGGATAATTGTCAATTGGCTTACTTAGCAGGTTGGATTAGGTTCCACCACGACTAGTGGATTTTGGGTCATGACAAATTGGTATCACAGCTCTAGGTTCATAGGTTCTACAATTTAATGAGCAAGTGTCTAGTAGAGTCTTGTTGGTGGGTATGATAATGTCCATATCTATCTCGAGAGCTAAATGGCATTTAGGAATACTTCCCATCTTTCTTTCCTTATCATGCGATCTTAATTCAGCTTGAAGCGTAATCCTTTTAATTCCCTCCACGCATTTGTATGCACATTTGAGCGCTCAGTATCAGTTGCACATCGACGGCTTGGGTATTCCTTAAATGATGTGCAAAATGCAATTTTTGTGTGTTGATAATAGGCCAGTCTGGAGGACTTGAGGCCGGGTTTTGATTGTAGCTTGAGCACCGAGGTGTTGATTGTGTGAGCATATGCTTTTGTATTTATATGTCCGAAAGTGTCCCTATTAGTGGATTATGGCTGGATGGCTATGTGATAGTATGATGTGACTGTGAGATGTGTTCATACGATCTGAATGTGATGAGAAGGTTTTGCTTGAGGTGTAGAAAGAACTATTTGGTGCTTTATTCCCATCTTGATTTGACGTATATCTCCGATTTATGGATGTGTTGAAGGATCTTTTCATGATGTTTAGTTGAGGGGTGAAGTAGATTTTCATGTCGTGATATGAGTTCAGACTCAGGATGATTAAGTGATTGCATAATGTTTATGAGCGTGGAAGGGTATAAAGAGATGTTAGTTTGAGGCGAAGCAGGTGGGTACCTCCTGCGAGGTGTCCTGGGGTTATGTGATCCTTATGTTATTTTGTAGTGAGTCCTCTTTTACCAGTGAAATATATATGTTGCGATTTGAGTTTGGATTGTTATGAGAGTGGGATTGACTGTTACAATGGTGAATGCAAGATTTCCAGATGATTTGAAGTACTAGATGGTTTGTGTTGCATGAGATTATGAAGGATTTCGTTGAATATCACTATGGTATTATGGTAGTAATAGAGTATGGACATTGTGTGTTTTGATCTATGGCTTTGAGCCAAGTGGGAGAGTTTTCTATTGATAAGTTGTTACAGGGTTATGTGTTGTATTGGTTTCGATTTGAGGTATACCTGTGAATGAGTTATGTTCTATAAAGGATGGGATTGAGGATGACTCGAGTCAGAGAATTTATAGATACGAGTTGTATTATGCATAGGGAGTGTATGTGAAACATTGGATGGTGTAGAGACTCGCAACATTTCTATTCATTATGGATTTTTCATTTCAGTATGAGGAAGGTAAAATGAACATCCTTAATTCACAGAAGGTCTCTTCAGAGCGAAAATCTCGGTTGTGGTAATTTTGGGGTGCTTAAGAGGGAATCCAGCGGTTTATGAGTCTTAGGGCGGTGTGGGTGTGGGTGTGGTTTTATGCTAAAGTTCATGGGAAAAGTTTCGGTTAAGGATAATAGTGTTCTAGTAATCAATTTGAAGGATATTCGGAGGGAACTTGGAGAATTAGGACAACTTAGTAATGGGTTGGATCAACATGGTAACGAATGTGATTGAATCTTTTAGTTCTTACGATGTAGTGAGTTTCTACAGGTGTTTTGTGGTGATACTCTCGAGTTCTGATGGCTTGCGTAACTTGGTCGAGTTAGATGGATTCAGTCGTGACGGTTGGTTATGTGCAAATGGGTTTCAGAGAGTTCTTGATAGTTTCTGCAACGGTTTGAGATGTCCATTTCCTACTGGTGTGTGGGACAAGTGGCAATGTTCTCCTAGATGGGATCAAATGGAAGGTTCCTGGCTAATTGAGTATGTACTTGCTCATGACTCGGAGTGGATTGTGAAGTTCTCGTATCTTTCATATATGGCATGGTGTATGCGGTGTGTTGTGCGGGATTGAAATTGGCAAGTGTAGGGCCAGGATTCAGTTTTGAAGGGATGGACGTAATTTCTTAGGCAGCATAGATGATTCAAATGACTAGGTAAATGGCATTACTATTTGGTATGGCTTGAGGAAAATGTATAATTCTGAAGGGCAATGTGTTTTGATTTATGGATAATTCATTTGTATTATGGTACTTGTCTAGTTGATCAACTATTGATATTCAAATTTTGCTTCTTGGCACAAAAGAATTTTATAAGTATTCCCCATAGGATGGTCATGTATTAGAGATGTGTAAGACATTCATGTAGTGGAGTTGAGATCAAATACGATGATTTATGTTTTCTATGGATTTGGAGACTGGGAGTTATCATGAGTAGATTGTTTCGTGGTTGTGGACTATGAACATGTAACCAAGGTTGGGCAGAGGATAATATGTATTGTGATTCAGTTATTGTGCACTTTCAGAGGGTTATTTATCGATTGTTGGTGACCACAATTTATTTAGGGTCATTGGTAGACCCAATATGGATGTGTGTTTTACACCGGGTCAGGTTTGTTGACTCCAAGCTGTTACTATTGAGGGATGTGCCAGTCTGTCATTGTTGAGCTTATTCGTGTTCTGAAATGATCCGTGAGTTACCCTTATATGTTACAAGGAGTTGTGATTTGTTGGTTATTTACACACATAGTGTAGTTCTATTTGGGCTTTATAGCGGAAATTTGAGCAAAATGAGTAA
Source organism: Nicotiana noctiflora (assembly GCA_032618575.1). Classification (NCBI taxonomy): domain Eukaryota; kingdom Viridiplantae; phylum Streptophyta; class Magnoliopsida; order Solanales; family Solanaceae; genus Nicotiana; species Nicotiana noctiflora. The sequence goes on along the minus strand of JASVEL010007849.1, from coordinate 143,156 downwards.
TTGGCTTTGTTCTTTACAGATAGTGCCACTGTGTTATTTTCTCTCCGTATATTGCACCTTGATTACTTGATGTTGAATTTCGAGTGGTTATGGATTTTGAGCAGGGCAGCTCGAGGCATATAATAAGGACGAATGTTTGGATGGGTCACATATTATAGTGAGGTTATGTTGAGATTTGATCCATTATATTGGATTTGTGTGTTTTGGTTCTACGGTGTGTGCTAGGCTCTTATCATGGTGTCGTGATGGTACTTGTTAAGCTGGCGGGATAGTCCTCTTATTTGAGGCATTTTCAGGATTAAGTACATTTGGAATGTTTCTATTTTGTGCCGAATTGCACAAGTTGCGACTAGATTGTATTGATGTGTCATGTCACTAGAGTGGTTGTGTTGGATGATATGGGGTCATTGGACCTGGAATGAATACTATTGGAGTTGTGATTTGTCGGTTATATGCATACATAGTGCGGTTCTATTTGGGCTTTATAACGGAAATTTGAGCAAAATGAGTAATTGGATATTGCGTGATTGATTGCGTGTTGGCTATGTTCTTTACAGATGGTGATATTGTGTTGTTTTCTCTCCATGGTTATGATAATGCACCTTGAGTACTTGATGTCGAATTATGAGTGGTTATGGATTTTGATCAGGGTGGCATGAGGTATATAATATGAACCAGTGTTTGGATGGGGTCACGTATTACAGTGAGGTTATGTTGAGATATGATCTGTTATGTTGGATTCGTGTGTTTTTGTTCTACGGTGTATGCTAGGCTCTTATCATGGTGTCGTGATAGTACTTGTTAAGTTGGCAGGATAGTCCTTGCGTTTGAGGCATTTTTAGGATTGAGTACATTTGGAATGATGCTATTTGGTGCACGGATTGCACAAGTTACGGCTTTAGATAGTATTGATGTTTCATGTCACTAGAGTGGTTGTGTTAGATGATATGGGGTCATTGGACCTGGAATGAATACTATCGGAAATTATTACAGCATGGTTGGAAGAATAATATTGGATGTCGGGTTAGAATTTGCTATAGTTATTATCAAAGGAGAAGTAGCCCCATGACTTGTTGATCGGACGAATGGTTATGAGTTTCTGCATGTTTCTTTCATCATTGGCAGTATATGAAGGTGTTAGAATGAGGATTTGTTTGATAAGAGGTTTATTATTGGTATTGGGTTGTTTTGAGCAGCTGATGTCATTAGAGATTATCACTATGAGTGTTTGATTTATGTGGTATATCATGTGATATCATCTTGGGTTATGACTATGGATTGATAGAACTTGTTTAGACTTATATAGTGTATGGATGCGAGATTCTGATCTTACAGAAATTTTGGATATGGAAATTGGATCTAAGCTTATGGGCTAGGTTGGATTAAGAAATTTCAATTATTTTGTATAAGACCTATATGGGATAGGGTGATATGGGATCGCCCCCGTGTATGTGCATGGTAAGGTTACACGGCGATATTATGGCTTTCGGAACAACTCTAGGCACGTTCGAGGATGAACATATATTTATATGGGGGTGGATATAACAACCCCACTGATCGTTTTGAGCATTTGCAATTTTCTCGGTTGTGTGAGGGCATGGGTAGCTCTGTATGATGTATTATGACTTATACGAACTGTCGATTTTGGCTTTCAGGTTATTCAGCATTGATTTGGAAGAATGATTCTCGGCTAGGAGCTTTAAATTTGAAAAGTTTGACCATGTTTGACTTTTTAGTATTTGACCTTGGGTTGGTTTGATGATGGTTCCGCTAGCTCTATTGGGTGATTTTGGACCTAGAAGCGCGTCTGGATTGTAATTGGGAAGTCCGTAGTGGGATTTGGCTTGAAATGGTGAAAGTTGGAATTTTGGAAAGTGTCACACCCCAACCTCGGGAGGCGCGACCCAACTGAGCAAGCATTTTTAACGTTTTCTACCCAACTCAATACGATTAAGAAAACCATGCTTTCACTTATTTAAACAATAGCAAAAATCAAACATTCACATTGTTGATCCATTTTCATATCACAAACCTTAAACCATGGTTAAGTTTTCAGGATTTCATATAGTTACAGTTTAGAAAAACTAGAGTTTAGAACTACTATACAATTACATTGACCCATCCGACATCCGAATATAACCCACACAAACATCTACGGAGCCTCTAAGGATACAAAAGACAGATTATGACAACGCCGGCAACAAAGCCCTAGGTATACCTCAAAAGTGGAAGTCTACAACAAAATATGTACAACATAACTCCTCCATAAAATTCAAAATAAATAATTTTTCCTTATTTTTATAATTTGTGTGTTAATTCATGTTAAGTCAAATAAAAAAAATATACAAAAATATGCATTTGCATTTAGGAAATTAATTTTGCTAGTAGGTATTAATTCATTTTAGAACAATTAAAGAAAAATAAAAATAGCATCTTAATGTTTTAATTGAGAATTACTATAAAATAGATATCAAATAAATTTTAGGAATTAATTAGTTTAACAATTTAATAAAATCATAAAATAAAAACAAAAATCGCAGTTGAGCGACCGTGCTAGAACCACGGAATCCGGGAGTGCCTAACACCTTCTCCCGGGTTAACAGAATTCCTTATCCAGGTTTCTAGTTTCGCAGACTGTATTATAGAGTCATAAATTTCCTCGGTTCGGGATTAAACCGGTGACTTGGGACACCATTATTTTCCCAAGTGGCGACTCTGAATAATTAAATAAATTGATCCCGTTCCGACTGTCCTTTAATTGGAAAAACTCCTTCACCGATTATTATTATATCCCTTCTCGGGGTGTAGTATTGAACAGTGGCACATTATTACGTTTTTTACGATATGTGCGTAGTAAAAAAGGAGGTGTGACAATAAGTAAACTCTATGAGTGGCAAATGATCATCCCAGCTTCCGTTGAAATCAAGAAAACAAGCACACAACATGTTCTTAAGCGTCTGAATAGTCCCATATGCTTGCCCATCGTTCTGGGGGTGAAATGCTGTGCTAAAATTTACCTGCATGCCATGTTGAAATTTCTTCAAAAATTTAGTCGTGAAGTGAGCCCCTCGATCTGAAATGATTGAGATTGGAGTACCATGCAACCTGACTATTTCCTTGATATATAACTGAGGATATTGTTTCACTGTGTCGGTAGATTTGACTGGCAAGAAGTGCGATAATTTTGTGAGTCGATCCATGATCACCCAAATTGAGCTAAACCTGCATAGAGTGCGTGATAACTCTACCACAAAATCCATATTGATCATCTCCCATTTCCACGTTAGAATTTCTATGCTCTGAGACAATCTACCGAGCCTTTGGTGTTTGGGCTTCACTTGTTGACAGTTCGAAAATCTTGCCACAAAGTTTGCCACATCATTTTTCATGTTGTTCCACCAATAAAATTCTTTGAGATCATAATACATTTTGTAGAACCTGGGTGCACAGAATACTTGGAAGTGTGAGCTTATACCATGACCCTTTCCCGAAGACCGTCAATATCCGGAACTCAAAGGCAGCCTTGGTACTGTAGGGTACCATCATCCACAAAAACAGAAAATATTGTGGTCTTGTGTTTATGAATCCCCTCTTTCAGCTGTGCCAACAATGGATAATTGAATTTCTCATCTTTGACCTCCACCACAAGTGACGATTCAGCCCTATTCTGCAAAATTACCCCTCATTTTCACGGGGCCTTACAAAAAGTTTGATTGGGAGTGGACTTTTTGATATCGGGTTAGAATTCCAAGTTCGGAAGTAGGAGTAGGTCTTTAATGTCAAATATGACTTGTGTGCAGAATCTGAGGTCAATTGGACATGATTTGATAGGTTTCGGCATTAGTTGAGAAAATTGAATATTTAAAGTTCAATAATTTCAAATTGAGACATACTTCATCATTTAGATATTGTTATGTGTGTTTTGAGGCCTTGAGTACATCCATGTTATGTTATAGGACCTGTCTGTATGTTTGGACAGGGTCCCGAGGGGCTCGAGTGAGTCTCGGATGAGGTTCAGAGCATTATCATTTCATATTGTATTGCTGAAGGTTGCTAGTTCTAGTATGACCGCACCTGTGACTAGTTTGCACATGTGCGATAGTTGTAGAAGAATTCAAGGAGTCGCAAAAGTGAGAAGAGGCTGGTTGAGGAACACCACAGAAGTGGATTTTGTAATGCATTAGTGCAAATGCAAGACTTGGAATCGCAAGTGCATAAGGTTTCGTAGAAGCGAGATTCAAAATACGCAGGTGCGGGAATTTCGGGGCAAGGTTATATTTGTAAAATAAAGTTTTTTACCGAAAATGTGGTGATTGCATATGCTATAATTGGTCCGCAAATGCGGAATTTCTAGGCAGAAGCTATAAAATCGAGGTTTTGGTTATTTCTTCATATTTTGTGACGTGGGACTTAGATTGAGGCAATTTTTGGAGCAATTTTTATCACAAGGATTGGGGTAAGTGTTCTTCACTCTGTTATGAATATATTTCATGAATCTATCTTATTTTTTAGCAATCAGTTGATGAATTGTAAGAGGAAATTGGGGTTTTTGGCATAAAGTTTCATAATATAAATTTTTGAGTTTTGAACATCGATTTGCAGTCGGATTTGAGTGAAAGAGTATCGTTGGACTTGTAATTAAATGGGTTGTCGGATTTCTTAAGTTTTGTCGAGTTTCGAGGCATGGGCCCGAGTGTGATTTTTTCCCGGATTTGGGATTTGACTTGGGATTTGATTTTTATCAATTGTAATTGCTTCCTTGGGCTTTATCTGATGTGTTTGGCTTGCTTTTGGCTATTTTTGGGGCTCTTGAAAGGTCGCTACGCGCATGATAGCATTCTTGGAGTATGTCTTGTCTTGCTCGGTGTCGGAATTGGCTTTTTAAAGATAAGTAACTCTTCCAAACTTAGTGATGAGGGTATAAAACCCTGAATTATGTGTTATATGATTGGTATTGTGGTGATTCACATGCTAGGTGACGGGCATGTGGGCGTGCACCCTGTGAGTTACCACGATACTATTTCGTGGCCCAATTTGTTGATATTTGTGTTTTTCACCATGTGTTAAAGTAATTGTGTTGTACATCATGCTAGATATCATGTTTAGGCTTTATGATGATATTCTTTGGACCCGTAGTAGTTGTTTATTGTTGTAACCTCATTGATTTTATTGATATTTCTTACTCAGTCACATTTTGCATTCATATCATATCTCAGTCTCAGTTGTCACTTATTGATACATCATATCATTATTTCTGGGTTAGTTTTTATGACATTGTGAGCTCGTGGGTGAGACTGGAGATCTTGATGACTAAGTGAAGCCAAATCCTGATTATGAGTGACAGTTATGGGGTCAGGTTTCATGCTGCAACATGTTATATTAATTTATGCCATGATTGGCTTATTATAGCGTTTGGCCCGTAGGACCGTTCTTGAGTCTGCACACCCATAATGGACACGGTTGATTTTATTCAGGGATGGATCTTCCCTTGGTATGGAGATGGATCTTCTCCACGAGGCTGGATTGGCTTGTTTCCTCGGTACTGGAGACTGATGGATAATGATGTATATATTCCAAGATGGATCTTCCATGGGTCGTATGATCCATATATAGTACCGGGTGGTTATATATATATATATATATATATATATATATATATATATATATATATATATATACCTGGATATGAATCTTCTCCATGGAGACGGAATGGCTTTTCCTCGGTACTGGGTGACTTATAGTCAGTGTTGTATATGTTTCGAGATGGATTTCCCCGGGCCATATGGGCCATATACAGTACGAAGTGGTTAAGTATGATGAATGGAAAGAGATGCAGTGAGGTTGAGTACTCTGAGAGTGTGAGTACATGATTCATCTCAGGGATACATGGCATAAATAATTATCATTATTGCATAAAATAATGTTCTATTTATTCATTTCTTTTTGTTTTGAAATCCAACCCTTTTCTTGGAATGAATTATGTAAAACGTTTCCAGGTGAGGATGTGTTACCATATTAATGGTTCAGGAGTTATGATGAAGATCTTGTGCTATCGGATATTGGCATGTTGGGTGTAGTGAGTGGTATGGAATTTGAAAGTGAGGATCAAGGTTGCGATTCGGTATTGACAAGGATGTTAAGAACTCGGATGAGCAAGAATGGGATTTGAATATTTAGAGCAAGATGGCACTGTCTTCAACGTCACATGAGATTGGTGTTTTGTGAAAAAGGATTTGCATCCCGGTTAAGGGTTCTTAATTGCTTTTCAGTGTTAGTGCGGTCGGTGGTATGGATGTACAGACATGTTATCCATTACGGAAGGTCGTCGGAGTGTGCCCCACGGGAATGTTTTATAAGTGTGGCATGTAGTCACTTGATTGATTGAAGAATTAAACCATGTATGAAGATTATGGTGATATCGTTAATTTGAGAATTGATGCCTGGAGGGCATTCGATTTATTGGGTTGTGGACTTTGGAGGATTACTTCGGTTATGATGGTTATTCTTGTGTGCTATGGAAAAGGGGATTATTATGGACATATGAAAGATTATGGACCAAGTTTGGTATGATTAGAACCGGCTTGAGGTCTATGAATGGATTTAAGTATGAATATAAGCTCTATATTGGGCACGATGTATTTTTTTAGCATAGCGCTCGTTATGAAGGAGTATTCAGACACTAGATGTTATTTCATTGTCGGCTATTTCATGTAATGCTATATTGTGTTGTGTGAGTTGTGAACGACTCGATAATTTTCTTATGTGTTGAGGTTCTACGTAGTGATGGTGTTACGTGAGCAGGATGCCTCTTTAGTTTCAACACATATATTGCATTTCAGTTGTGTTTTAGTTTGTTAGCTTATGTCACTATATGTCTTCCCAGGGATGGTATTAAGCGCTTAGCGTTCTTATGATCGATATTCAGTATTTTGTTATAATGAACAATTTAACTCGGTGTGTATCTCCTTTTGTGAATTTTATGTGTGGATTGGGTGGCACGCCTCCATGGATATGTTGTATGGATCGAGTTGCAAGCCACAACAATATGATGTTGAGTATAGTTCCTTACACCTATTTTTGTGTGTTTTGTTTCCTATTTTCTGAGGAGAGTTCATATTAGTCACATGAGTTGAGTATTCCCTTTATGAGTTCATTTTTCTTATGTATCATGTACGAGTTTGTAGCTTATTGGTATGTTACGACATCATATAAGACTTTTGATCTTGACCGGGGTGCTTATTGCCTGATCAGTTCATACTGGCTTAGACAATATTATTGGATTTGGGATTAGTGCAGTCAGATTATATGAAGTATATTAAAGAGCAAAGATCGTTATTTGGTTCGGAACGGGGTAATGGTTCTCGTCAGAAGTATAGACTTAATGATTTGTTGACGCGATAGTTGGTTATAAATTTCTACACATTTCTTCTGTCATGGCAGTATTGCGAGAGTTGGAATAAGACTTATATTTATCATGAGGTGCATTATGAGCATCAGATTCGGGGAATGTCAGTTATTATGATAAGAGAATGTTATCATGGTCCTGTGAATAATGTGGTGCATGGTGAGAATTCGGCAAAGGTATGCAGTCGTGTTCTGGTACCACATGTAGTGATAGATATGGTGTTCATATATTGGAAGCAAGCTTGGCAGAGAATTCCGTGTGTTAAGATTGGGCTCTAAGCTTATTTGCTTGAATAAAAGGGAATTTCTTTAGAATTAATCAAGCTAATGTTCTCAACAGAGTTGTGGTAGCATGGATAGGTGCACGAGTGTTAAATTGTAATTTCTAACAACACCAATGCAGTTCTTAGCACGTTCGAGGACGACCGTATGTTTAAGTGGGAGAGAATGTAACGACCCGACTTTTGAGCTCTAGCGCATCGTTAAGTAATTTGAGGCCATGAGAAGCTTCACTTCAGGTTTTATGACTTGTAGGCATGGTTGAAATTGAATTTTGGGAAGTTTGGAGTTGATTTGGAAAGGTAATTCTCATTTTGGAAGCTTTAAGTTGAAAGAACTGACTAAGATTGGATTTTGAGTAAACGACCTCAAAACCGGAATCTGAAGGTTCCAGAAGGTTCGTATGATGATTTCCAACTTGTGCGTATGTTCGGATCAGGTTTTGGAAGACCCGAGAACGTCTGAACACATATTCTGAAAATTAGCATTTTTGGAAGAATTTCATAAGTTTGGGATGAAGTGCATTTTGTGTTATCAATGTCTATTTGGGATTCCGAGTCAAGGAATAGCCATGTATGGTTATTCTGGTGTTAGAAGCGTGATTGGAAGTGAATTCGGAGGTTTGTGGGTCATTTTGGAGTCATTTGACTAAAAATAGAAATTTGAAGGTTTTTGAGGAGTTTGACCGGAAGTGGACTTTTCTTATTAGGGTCGGAATCCAATTTCGGATGTTGGAGTAGGTCCATAATGTCGAATGTGACTTGTTTGCAAAATTTAAGATCAATCGGACGTGATTTGATAGGTTGCAACATCGAATGTAGAAGTTTGAAGTTCTAAAGTTCATTTAGCTTGAATTGGAGTGTGATTCATGTTTTATTGTTGTTCAATGTAATTTGAGGCATCTACTAAGTTCTTGTCATGTTATGAGACTTGTTAGTATATTTGGATGGGTTCCCATAGGGCTCGAATGAGTTTTGGAAGAGTTTGGCTATTTTAGCATAAATATGTAATGATCCAAATAGAGATTGAAACTCGATTTCGAGACTCCCCAGATTTTGTTAAAGATTTATAGGACTGCTATGAAAGTTTGGTCTAATTTCATCAAGCCGTGATTGAGTTTTTAGTGCAAAATATAAGTTAATTTTTCTAACAAGGAAAATTGGTATTGCATTGAGTAAATGAGCTCCAAATTGAGTTTTGATTGAAGGAATAGGTTCATATTATTATTTGTGACTTACAGAAACAAGAATCGTAGACTTTCGAATTCGTATGATGGTGTTAGAGAATTTTTAGTGAAATAAAAAGCTGTTGTATTTTTCGCATATGCGTGAACAGTACCACACCTGCATGAGCAGTAACCGCACCTGCGTGAACAGTAACCGCAGTTGCGAAAATGCTGGTCAGTGTATAAATCGAGAAGTCAGAGATTTTTACTCATTTTTGTAGCTATGAAGCTTAGATTAAAGCGAATTTTGAGACGATTTTCACCATATGGATTGGGGTAAGTGTTCTATATCAAAAAGGATTATATTTAATGATTCCATGGTTATTTTCATCAAATATTAGTGGATCAAATGGAAGAATATGGAGAAAATTTGTAAACTTTTCAAAAACAAAAATTCTATATTTGGGTCGATTCGTTCTTAGAAGTTGATAAAACTGGTATGGTTGAACTCGTATTGAAATGAGTTGTCAGTTTTTGTGAGCTTTTTTGGAATCCGGGCACGTGGTTATGAGGGCGACCTTGTCAATATTTTGAGCGGGGCTAGGAATTTATCTAAATTGAATTGTTGTGAGTATTAGAGCCTATATTTATTGATTTATCTCATTTCTTGGCTATTATTGGAGCATTGTGCATCGATTTGAGTCGTCGGAAGGGCTTGGAAGCCGGTTATGGAACCTCTGAGCATGGTAAGTCTTCTTTCTAACCTTCTAAGAGGGAATTGTCCCCATAGGTGAATTAATTGATTATGTGCTCCTATTTGTGGAGTCTACGTACGCACGAGGTGACGAGAGTCCGTGCGTAGCTACTATTATGCTTAAGTCCGGGTAGTCTAGATCCCAACAGCATGTTTTACTTGTAATATTTGCAATCTTATTGTTAATTTGAAATGCGTTAAACATATTGAACGGGTAAACGACTTTTCTAAAAACTTGACATCATTTTTTGACTTTTAAAAAGAGAGATTGCCTTTTTTTTTTTGTATAATTGATTCCGTGATGATTTCTTGATTGACTGTTTGGTGTATTTATTTAATTTTGACCGCATCATAAGTATGATTTGTGAGTGGGGTAATAGATGCATCTATGGTTCGTGCCATTCGGCCCTCTGGCAATGCATAGCTTAAATATTTGTTGGATTGGGTCGTACGACCTCGACATGATTTGCGCATGCTTGTATTGCTTGCCTTGAAAATCATAGATGTTGATATTTGTTTCTCCCTAGTCTGAGATAAATGTATAAATGATGAAATTAAAAAGATGAAGTTTTTTTCTTGGATAATTGATTCCGTGATGATTACTTGATTGACTGTTTGGTGTGTTTATTTAATTTTGACCGCGTCGCATGTATGATTCACGAGCGGGTTAATAGATGCATCTATGGTTCTCTCCATTCAACCCTATGGCGGTGCATAGTTTAAATATTTGTTGAATTGGGTTGTACGACCTCGACATGATTTGCGCATGCTTGTATTGCTTGCCTTGAAATTCATAGATGTTGATATTTGTTTCTCCCTGGCCTGAGATAAATGTATAAATGATGAAAATGAATTTGGAAATTTGCTATAAGCGAAAGAATTATTTACTTGCCTTATGTTATTTGAGTTACTGTTATTTTTATAAATCCTTGATTTATTAAATTATTGGTATATTATCATTTGACCATTAGTAAGCGTCGAAGTCGATCTCTCGTCTCTACTTCTTCGAGATTAGACGGGATACTTACTGAGTATACATTGTTTTTTGTACTCATGATACACTTTATGTGCATTTTTGTTTCATAGGCACATGTATCTCTAGTGCCTAGTAGGCGTAGCAGCATGGTTGATACAGATACTTGGGTGAGCAGCACTTCTCGAGATGACCCGCAGCCAGTAGAGTCTTTTTCAAATTACTGTATTTACTTTCTGTCCAATTTGTATTCTGGATGATTATTGTAGTATATTGCTTCCTAGAGATAGCTCATGCACTTGTGACATCGAGCTCTGGGATGATTAATGGATTATGCAAAATTAAGTTTGTTAAATATTTGATGGTTATTTATGTGAATTTTATTATTTATTATTTAATGTATAAATGAAATGATTTCAACAATACTAAAATGGGAATTTAATTAACTTCTTGGTGTTGGCTTGTCTAATAGTGTGTCTGGTGCCATCACATCCCTTAGTGAATTTTGGGTCGTGCCAATATGGTATCAGAGCACTAGGTTCACTTAGGTCTCACAAGTCATGAGCAGGTCTAGGAAAGTCTTGCATATCGGTATATAGACGAATGTACTTATCTTCGAGAGGATACAAGACTGTTAGGACCACTTCCCTTCTTGATTCCCCATCGTGCGATTTGATTCCTTTAAGACTTATGCCTTTGTTTATTTCCTACTCAATATTATGCGACGTGAAGCGCTTGCTATGTTGATCGAGAATTGAGAAATTGTGATGGTACTACAGATATGGTGCGAGATGTTCCTCTATGCGTATTTGATTGGGCTATTATCGTCGCCTTGCGGAAGGCCATTTTGTCATTTTTGCTTAATATCAGTATTACCTAAGTTTTTGAGATTTGGCATTAATTGTTATGACTATTCGTGCGTTGCTATTGCATAGTATTGGTGTAATGGTAGGATCCCTGTCTATGCGTTGAAGTAATGAATGGATTGGAAGGATGTTTACTCAATGCAAGATTCATAGATTCAAAATTTTATTTCTAGCGGAGGAGAGGCAATCAAGATATGAATGTTCAAGTTAGGTTTTATGGAGTAACAAGACTAGGTATTTTCGAACGTGGTGGAATTTTCATTTGTGATGTGGTGCCATTGTCCTTGTTGACTACGTTAAGTTTGCTGGTGGTATGTTTTTCTTCAATTCGCCTCAGGGGCAAAGAAGCATATGGGATCTGTGGTAGGATGACTACACTTCTTGAGAAAATTTTAGAGTGATTTTGGATTCATGGTGGATAATGATTAGGTCTATGAGCTTAATTTGAAATATTGGCTAGCATAATGATGAGAGATTTGATATGAGGGAAAGAGCTACTTGACATGAATAAGGATACAACATAACTTTAAATTTTAAGATATTGTTGCGCGTTTAGTTGATGTACACGTGGAGTGAATAGACTTGTGCAACTGGTGAATGAGCACGAGCTTAGGTTGGTTATCTCATAGGAGCAGGTTGCGGTTGCGTGGTTGGTGAAGCTCATGCGAAGGATTTTACTGGCTATCCATTAAGAGGTTTAATATGTTAATATTTCCAGAGATTCAGAGTGTTCATGAAATGCTAAAGGAAGGATTTCGAGGAATCTGGCAGTTTAATTGTGCAAGGTCATGTCAATAAGAGATAAAGAATCTTGGTGGGTTCCAAAGTTGTGTCATAGTGGCTTCAAGCTAAGTGGGAAAGTCCCACTGTTTACGGTTGGATTGCCTGGTCGCCTATTTGTGCGATTTCTAGTTATCTGCATATTGATGGGTTACTACGACTAATGAAAGAGAACACAATGGTAATTTGAGCAAAAGAATTAAAAAACATGTTCTATAATTGGCATCATCAATTCATGTTCAGTCTTTGGGAAGAGTCAAGAATTATGCTTTGCGTAGAAGTGAGTTGCAAGGAAGGCGATTCGGCTGGGTGATTCTTTAAGAGGGTGGTCATGTGCTAGCGAGCCTTGCAGTTGATTATGTTCGGGACCAAGACATAGTGGGTGACTCTCAATAACGGTCCTGGTGGGTTCAGAGGTTAAGGTGTGGTGCCTAAGGGTTTTGAGTCCATAGTATGTTTGAGTATCGAGCTTTTGTAGCAGATTATGATAAGGAGCTTGGAGTGTTCTGTGTTATTTTTTGTCTGTGGTATAAACTGAGAGGAAGGGGGAAAATAACTTCAGATTCATAGAGGAATTACCAGAAAGGGTGTACCAATTGAGGATGCAAATATGCACATAACGAGGGTATGCGATGTTCATAGGAATTAAGACAGTGTGGTCTTATAAAATAAGGTCACTCAAGATGCATACGGATTTGGGTTCATGATGTTTTGAATGGGGCTACTATTATTCCTAAGTCAAGCCCAGAGTAAATTGGATGAAGTAAAATTTGTCAGCAATGGTTGAATTGGTATAATGATGGCAATGATTAGTTCCTTCATCATGTTAAGTTATACGCATGATTATAATAGTGCGTGCAAGGTTTGACGGTCACTGTAATTGATTTTATTTTGAGGCTTTCGAGTATTATAGCCTATTATGTGCAGATGGATCTTGGAACAATTACGGTGGTTTTGACCGCTACTTGAGGTTGGTATTTTTTGCGGTTATAAGAAGTTACTCGCATGTTGCTATGGTCCTCTTGGAATGAGTTAAGTAAAAAGTTTCCATGTGAGGATGTGTTTACCATATTAGTGGTTCATGAGTTATAGTGAAGATCTTGTGCTATTACATATTGGCATGTTGGGTGTAGTGAGTGGTATAGAATTTCAAAGTGAGGATCAAGGTTGCGATTCGGTGCTGACAAGGATGTCAAGAACTCGGATGAGTAGGAAAGGGATTTGAATATTTAGAGTAAGCTGGTATTGTCTTCAACGTTACCTGAGATTGGTGTTTTGTGAAAAAGGATTTGCATCCCGGTTAAGGGTTCTTGATCACTTTTTAGCATTTTGTACGAGCGGTGGTATGGATGTATAGACCTGTTATCCGTTATGGAAGGTCGTAGGAGCGTGATCTACGGGAATGTTGTATAAGTGTGGCATGTAGTCATTATATTGATTGAAGAACTAAACCAATTTTGAAGATTATGGAGATATCATTAATTTGAGAATTTATGCCTAGAGAGCATTCGATTTATTGGGTTGTGGAGGATTACTCCGGTTATGATGGTTGTTTTGTGTGTTATGGGAAAAAGGGTTATTATGGACCCAGGAAAGATTATGGACCAAGTTTGTTACGATTAGAATCGACTTGAGGCCTATGAATGGATTTAATTATGAATATGAGCTCTATATCAGGCTGGATGTGTTCATTTCAACATAGCCGCTCCTTATGGAGGAGTATTTGGACGTTTGATGTTATTTTGTTGTTGCATATTTCATGTAATGCTATATTATGATGTGTACATTGTAAACTGCGTGACAATTTTCTTATGTGTTGAGGTTCTGCGTAGTGATGTTGTTATGTGAGCACGATGGATCTTTAGTTTCAGAACATATATCGCACCTTAGTTGTGCTTGAGTTTGTTAGCTTATGGCCTTAGATGTCTCCCCAAGGATGGTATTATACGCTTAGCGTGTTTGTGACCGATATTCAGTATTTTATTGTAATGAGCAATTTAGCTCGGTGCGTATCTTCTTATGTAAATTTTATTTGTGGATCGGGTGGCATGCCACCATGGATATGTGGTTTGGACCGGGTTGCACACCGCAAGAGTATTGATGTTGAGTACAGTTCACTATACCATTTTGTGTGTTTTGTTTCCCATTTTCAGAGGAAAGTTCATATTAGTCGCATGAGTTGAGTAGTCCCTTCCAGTGTTTGTTTTCCTTATGTATCACATTCGAGCTTGTAACCTATTGGCATGTTACGACATCATATGAGACTTTTGATCATGACCAGGTTGGCTTATTGCCTGAGCAATTCATACTAGGTGAGACGATATTATTGGATTTGGGATTAGTGCAGTCGGATTATGTGAAGTATATTGAAGAGAAGATCATTATCTGGTTCAGAATAAGGTAATGGTTTCTTGTCAGAAGATAGACTCAATGATTTATTGACACGACAGTTGGTTATGAATTTCTACACATCTCTTCCTTCATGGCAGTATTGCGAGGGCTGAAATAAGACTTCTATTTTTCATGAGGTGCATTGTGAGCATCAAATTCAGGGTATGTCGGTTATTATCATCAGAGAATGTTATCATAGTCCTGTGAATGATGTAGTGCATGGTGAGAATTCGACAAAGGCATGCAATCATGTTCTGGTACCACATGTTGTGATTGCTATGGTGTTCATATATTGGAAGCATACATGGCAGAGAATTCCGGATGTTGGAGCTTATTTGCTTGAATAAAAGGGAATATCTTTAGAATTGACCGCAATGTGCTCAACTGAGTTGTGGTAGCACAGATAGGTGCACCAGGTGTTTAATTGTGATTTCTGACAACTCCAGCGCAGTTCTTAGCACATTCAACGAACGTACATTTAAGTGGGAGAGAATGTAACGACCTGATTGATCATTTTGAACTCTAGTGTGTCGTTTAACAGTTAGAGGCCATGAGCAGCTTCACTTAAGGTATTATGACTTGTACGCATGGTCGGAATTGAATTTAGAGAATTTCAAAGTTGATTTGGAAAAAGAATTCTTATTTAGGAAGCTTTAAGTTGAAAGAATTGACTAAGATTGGATTTTTGAGTAAATAACCTTAGAACCAGGATTCAAAGGTTCCAGCAGGTTTGTATGATAACTCGGACTTGGGCGTATGTTTGGATCGGGTGTTTGAAGACCCAGGAACGTTTCAGCACCTATTGTAGAAGTTAGAATTTTATGGAAGAATTTCATAAGTTTGGGTTGAAGTGCATTTTAGTGTTATCAATGTCTGTTTGGGATTCCGAGTCCGGGAATAGCTTCGTAGGGTGATTCTAGTGTTGGGAGCGCGATTGGAAGTAAATCCGGAGGTCCGTGGATCATTTTGGAGTCATTTGATTAAAGATAGAAATTTGAAGGTTTTTGAGGAGTTTGACCGGAAGTGGACTTTTGATATCGCGGTCGGAATCCAATTTCGAAAGTTGGAGTAGGTCCGTAATGTTGAATGTACTTGTGTGTAAAATTTGAGATCAATCAGATGTGATTTGATAGGTTTCGACATCGAATGTAGAAGTTTGAAGTTCTAAAGTTCATTACGCTTGAATTGGAGTGTGGTTCATGTTTTGGTGTTGTTCAATGTAATTTGAGACATCGACTAAGTTCGTTTCATGTTATGAGACTTGTTAGTATATTTAGTTGGGATCCCATGGGACTCATATGAGTTTTGGAATAGTTTTTGGAAGAGTTTGGCGTTGTGAGCATAAACATGTAATGATCCAAAGGTCCATTTTTCGTTCTAGAGATTGAACTCGATTTCGTGACTTCCAGGATTTTGATAAAGAATTATAGGAGTGATCTGGAAAGTTTGTTCTAATTTCATCAAGTCGCGATTGAATTTTTAGCGCAAAACATGAATTAATTATTTAACGAACGAAGTTGGTATCACATTAGGTAAATGATCTTCGAATTGAATTTCCATTAAAGGAATAGGTTCTTATTATTACTTGTGACTCATAGGAACAAGAATCGTCGAATTCCGAGTTCGTACGATGGTGTTAGATCATTTTTAGTGAAATTAAAAGCTATTGAAATTTCTGGGCAGCTGCTATATTTTTCGCAGATGCGTGAACAGTACCACACCTGCGTGAACAGTAACTGCACCTGTGTGAACAGTAACCGCATGTGCGAAAATGCCAGCGAGTGTATAAATTGAGCAATCTGAGATTTTTACTCATTTTTGGAGCTAGGGAGCTTGGATTAAAGTGATTTTTGAGGCGATTTTCACCATATGTATTGGGGTAAGTGTTCTATATCCAAAAAGTTTATATTTAATGATTCAATGGTTATTTTCATCAAGTACTAATGAATTAAATGGAATAAATTGGAGAAAATTATTAAACTTTTCAAAAACGAAAATTCTAGATTTGGAGGTCAATTCGTTATCGCAATTTGATAAAATTTGTATGGTTGAACTCGTATTGGAATGGGTTGTCAAATTTTGTGAGTTTTTTTGGAATCCAGACACGTGGACCCAAAAGCAATTTTGTCAACTTTTCGGGCGGAGTTAGAAATTTATCTAAATTGAATTGTTGTGAGTATTAGAGCCAGTATTTATGAATTTTTCTCATTTTTTGACTAGTTTTGGAGTATTGTGCATCGATTTGAGTCGTCAAAAGGGCTTGAAAATCATGACCCTAACCCATACCCGATCGTGATGGCACCTCTCGTAAAGACAAAGCTAGCCAATTAAACCCAATTTCGTGGTCAAGCAGCTAAAACAAAAAAAGACAGTCTAAAACAGGATTTAATAATACTAAGTAGAAGAAAATATCATAACAATGCGGAAGTACAACTCAAACACAACCCAAATCAGGGTGTCACTAGTCATGAATATCTATAAGTCATAATAAAAGTATGTTAAATCTATACACTAGTAAAAATGTATGAAAATAGATAGAAATGATAAAAGAGGAGAAACACGGGACTACAGACGCTAGGCAGCTACCTCGTGACTCTGAATGTCCGCCTGAAGCTAGAAGGATCAACACTCAGGAGCGGGACCGGACACGTTTGAATCTGCACACATGGTGCAAGGAGTAAAGTGAGTACTCCAACTTAGTGAGTAACAAATGTAAATAAAGACTGAAAACGAGAAATTACGTAAGGCACAAGGCAATCTATAATGAAGTAGCAAAACCATTTGAAAACAGTAAATCAGTCAAGAAATAAATAGAAATCCTTTTTCAATAAGAGAGCAGGAAAATGACATGCAATTAAGGAATAATACACACATAGAAGTTTGCCCTTCGGGCAAAGTAATCTACAAATCCACCCCTCGGGCAACATCTCAGAACCATACCAGCCATTCGGGCTTAATCACACATCATACTGGGTACCCATGCTCACTGGGGTGTGCAGACACTTGGAGGGGCCCTTTACGGCCCAAGCACATTATCAAGCCATCTCGTGGTGTCATCACTAGGCCCTCGGCCTCATATCCATCAAGCCACCTCGTGTCGTACATATCTCAGGCCCTCGTCCTCAAATGAGTATCAGTGTTTCCTCACAACATATGCCCTGAGCCTTACTCAATCAAAAACCCTCACAAGCCTCTTGGGCAATAGTAAAACAGTATTTCTCAGCCCAAACATCATTTAAGCATTAAAACGGAGTAAACATGGCTGAGTATAAAGACAGTGGAAAAATAACATGATTGCGTTCAAGTATAAAGTCAAAATAGTGAGGAAATATCAACGAAAATCCCTGAAGGGTTCAAATAGTTGGCATGAAGCCCAAATATGGCATTCAGGCCAAATAATGATGACAACAAATAGACTTTAGTCAATTATGCGGTAAAACCATCATGTGACGGACCAAGTCGCGATCCCCAATAGTGTACGACCCTACGCTCGTCATGAAGTGTGTACCTCACCTCAATATAACACTACGATGTGCAATTCGGGGTATCAAACCCTAAGAACATAATTTAAAATCATTACTCACCTCGAACTGGTCAAATCTCTAGCTCGTGACGCCTTTTCCCCTCGAATCGGCCTCCACCCACATCAAATCTATCTAAAATCAGAACGAGGACGTCAAAATAGGTTACGGGAATGAAGCCCAAGCCAAAATAATCAACAATTAATACAAATCTCGAGATTACCAAAATCCAAACCCCGAGCCCACATCTTGGAATTTGATTATTTTTACACCAATATATTCCTTATCTTCCCACGAGTTCATACATACCAAAAACACGGAAATCTGACCTCAAATGGCCCATCAATACCTCAATAATAGGTCTCCAATCCTAAACCCTAGCTTCCCCAATTTTTCACCCTTAATTTCCACAAATTCTAGCTCTAATCCATGAAATAATAGCATAATAATGAGTTTTAGGTCCAAAATCCTTACCTCAATGAAGTTCTCTTGAAATCCCTTTTCCAAATCGTGCAAAAAGCTCCCAAGCCACAGTCAAAAATGGTGAAATAACCCAAAATTCGTGAAGGACTTCTTTTAATTTTTCTATCCGGTTGTTCCGCATCTACGATACTATAGCTGCTTCTGCGGTACCGCATATACGGTTTTCCTTCATATATGTGGAAATCACTTAACGAGCCAAATTTTGCATATACGATCAATCTTCCGCATCTGTACCTTCGTAGGTGCGGTCAATCCACCACATCTATGATTCCTAACTATTCCTCTAAAATTCGCTTCTGCGGCTCCCCTTCCGCACGTGCGGCACCGCACCTATGGTCCCCAAATCACAGGTGCAAAAACAATAGAAATGTTATTGCAACAACTTCAGCAGCTACAATAACATTTCAACTTCTCCGTTATCCACCCGAAATCACCCCAAGGCCCCCCGGGACCTTAACCAAAAGCACAAACATACTCTAATACCTTATTCAAACCTTTTCCAATCATCAAAACATTTCAATCAACATCAAATCATCCAAAACACCTCAGATTCAAGCCTAAGTTTCTAAAAACTTCTGAATTCTGCCTTTGATAAAAAATCCAACCAAACCATGCCCGAATAACCTGAAATTTTACACACACATCCCAAATGACACCATAAAGCTACTGCAACTCTCGGAATTCCATTTCAACCCTCTATAGAAAAATCTCGCCTACCAATTGGATATCACCAAAATATCAACTTCGCCAATTCAAGCCTAAATCTTCTTTGAATCTCCAAAATCCATTCCGATCACACTCCTAAGTCCCAAATCACCTCCCGAAGCTAGCTGAACCATCGAAAAACACATCCAAGCCCTCTAAAACATAAGTCAACATCCGGTTGACTTTTCCAACTTAAACCTTCTTAAAAGAGACTAAGTGACTCAAACTTCACCAAAACTAATCCGGATTCAATCTGACCAACCCGATACCTCAAAACACGGATAAACAAAGCATAAAGAAGCATAAATGGGGGGAAAAATAGTGGTAACTCATGAGACGACTGGACGGGTTGTCAGAGGAAGCCGGTTATGGAATCTCGGAGCGAGGTGAGTCTCATTTCTAACCCTGTAAGAGGGAATTGTCCCCATAGGTAAATTAATTTATTATGTGCTCCTATTTATGGGGGCTAAATATGCATGAGGTGATGAGAGTCTGTGTGTAGCTACTATTATGCTTAAGTCTGGCTAGTCTAGCGCCTAAAAGCATGCTTTACTTATGATATTTGCAATCTTCTTGTCAATTGGAAATGCATAAAAAATATTGAACGGGTAAGCGAATTTCTAAAAACTAGAAATCGTTTCTTGTCTTTTAAAAAGAGATATTGCCTTTTTTTGGATAATTGATTCCCTAATGATTTCTTGATTGATTGTTTGGTGTGATTATTTAATTTTGACTGCGTTGCATGTATGATTCATGAGCGGGGTTATAGATGCAACTATGGTTCACGTCATTCGACCCTCTGCTAGTGCACAATTTAAATATTTGTTGGATCGGACCGTACGACATCGGCATGATTTGTGCATGCTTGTATTGCTTGCCTTGAAATTTATATATGTTGATATTTGTTTCTCCCTAGCCCGAGATAAATGTATAAATGATGAAAATGAATTTGGGAATTTCTTATAAACGAAAGAATTATTTACCTTTCTCATGCTATTTGAGTTACTGTTATTTTATAAAAACCCTTGATTTATTAAATTATTGGAACATTATCATAGGACCACTAGTAAGCGTTGAAGTCGACCTCTCGTCTCTACCTCTTCGAGATTAGATGGGATACTTACTAAGTACACATTATTTTTTTTACTCACGCTATAGTTGTTGTGCATTTTTGTTTCACGGGCACATGTATACAAAGTGGGCGTAGCAGGATGGTTGATACAGAGACTTGGGTGAGCTGCACTTCTTAAGACGATCCGCAACCAGTAGAATCTCTTTCAGATTACTGTATTAACTTTCTATCAAATTTATATCCCAGAAGGTTATTGTAATATATTGCTTCCTAGAGATAGCTCATGCACTTGTGATACCGTGTTCTGGGATGATTATGGGATTAAGCAAAATTAAGTTTGTTAAAGACTTCATGGTTATTTCTGTAAATTTCATTATTTATTATTTAATGTATAAAGGAAATGATTTCAACAAATACTAAAATGGGAATTTAATTAACTTTTTGGTGTTGGCTTGCCCGATAGTGTGTCCGGCGGCATCATGGCCCTTAGTGGATTTTGGATCGTGCCAACATGGTATCAGAGCACTAGGTTCAGTTAGGTCTCACAATTCATGAGCAAGTCTAGTAGATTCTTGCCGATCGGTACGAAAATGTCTTTACTTATCTTCGAGAGGCTACAAAGCTGTTAGGAGCACTTTCATTCTTGATTCCTCATTGTGTGGTTTGATTTCTGTGAGGCTTATGCCTTTGTTTATTTCCTACTCACTCTTATACGACGTGAAGCGCTTACTATATCAATCGAGAATTGAGAAATTGTAATGGTACTACAGATATGGTGTGAGATGTTCCTCCCTGCTTATTTAATTGGGCTATTGTTGCTGCCTTGCAGAAGGCCCTTTTGTCGGTTCTGCTTAGTATCAGTATTACCTAAGGTTTTGAGATTTGGAACTAATTGTTGTGATGATTCGTGCATTGCTATCGCACAATATTTGTGTAATAGTAGGATCCTTGTCTATACATTGAAGTAGTGAATGGTTTGGAAGGATGTTTACTCAATGCAAGATTCAGAGATTCAGAATTTTATTTTCGGCGAAGGAGAGATAATCGGGCTATGAATGTTCAAGTTTGGTTTGATAGAGTAACAAGACTTGGTATTTTCGAGCGTGGTGAAATTTTCCTCTGTGATGTGGTGTCCATGTCCTTGTTGAATACGTTAAGTTCGCTGGTATTATGGTTTTCTTCAATTTTCCTTAGGGGCAGAGTAGCATATGGGTTCCGTTGTAGGGCGTCTACACTTCTTGAGAAAAGTTTAGAGTGATTTGGGATTCATGGTGGACATTGACTAGGTCTAGGAGCTTAATTTCGGATTTTTGGCTAGCTTATGTGTACCTCGACTAATTCCACAAAGTATATGTTACCTCCCAAAACAAGTACCGGGGAACTCTATTCACCTATATATAGAGAGATGGGAAGAAATTACTTATTATTTCTCCTTTGTCGTGACTTGAACCCGAGAGCTGATGGTTCTCAGCTCACTTCATTGACCACTAGGCCACAGTCTTAGGTGCCATCTTTTTTAGTTCTTTTTGAGTTGCCGATTCAAATTTTAAGCTACATTCATGTAGATTTGCATCACCATGCATCTTTGAGCTAGTAAATTTCTTTAGTGTGTGATCAATAAGCACTTTTTTTCACCGTGCACAGTACCATCAAGTTTTGAGAGCAAGTAGTCCCAATGCCTTCCTTTTTGGTGGTTGTGCACTAATAATAAGTTTTTGGGGATAATATGCAGATGACTAGTGCTTTCAACAATAACTTTTTCCGGCATACTCGACTCAAGTTTTTAGTTTTGATTTGCAAATTCAAGTTGTTTACTTGCCTATAGTGGGACATGTTTAAAATCAAAGATAATTAATTTAGTTATATAATAGAATGTTCTAGATTCATTCTCTTTCAGGTTAGTAGTACATATAAGAAAATTCTTCCTAATTTTTTCATACATAGAAATCTTGGGATTTAAGTAATTTTCTTATTCCATATAGTCTAACTTACCTTATCTCTTATAGTAAACTCGACCCTGTCACGACCCTAAACCCGGACCTGGTCATGATGTTACCTCTCGTGAAGACAAGGCCAGCCGACACATTCTTATTTCCAATCTTAAGTAGTAATATAATAAGTAGTAAGTCGTAAACATGATAAAATCTTAAAAATGAGTAGTTAATAGTATAATTTGAGGAAAACAAATCCAACACAGCCCGACATCGAGGTGTCACTAGTCACGAGCATCTACTCTGAATATAACAAGAGGCTAAAATGTACTAGATACAGCCTAGTAAAATCGAGAGGGAGAAAAGCAGTGATGCAAACTTCGGGCAGCTACCTTGCTAAACTCCGATGACTCTGTCTTTGAGCAACCAACCCGCTACCGGGTTCAGATATACCTGAATCTTCACACAAGGTGCATGGAGTAAAGTGAGTACTTCTAACTCAGTGAGTAGTAAAAAAATAAATACTGAGTAATATAAATCCACGTAAGGCATAACATTAAGCTACAAGAAGCATAACAAATCAATAATTATAATTAAACAGTAAAATCTCGTAAACATCTTCCAAACAGTTAAACAATATACAGGAAAACAATAGAAGATAAACACATAATAACTGCCCCTCGGGCACAGTAACAACAGTATCGGCCCCTCGGGCAAATGTCACAGAATAATACCAGCCTCTCGGGCTATATCTCATATCACAAAGGGTACCTGCGCTCACTAGGGGTGTACAAACTCCGGGAGGAGCCCATTATGGCCCAAGCGCAATATCAAGCCATCTCGTGGCATCATAAACAGCCTCTCGGCCTCATATTAATATCTTATGCCATCTCATGGCGTACAATCTCAGGCCCTCGGCCTCATATTAATATCTCAAGCCACTTCGTGGCGTACAATCTCAGGCCCTCGACCTCATATTAATATCTGAAGCCACTTCGTGGCGTACAATCTCAGGCCCTCGGCCTCATTATCATAATCAATGTATAATTGTTGCCGCGTGCAGCCCGTCCCAAATGTATCCTCATAACACAGGCCCTCGGCCTTACTCAGTCAGAATCTCTTAAGCTCGTCGGGCCACAGAAAAAATATGAAGCTCAGCTCAAATACCTTTGAAAATATCATTTAATGTGTTTAAAACAGAATAATATAGCTGAGTTTTTAAAATAGAAAAATATATTATGACTGAGCACCAGTATGAAATCAATCAGTGAGGAAAATATCATTTAAAAATTCCATAAGGGTTCAAACAACTGGCACGAAGCCCACATATGGCTTTTAGCCCAAAATATAATAATATTAAATAATTAGCTATTAAATATGCAGTAAAGTAATTATTCGAGATGGAATAAGTCACAATCCGTAGCGGTTCTCTACCCCATGCTTTTCATCTAGAGTGTACGTCACCTTAACACAATCGTACACTGTGAAATCCGGGGCTTCATACCCTCAGGACAACATTTAAAATCATTACTCACCTCAATCCGGCCTGAAATCTAGCTTGCAATGCCTTTGCCCTTCGAAACGACTTCTGAGTGCTCCAAATCTACCAAGTTCAAATTTTTATCATTATATTATGCTAAACGTATGAATTCCAATTGAAAAATATCGATTTTAAGCATAAAATCCGAAATCAGTCAAAACCTGACCCCCGGACCCACGTCCCAGAACTTGACAAACTTTATACCAAAATGTTCTTCATTATCTAACGAGTCTATACATATAGAGAACTCAAAAATCGGAGTTCCTTTGACCCTCAAATCATCCCTGAAAGGTCTCATAAGCTCAAGCACCAACTCCATCCTTTTCTACTGATTTTCATGAATTTACACTGATATTTTTGTTCCTTAATAAAAAATAATCAAGTATTAGAGTCCAAAAATCCTTACATCAATGAAGAACAATGTTTGTCTCTCTTAAAAATCGCCTCCAAGCTCTTTTCCTGTTCAAAAATAGCGTAAAAAGGGTTCAAAGTCGCGGAACAGGTCTTTAAAACATTCTGTCCAGGTATATACCCTTCGTAAATGCAGTAAATGCTTTGCGATCGTGAAGCACAACTTTTCTCAGCCGAAAATTTGCCCTTCGCGATCGCGGACAACGCTTCGCGATCGCCAAGAACAAGTTCCGAGCTCTTCCGGACAGCCTCCAATGTAATGGTCAAAACATTTTGCACACAACTCCAAATGACAAATGGTTTGATGTTCTTAAAACTAGAAACCTAGGGATACGGTTTCATAATTTCCTCAATCTTTATATTTGCAAGATATAAGCTTTCAAAGTTAGTCCTTTGCATTAGAGATTTCTATACCCTTCCCGGACAGCTTATAGTGTAACCACCATAACTATTGGTACACAACTTAAAATTCTAATTAGTTTACATTTTCAAAATCTAGACATAAAAGGCTACAACTTTCATTTCTGGATCATCTCCAAATTCTGTATATATTGTGAGATATAAGCTTCCAAAATTGGATCAATGCAGTAGAATATTTACTCTATGCGATCGTGAAGCACTGACATTTTTTTTTTGCATTTTACTCATCGTGATGGCGCCAGTTTCCCACGATTGCATAGAACACTGCTGTAGCCAAAACTAGCAGCTAAAAATAGTTTAGAAATGGTCCGGAACCATCCCAAAACTCAACCGAGGCCCCCGGGACCTCAACCAAACATGCCAACCAATCCTAAAACATCATTTAAACTTGTTCCAGCCTTCAGGATGCTCAAAACAACATCAAAACATCGAATCACCCTCGGATTCAAGCCTAAGAATTTTCAAAACTTCTGAATTCCGAATTCAATCAAAAAGTCTATCAAACCTCGTCGAATGACCTGAAATTTTGCACACACATCACAAATGGCACAACAGACCTACTCCAATTTCGGGAATTCCATTCCAACCCATATATCAAATCTCACTTATCAACCGGAAAATGCCAAAATTTTAATTTTGCCAATTCAAGCCTAAATCTACTCCGGACCTCCAAAACACATTCTGATCATGCTCCTAAGTCCTAAATCACATAACAGAGCTAAACAATCATAAAAATTCCAACCCGAGATCATATTCTGATAAGTCAAAACTTGGTCAAACCTTTCAAATTTCTAAGCTTCAAACTGAGAAATGTTCTTCCAAATTCATTCCGCTCATCCTGAAAACCAAGAACGATGATTTAAGTAAGTCATAATACATCACAAGGGGCCGATCATTCCCAAGAACTGGCGAGCAAAGTGCAAAAGCTCAAAACGACCGGTCGGGTCGTTACATCCTCCTGCACTTAAACATACATTCGTCCTCGAACGTGCCCAGAGTTGTTCCAAAAGCCAATCAATCGCTGAATAACCTTACCATGCTCCCGGGGTGAACACACGTCACCCTATCTCATATAGGTACGATAACACAATGTAACTGAAATTTCGCAATCCAATCTAGCCTATAACCTTAGTACCACATTTCCACTTCCGAAATCATCCACAAGATTATAATCTCACATCTATACTCTAAATAAGCCCAAACAAGCTACAATTACCCATACCTGCAACCTCAAGCACAATTACTTGACATACCACATAACTCAAACACTTGTAGCGATAACTTCTAATCACAGTAGTTACTCAAAATATCCGAATTTTGATAATAATCCTTTCTATCAAATAAAGCCTCATTCCAACACTTCCATATACTGCCAATGATAAATAAAACACATAGGAAGTCATAACCACTCCTAAGATCAACCATTCATAAAGCCACTTCTTCTTTAGTAAGGACCATAGCAAATTTCTAAGCCGAACATCGATATTATCCCTCCACAACGCTGAAATCGAATCCGTTTGTATTCATTATAGATCCCAACAATCTCACCTAATTATAATACAACTACTTTGGTGACATGACACATCAATACAATCTAAAGCCAGAATTCGTGCAATCTGCGCACTAATAAGCAACAATCTAAACGTGCTTAAATCATAAAAATAACTCAAATAAGAGAGAGCTGTACCGCGAGCTCACCAGTACCACCACACCAAATGCTGAGAACCCGTAACACATCGTAGGAACACAACACATAAATCTAGCTTGAAGGATCATACCTCTACGTAACTTTACTGCAATGCACAACCTTATCCAAACACTGGTCCACAAATTTTGATGTCTATAACCAAAGCAATTCATCATAACCACGACGAAGTAATTGACATAACATTACACATACCAGAAGGGACACAACTAATACGTCATCCATCAAGCAATACCCAATGCTCTTCTCGCTCGAATTCCAATATGTTCCCCAAAAGAACTGCACCACATGTGCCTATAACCAACAAATCATAGCACCTCGCAATGCAAAAAAGTAACCCATAGATCACCTTAAAACACTAATAGGTCAGTAACAACCGAATCAACACATCTATCACCAATAGCAGCTCAAGTAAACAAAATTATTTTGATGTAGAACACACATCCATATTGGTCTACTAATGAACTCCTTATCAAGAAGTTCTAAAAGGTGTCCTTTCAACTCCTTCAACCCTGCTGGTGCCATACGCTATGGTGCTTGGCACCAAATCAATACCAAAATCAACAATCCCGTCCGATGACAAGCCCTGCCATAAGAAACACATCGAAAAAGTCTCTCACCACGGGCACTGAATCAATGATAGGAGTCTCTTTACTGACGTCCATCACGAAGCCCCAAATAATGGAGGCAATCCTTCCTAGCCATCTGTTGGGTCTTTGAAATATAAAACCACCCTACTAAAAACATAATCTTCGAACCTCGCCACTCAATTTGTGGCATCCTTGGCATAGCCAACCTCGTCGCCTTAGCGTAATAGCCCAGCATAACACAACACTGAGAAAACCAGCCAATACCCAATATCACACCCAAAGTCTAAAATACCAAGCAACAAAGATCCACTCGGGTCTCCAAACCCAAAGTTAAAAATGCAAGCTCAGAGCATATCCTCCAAAATCTGAATAGTCCACTTAGACTAACCGTCCGTTTGGGGGTGAAATGTTGTGCTCAGCTCTACCCGTATGCCCAACTATCGCTAAATTGCTCTCTAAAAGTGCGTGGTAAGTTGTGTACCCTGGTCTGAAATGATAGATAGGGGTACACCATGAAGGCAAACAATCTCCCGAATATAGATCTCAGCTAACCTCTCAAAAGAATAAGAGACTACCACATGAATGAAATGCACTGACTTGGTCAGCCTATAAATAATGACCCATATTGCATCGAACTTCTTCCGCGTCAGCGGAAGTCTAGTAACAAAGTCCATAGTGATCTGCTCCCACTTCCATTCGAGAAGCTCAATCATCTGAAATAAACTACCAGGCCTATGATGCCCGTACTTAACCTACTGAAAAATCAAACAACGATCCACATATGCTACAATATCCTTCTTCATTCCGCGGCACCAGTAATTCTGCCGCAAATCCTGATACATATTCGCAGCGCCCTAATGAATAGAGTACCGGGAGCTATAGGCCTCCTCCAATATCAACTCTCGGAGTCCATCCACATTAGGCACACATACTCGACCCTGCAATCTCAAAACTCCATAGTTATCTAAGGTAACCTGCCTGGCATTTCCACACTACACTGTGTCTCTAAGGACACACAAATGGGGATAATCATATTGCCGATCACAGATACGCTTCAAAAATGAAGAATGAGCGATCGTGCAAGCTAACACACGACTGGGATCAGAAACATCCAGTCTCACGAACTGATTGGCTAAAGACTGAACATCTAAAGCAAACAGTTTCTCACTGACTGAAATATAAGCAAGATTACCCATACTGGCTGACTTCCTACTCATAGCATCAGCCACCATATTAGCCTTTCCCAGATGATATAAAATGGTGATATCATAATCCTTCAACAACTCCAACCACCTCATCTGCCTCAAAATCAACTCATTTTGCTTGAACAAGTACTGAAGACTCCTGTGATCTGTGAACACCTCACATGCCACACCATAGAGATATGCCTCCAAATCTTTAATGCATGAACTATGGCTGCCAACTCCAAATCATGAACTGGATAGTTCTTCTCATGAATCTTCAACTGCCTCGAAACATAGGCAATGACTTTGACATCCTGCATCTACACTACTCCAATCCCAATACGGGAAGTATCATAATAGACTATACAAGGACCTGAATCTGTGGGCAAAACCAACATCGGTGCCGTAGTCAGAGCTATCTTAAGCTTTTGAAACCTCGCCTCACACTCATCTGACCATCTGAATTGGGCACCCTTCTAGGTTAATCTGGTCATCGGGGATTCTATGGATAAAAACCCCTCCAGAAACCGACAATAGTAGCCTGCCAACCCCAAGAAACTCCAAATCTATGTAGCTGATGCTGGTCTAGGCCAGTTCTTGACTGCCTCAATCTTCTTTGGTCCACCTGAACACCCAGTGCTGATACAACATGACCTAGAAATGCAACTAAACCCAACCAGAACTCACACTTCAAGAACTTGGCATATAACTGACTATCCCTCAAAGTTTGAAGAACCACTCTAAAGTGTTGCTCGTGCTCCTCCTGACTGCGGGAATATATCAATATATCATCAATGAAGACTAACAAGAATTAGTCCAATAAGGCCTGAACACTCAGTTTATCAAGTCCATAAAAGTTGTTGGGGCCTTTGTCAACCCGAATGACATAACCAAGAACTCATAATGCCTATACTGAGCACATAAAGCTATCTTAAGGACATCATATGTCCTAATCCTCAACTGATGGTAGCCATATCGCAAGTCCATCTTGGAAAATATCCTAGCACCCTGAAGCTGGTCGAACAAATCATCAATCCTCGACAGTGGATACTTATTCTTGATCATTACCTTATTCTGTTACTGGTAATCAGTACACATTCTCATTGACCCATCCTTCTTCTTGACAAATAACACCGGCGCACCCCAAGGTGAAACACTGGGTCTAATGAAACCCTTCTCAAGAAAATCCTGCAACTGTTCCTTTAACTCCTTCAGCTCAGGTGGCGCCATACGATACGACAAGATAGAAATGGGTTGAGTGCCCAGAACCAGATTAATGCAGAAGTTAATATCGTTATCGGGTGGCATACCCGGTAGGTCTAAAGGGAAAACATCAGGAAACTCACAAACAACAGGCACATAATCAACAGAGGGAACCTTAACACTAAAATCACAAACATAGGCTAAGTAGGCCAAACACCCCTTCTCGGCCATACACCAACCCTTTACATACGATATAATAATGCGGGTAGAATGATCATGAGTCCTTTTCCACTCTAAATGAGGCATACCCGGTAAAGCTAAGGTAATATTCTTGGCATGGTAGTTCAAGATAGCATGATATGGTGATAACCAGTCCATCCCCAATATTATGTCGAAGTCAACCATGTCTAAAAGCAACAAATATACATAAGTCTCAAGACCCCCAATCACCGCAACACAAGAATGATGAACTCAATGGACCATAATAGAGTCACCCACCGGTGTAGACATATAAATATGAACACCCAATGCATCACTAGGCTTGACCATATACGAGGCAAAATAAGATGACACATACGAATACGTAGACCCCAGATCAAACAACACTGAAGCATTTTTATTACAACTCAGAACCGTACCTATAATAACTGCATCTGAAGCCTCAGCCTTGGGCCTGTCCTAAAGAGCACAACATCGGGGCTGGGCCCCACCACTCTGATCTACCTCTCTAGGACGACCTCCTCCTAGCTGGCCCCCACTTCTGGCGGTCTGAGCTCCATCTTTAGGACCTCTACCTCCACCTCTAGCACCTTTACCCCCACCTCCTGCTGGCTAGGCGAGCTGTGGAACACTTGGTGCATGTACCATGGTACGAGAACCCTGTTGCTAAAAATTTCTCGGTGCTCGAGGGCAAAAATCTAGCGATATGACCTGTGTCACCACAAGTGTAACAAGCCCTCAACTACTGAGTCTGCTGGCCCTGTTGACCTGAATGACCACCACGGAAACAATAAAGCGGCGGTACACTGATTGGAGCTGGCGGTGTACTGAAGGGTTATTGATCAGAATAATGTGTGTGAGGACCACAACCACCCGATGCACCGCGAGAAACCTGGAGTGCTTACTGGAAGAGCCTAGGAGGATAACCCATATCATACAAATCTTTGCCTCTAGACGAGGCACCACTGAACCTGCCTGACTGATGGGTCTCTTGTCTGCCTTGTGACCACCTTCTGTGGTAATACCATCTCAACCCTTTAGGCCACACTGGCCGCCTCTTGGAAAGATATCTCACTCCCAGCCTCTTTAGCCATCTAGAGACGAATCGGCTGGATGAGTCCATCAATAAATCGTCTCACTCTCTCACTCTCAGTGGGGAGTATAACAAGACCATGGCGATCCAATCAATGAACCTGATCTCGTACTAGGTGTCTATCATGGATCCTTGCTAGAGACACTCAAATTACCTTCAATAGGCCTCTCGTTGTGTAATAGGAAGAAACTTCTCCTGAAATAGATGCGTGAACTGCTCCTAGGTCAAGGCTGGCGATCCTACTGGTCTAGCTAAACAATAATCCCTCCATCAAGCCTTGGCGGATCCAAACAAGAGAAATGTAGAAAAATCAACCCCATTGGTCTCAAAAATACCCATATTCTGAAGAACCTCATGGCAGCTGTCCAGACAATCCTGAGGATCCTCAATAGATACACCGCTGAAGGTAGTAGTAAAGAGCTTAGTGAACCTATCCAATCTCCATAAAGCATTGGTAGACATAACTGCTCCATCACCAGCCTGGGCTACCACACCCGACCGAGCTGCTCTAACTGGTTGAATTGTTGGAGTCTGAATATAGGGAGCTACATGCTTCGGAGTACGAGTAACAGGAGTCTGGGCTCCTCCTACAGTCTGAGAAGTGGCTGGTGCTATAAGAAGCAAGTCTGCACGGGTGACACCCTTTATGATGCCCACCAATCAGACCAGAGCATCCTGAAGAGCTAGGGTAGCAATAAACCCCTATAGGACCTGAGTTGGGCCCACCGAAACTGTTGGAGCCGGAGCCTCCTTGTCAAAATCAACCTAAGGTTCAGCCATTGGCGCTGCTACTCGGGGTTGAGCTCTGCCCCTACCTAGGCCTCTAACACAGACTTAGCCTCACCCTCTACCCCTAGTGGGTACTACTGCTGGGGGCTCGGGCTGCTAAGTAGTAGATGAGGAAGCGCGTGTTCTTGCCATCTACGAAAGAACAAAATAGAAATTTAATTAGCATTGAGAAACCAAACCGCACGACAAGAAAAAACAAATATGAAACTTTTCCTAACTCTGTCAAACTCTACTGAGCTTGTCCGTGAATTGTGAGACTTATGTAACCTAGAGCTCTGATACCAACTTGTCACGACCCGGATTTCCCACCCTCGGGGGTCATGATGGAGCCTACTCGTAGAAGCTAGGCAAGCCACATTAACTCCTAACTCCTTTATTTTAAATCCTTTTATCAACCATAACAACAAGCGTTAAATATTAATATTACAACGGAAATATGAAAATAAAGCAGAAGACTTAAATTAAATAAGCTGAACTATAATTCAAAAATCAACATAGCCTTCTACCCAAGAATTGGTGTCACAACATCCACGGACTACTAAGAATACTAAATACAATCGTTTGAAAGAAAAATAACACTGTTTGTCTCGAAAACATGAGATAATAAAATAAAATATAAGATAGAGGAGACGCGGGGCCTGCGGACGCCTGCAGCGCTACTTCAGTGTCTCGGTGGACTGAAGGCTGACTCCCGAGCTACTGCTGTTGTCCCATTCCTGGATTGGTGCAAAAGAGCACAAAGTATAGTATCAGCACAACCGACCCCATGTGATAGTAAGTGCCTAGCCTAACCTCGGCGAAGTAGTGACGAGGCTAGACCAGACTAGCACATAAAATTGTGCATATATATATATATATATATATATATATATATATATATATACGGCGGAACAGAGATAACCAATCAATATGGGATGTGTCGATGCTCCCTTTTCTAAAGGCGAAATCGGGTTTATGACATTCGGGCGGACAACTCTATTCCTTTTGGCAATTTGGGTTTGAGATTTAGAAGAGTCTCCACCTAATGATTAAGTGAATTAGGACACTAAGAAATTAAAATAAAGGAAGAATTAGAGAACGAGTAAGGGCTTTAAATTATCTCAGGGATAAGGTGTTAGGCACCCCCCAAGGTCCACTAGTGTGGTTCCCGGCCATGCTACAATTGTGACTTTAAAACATGTAAGCATACAAGACAATTTCACATAAAGAATACAAGTAGGTATGTATAAAGGTTACTAAACATGCGGAAGTTATGAATAAGTGATTTCCTAGTTATTTAATAGAATGTCTAAATGCAGAAAAAAATGGATCAAGTAATGGACACAAATAATCAAACAGGAAGTGAATGAGCAAGAATTATTAGAGGAAAGAGAAAGAGGAAAAAAAAAGTACAAAAATTTGAAGGGGGGAGTTTTTATAACTGAAACAAAATACGGAATTTTAAAGAGCTGAAAATTGACAATCTAAAAAATAACGAAATTACATACGGGGGAAGAGGTCCTAGGTTTGTGAAATACATGGATCATCCATACAACACACGGTAACCAATTGTACACGTGGTGTTATTGCGTGATCATCATCTCCATGTCTACTCTTTCCTACCCTGTTAAGGTATTAAAGTGCAGAATAGTATCGTTATGTATTGCATGTTATTACCCGTCCTGATCCTATCAGTCCCGGAGGAATTGAGACTACTAATCCTAAAGGGGAGGGAGATGGGGGCTTTTCAGAAGTATAAAAAGGTAAAAATCTGGGTGACAAACAAAACACATAATCAAGTAGGGGAGAAGCAAACAACAGTTAAGGCTCAAACATGCCTCCTCACTCAAAGGCAAATATATAGCATGACTTCAAATACTGGTTATGGTCTTAATTAAGTTTTAAAGTGTTAAGATAGGCTGCTTTATCACATAGTTTTTAGAGGAGGAGTCCGGATTAGCCTTGTTTGGCTGTAGTTATCAAGAACTGACACAATTGATTAATTACCTAATGGTTTGCCTAAGTGAGACCTATATGCACGATATCTAACAAAGCACACTGATTTTAAATAAGGATTACTGGTTTTATAAACAAAGAAGATCCGCAGATTATTGTCACGACCCCAAATCCCAAACTCGACCGTGATGGTGCCTCTCGTGAAGACAAGGCCAGAAAGGATAATGCCAACACCTCTTTTAAGTAGTTAACTACCATTAAGCAATTCTAAAGCATGATTTAATAACAATAATTTGTGGAAGTATAGAATATAACAGTAAAACCAATCCTAACACGGCCCAAATCGAGGTGTCACAAGTCATGAGCTACTACAGAATTTCAATAAGTCTACAAAATAGAATATTTGATACAAAGTCTGGAATAACTGAAATAGCATAAAATAGGGGAGTTAAGGGGCTGCAGACACCAATAGCTACCTCGATGCTCCGATCTCGCTGCCTGATTTGGGAAGGATGTCAATGCTCAGGTGCGTACTCTGCTAATCCTGAATCTGCACGCATGGTGCAAGGAGTAATGTGAGTACTCTGACCCAGTGAGTAATAATAATAAATAATAACTGAAGATAAGAAAATACATAACTGCACATGGCGGTTCTATATCAAGCAGTGAATTACTTAAAGTAGTAAAATCAGTGAAAGTCAGAAATTTTACCTATATAAGTTGTGGTGAAGCCAGAAATTTTCTTAAGGGTATTCAAACTTGAAATAAGTAAAAAAGTAATTCGATAAAGGGTGTTCAATATATATTATGTACCTCTAAAATCTAATATTTTACCTATATAAGCAGTGTGGTTTCCCGACAAAGGGTGGTCAGTTGACCACCCTAACCATAGTGTGCCTTCGCCCCTGGGTCTTAGCCCACATATTTCCCTCATTAAGGATATACACTTATAAAAACTGGTTCTCATTGTTTAAAACAAATAGAAGCATGACCGAGGATATGATTTTTCAAAAATTAAAGTGAGGAAAATCATTCATAATACCCCTAAGGGTTCTACAAGTCGGCATGTGGCCCCAAACATGGTAACTAGCTCAATTTATGGTGATAAAGCAAAGAGCTCAGTCAAATATGTGGTAAAATATCAAACGGGACGGACCAAGTCACAATGACCAGTAGTAAACAACCACGTGCTCGTCATTAAGCACGTGTTTCACCTCGATATAGTACAACGTTGTGCAAATCTGGAGTTTCATACCCACAAGATATCATTTACTATCATTACTCACCTCAAGCTGGCCAAAATCCTAGCTCGCTATGCCCTTGCCTCGCAAATTGACCTCCTCGCGCATCAAATCTGGTCAAAACCATAACGAATACGTTATAATAGGTTAATGGAATATAATCTAATTGAAGAGACTTGAAAAAATATCAAAATTTACAAAATTGGAAAAACCCGAGCCCCGGGCCCACTTCTCGAAAAGTAAGAAAATTAACATCACTGGAATCCTTATCTCGCCACTAGTGTATACAAATCAAAATTACAAAAATCGGTGTCCATTTGGCCCCTCAAATTCCACTTTGAAATATGAAATTTCCAAGCACTAGCTTTACCCTCTTTTGATGAATTTTCACAAATTACCATGTTATTTCTACCATTAAATCATGTATTTAGGTCAAATAACTCACCTCCAATCACACCTAGTCGAAATCCCATTCAATTTCTGTCCAACAACTCTCAAGGTCGATAAAAAATGGTGGAAATGAAGTTAAGCTCGCGGAACACAATGAACTATAAAATCCTTCTCTGAACAATGATTTTTGCATATGCGGTTCCCTTACCGCATATGCGACTACCGCTTTTGCGGTTCTACCTCCACTTCTGTGGATTCTCATTAAGTCCGCAACCGCTTCTGTGGTCAGCTATCCGCATTTATGGACCCCACTTCTACGGATACCAGTGCGCTTCTGCGGATATACCATGGCCTTACCATTTTGCTTCTGAGACTCTTCAACTGCATCTGCGATATCGCAGATGCGGATCCGCTTCCGCATCTGCGAATGTCGACGCCCCATTTTTCTTGCGATATTGGGTTTACAATATTTGGAAAGACAACTCTATTCCCGTTTGAGAATTGAAGTGTCGCCACCTAATGATTAAGCGCATTAGGACACTAAGGGTTTTGATTTGTGAAAACCAGAGTTCGGGTATGAGTTAGAAATTATCTCGAAGGAAAGGTGTTAGGCATCCCTCAAGATCCACTAGTGTGGTTCTCGGCCATGCTATATTATGACTTTAACGCAAACAAGTATACAAATAATTTCACACATAAGGGTTGAAAATAGGTATGTAACAATCATGTTTGAATCTATTATTTTATTTGAGGGAGGGTCTAAGTGCAGAAATCAGTCAAGACATTGAATAAACAAAGAAGAAAAATTTAGAAGGAAAAGGAATAATGCAGTTAAATTAAAGGGGAGTTTTGAAAAGACAGGATTTTATTGATATTAAACTACGTTACATAAAGGAAAGAGGTCTTAGGTTTATAAAACACATGGATCATCCACACAACACCGGTAACCAATCATACGCATAATGTTATCGTGTGATCATCATCTTCATGTCTACCCTTCCCACCTCGTTACGGTATTAAGTGTGGAATAGTATCGTTACCTACTGCATGCTATTACTCGCCCCTCTTATCAATCCCGGAGGCATTTAGGACTACTAATCCTAAAGTGAGGGAGCTTGGCTTTTCAGAGGTTTAAAAGGGATACAAATCTAAGGTGACAATCAAAACACATAAAATAGTTAATGGGGAGATAAAACAATAAAGGCTCAAGTAGGCCTCCTCAATTAAAGAAATGAATTGTTTAGCACGCCTTACACATATTGTTTAAGTCCTTGATTAAAATTAGCATGTGAGGAATTGATTTATCACATATTTCCCAGATAGGGAGTCCGAATAAGTCCTACTTAGATGTAGTTGCAGAAAACTGACAATTGATGAATTATCTAACTATTTATCTGCATTAAACAAGATCTATAGGCATGATATCTATCAATTCAGAGATGGAGGAGAACAGACTAATTGCAAAAATTATTAATAAAGATCAAGATCATAAGTTTTGCGAACATTAAACGAATTACTACTGATTTTTAAAAGGTGAGTGGACAATTCAGATTTAATTAATTACTCCTATAGGCATGCTTTCTAGGTGTTATGGATTTTGTTATGCAGAAATCCTCTAAGCAAGTCATTGATGTGATTGATTTATTTTAGATCCTATAAGTGGATTTGCCTAATGACAGATGCACATACAAAAAATGCAGGAAATCCTATAGGCATGTCATCTATATGATGTATAGAATTTCAACAGTTATTTATTCGCATGGTATATATTACGAGATGCATAAAATCTATGAGCATGATATCTATATGAAGAATGCATAATTTGAAAGTGATAACCCTATGATCATGATTTCTGGGTGAAAGTGCAGAATTTTGAAA
Source organism: Nicotiana noctiflora (assembly GCA_032618575.1). NCBI lineage: Eukaryota > Viridiplantae > Streptophyta > Magnoliopsida > Solanales > Solanaceae > Nicotiana > Nicotiana noctiflora. The sequence goes on along the minus strand of JASVEL010007849.1, from coordinate 106,234 downwards.
GTATTAATCCTATAGACATGGTATATGCGTGAAATGCATAATTGAAGGTGATAACCTATGAACATGATTTTTAGGCGGAATTTGAAAGAGTATACATCCTATAGGCATAGTATCTACCCCTTTGGCATGCATTCAATCACACCCCTTTTCACTATACCCCTGTAGTTATTACAAAGCTTATTACAGATCAGTGAATCAAAAGAAATAATAAAAATATACCAGTGATTACATCTACATCTAATCAGCCTAATCCAGACTCAAAGTCTAATAATATGAGATAAACCGACTTCCAAGATCATATTTTCAAAGCCCTTCTTTTATTTGGGATGTATCAAAGTTCCAAGGAACTTCAAGAGTTCCAGGCAGTGCTTACACCCCAAATGTCATTGCAGAACATATTATAGTGCAGTATCAAAGAGCCAGCCCTCAAATGTCCAAGTTCAGTGGGAACTCAAGGTCCCAAGGCAAGGCTCACGAGAAGGGGGCAGGACTTAAGGACTGGGAGTAAGTGTAAGTGAAATAAAAAGGAATTAGGGGGGAGCCAGGGCAGGCCGGTTTGTCATGCCTAGCAACTGGGCTGCTGGCACACCCCTGACCAACTTGTCAGCTTAAAAATTAGAGAGTTAGGACCTTTTGAAGATCAATTTCAGCCCTTGACAGTAATTTGGATGATACCAGGCTATACTTTAACTCTATACACATAAGGGAATGTGGGTATGGGATATTGAAAAAGGCTAGGATCCAAAGGACCCAATCTTAATCCACGACAACAACTTTGTATGTTGCCATGCCTTAAACTATAGCCCAAGCACATAAAACGGAATGGGGGTAGGGATTCATTGCAGCAACAAATAGCAAGACATAAGTATTTATTTTTTTAAAGCTGAAATTTATAAAGCAGTAAAATAGGTATGACAATAAAGCTTGTAAGTAAACACATTGGTTTTGATGCTAGAATAAAAGTAGGACATACCAATTCAAAGAAGCAAGTAGGGAGAAATAGTAGATTTAGGGAAGCCAAAATGCAATTAAGAAGCAAAAGTGTAGATTTTAGAAGAGAGTTGTGATGATTAAAATCGTGTCTGTGTTAATGAAAGAACAGGGTGTTTATAATTGAAAATAGGTGTAGAAAATAAGGCAAAAATCATAGTTTAGTAGTAATCATACCAATTAATATCAATCAGCATATAGACTTCCTTTAATTAAGGAGTCCAACTTCAAAGGGCAAAAGTTATTTAAGGAAGGAAATCAAGTAAATATCTCATGAAAAGCAGGCAAATAAAGGTAAATACACAGAAGAAATTTAAGGTAAAATTCTAGTGGTACTTGATTTGTGAAAATAAGGAAAGGAAATCAGTAAAACAACCAGTAAAGAATCAAATTGAACGTCTTGTTCGAGTCAGAAAAGAGGTAAAAGGAAAGTTTTAATTTAGGGAAAAATCAATAACAATCAAAGGGGCAACATTAAAGGGATTCAAAATCAATTAACAGTTGGCAAAAACCTTTTGAAAGAGTAGTTCTCATATATAAAACACATAGACATGTCAAGCAAGAAGGATGTCATGCTTATTACGGAAGACTAGCAAGAAGGTCTCAAAATCACAAACGTAGAAAAGTTCAAATTCAATTCATAGACTCGGAGTGAGTCTAGGAGTTCAAGGTTTCAAAGTAGAACCCTTATCCAAACATAAAACTAAAATTTCCAAAGAAATCTCCAAATCCTAGCATTTTTTAAACTCAAATTTGATACAGAGATGAAAAGGAAAACTTTTGAGATAGGCTCAGAGACCTCTTTCAGAGTCTCATGAGAAGCATACAAGCACAATAGAAAGTTCAAAGCAACTACAACATAGAAACTAATACAGGAAACAAGTTTCAAGAAAAAGCTTGAAATTTAAATTAGTTCAGGTAGTGTAAACTTAAAGAAACAGTCGATGAAATAAATCTAGAAAGAATCCAAGCAAAGTCCGGTAAAGGCAACCAAAGGACTAAAACTCAGTAGGAAAACACAGTAGTGAAACACATAAGATAGGCATGTGAGAGCACGATATTGAAACCAGTAGGAGACAAAATGAAGCATAATAGAAAAACTTCATGATACAACAAGTATAAGAACACACGAAAAGACATGCGAGTCAGAAACGAGAAAATATGAACATAGCAGGGGTTGATTCACACCAAGAAAAGGAAAACAAGAAGAACAGAAACATTTTAAGAACCTTCCAAAAACCCTAATCGAGAAGAAGTGACTTTTGAAAGAAAATCGGAGAAAATATTTAAGAAACTTAAACAATTGTGCAAACATGTAACAGATCAGAAAAATAGTCGTAGAGAACCTCGATAGTTCGGGTTCCAGATGAACCCTAGAGTTGAGAAAGACTTCAAAAATACCCGATATAAGTCGGATAATGTCATAATCATGCTCAAAAAGATCAAGAGCCACCGGAGCAAGGCCGTAGATGGCCGGAATCTTCAAATACGTGAAGGTCTGAGTGAAGACCCTCGAGGTCTGGCCTCGATCCTTTAAACAACATGCATGCAGGAGCCATAGGAGGTTGGTATAGACTACCCATGGCCTGAGAATCCATAGACTTTGGTGAAAATACGGTGGAACAAGGTAGGGGGAGGCTAAGGTTCCGGGGAAACTTGAGAGAATTTGGGGATTCAAGGGCGGCTGAAGGGTGGAAATGAATTAGGGTTAGTGGTAGGCTGTGAATTAAAAAGGAAATGTTTAATCTTAGCCGTTGATCTTAAATGGGTTGGTTGCAATTGAGTTCAAATTGTGGTTAAAATTGAAATGCAAAGGGGTTATAATTGAAATAGATTAGGCTAAATGTTAAACAACCATTTCTCCCCTTTTTAACTTAATATAATATAGTTAAAATAATTTTCAAAACCAATTAAAAGCACTAAATTGATTAATAATATACAAATGTTAATTTAAAAATACTGGGAGCAATTTTGTAATTGTAAAATACTATTAATTAAAAAATAGGCTATAATTGCAATTGTAGTAATTTAGCTTTAAAAATACCAAATAAATTTTATAAAATATACAAAATCATCTTAATTATATCTTGGTGTAAATATGATAATAAAAATAAATTATTCCCTGAAAATGATAGTCTAGAAATAATTATCAAATTTTGTGCTATTAAAATAGACAACAAATTAATTTTAAATTTCTTTAAAAATAAGGGAAAAATACAAATATTCTCGGGCATGCTTATATATGCATGTACATGCTATTTTGAGAATATTTTGATTACATAAAATACATAGGAAATGATTGGGTACCAACAATTGCCCCTCTTTACTCGGGAAGGATGAAAGAGTTATCGGGTAAATATATATGACCAATTTTGACTGAGAGAAATGACATGCAAAGGATTTTGATCGAGCTCTGGTTTCTAAGCTGCCTACATATCCATGGTCTTATAGGAATCAGGTCATATGTAGTTCGGGATACGTTAAAGGAATATGTCGATGGAGGTTTTGAAAAAGACGGACGCAATATTTAAGTTGGGAAGGATGGTCAAGGACTGATGGGCTGCGAGAACCGGAGTGAGATCGCTCCTTCTGTAATGGCCGTTGCCAGCTGATGTATCTGCAATTGAAGAGTAAAAGCATATTGTGCAAAATTTAAGCGTGATGCTAGTTCTTGTTGGACCATGAATGTTGTCTTTAGACGGTTAGGATGATGTCCTCAGACCATGACGTCCTGGACCATGAAGCGCATAATAAAGGATTTGCAGGCTATGAAATGATGTTCTCGGGATATGATGGTGGTGCCTCCGAACCATGATGCCCTTGAATAATGATGTGCAGAATATAAAGCGGGGTCCTCGGGCCATCGCATGGCTTTCTCGGGCTATGAAAATGGTACCTCCTAACAATGACGCCCTTGAATAGCTTGACGATGTTTCATCCCATGAAATGCAAGATTTGGCGGTATTTCAGCTGATGTAAAGCATAAATACAAAATGACGATATTTCAGCGGACAAATGAAATAAAAACTAGCGATGTTTCAGCCGATGCAAATCATAAGTATAGATGGCGATGTTGACAAAGATTTAAATATAAACTAGTGATGTTTCAGCCGATACGGAGAATTAAGTAAAGTTGGCGATGTTTCATCCGACAAAAGTTTAAACATAAATGGTGATATTTCAGCCAACATAAATTTAAATAAAACTGGCGATCTTTTAGCCGATACCGAGAATTAAATAACATTGGCGGTATTTCAGCCAATATGAAGGATAAAAATAAATGGCGATATTTCAGCCGACATGAAGGATAAATATAAATAGCGATATTTCAGCTAATATAGAGAGTCAAGTGAGGTTGGCAATATTTCAGCCATGTAGGATAGAGACAATGCTTAGTCTCAGAAGGCAGAAAAGTAGCCTTATGCAATGCAAGAAAATGCAAGATGGAGACAGTGCTTAGTTTCGGATGGCAGAAAAATAACATTATACAATGCAAGGAAATGCAGGATAGAGTGCTTAGTCTGGAAAGACAGAAAAGTAGCCTTATGCAATGCAAAGAAATGCAGGATGGAGACAGTGCTTAGTCTCGGAAGGCAGAAAAGTAGCCTTATACAATGCAAAGAAATGCAGGATAGAGACAGTTCTTAGTCTCGGAAGGCAAAAACGTAACCTTATGGAATGCAAAGAAATGCAGGATAGAGACAATGCTTAGTCTCGGAAGGCAGAAAAATAGACTTATGCAATGCAAAGAAATGCAGGATGGAGACAGTACTTAGTCTCGAAAGGTAGAAAAGTAGCCTTATGCAATGCAAAGAAATGCAGGATGGAGGCAGTGCTTAGTCTCGGAAGGCAGAAAAGTAGCCTTATTTAATGCAATGGAATGCATGATAGAGATAGTGCTTAGTCTCAAAAGACAGAAAAGTAGCCTTATGCAATTCAAAGAAATGCAAGATGGAGATAATGCTTAGTCTCAAAAGGCAGAAAAATATCCTTATGCAATGCATGAAATAAAGGTGAAGGGTAAGGAAATATCTTAGCTGATAGTTGATAATTGATTGCATCATTGTCGATGTAGGGGATGTCATGTGCAGATAACACTTGTAAATAGGCGATGATTTTGAGAGTTATATTCCTGAAAAATATAAGTACCTAACCATATCCGATGACCTTACATCTTGGGCATCTACATTCAAAGAAAGATCGTGAGTTTTGTCAAGAGGGAAAGGTTAGTTCATCTTCCCATGGACTGTGTTTGTTCTACTCAGCTCTTGCTTTTACTGGCAGCGTTGCTGAACAAAAGAATTCTGATAGTGTCCATGCATGATTTGATAATATAATTTAAATAATATGATGTAAATATATAATAGATAAATATATATATAAATGATTTTCTTTTAGATAAACCGACGACTATGACGTGGTTCGAGATATTGCAACCACTTTTTGAGGGTCCTCCTCAAAATTCTGCCCTAGTTTACTGGGCTAGTGCCTCTGACGACTGCGCGCGATGAATGGCGAAATTCAACTTCAAAATTTTGAGTCTCCTTAAAATTCTTCCCTAGTTTCCAATATCGGGGGAAAATGAAAACGTTTTTGAATTGTGACCAAATCCATAGCGCTACCTACGTATCCCCTCTAAAACGAGAATCAGGTTAGGCGTTGTTCAAATTACATCATAAAGAAATCATAATGGTTACACATAGTATCGCTTCACTGCATCTGAATTGATCAGCTTTGGCCAAACTTCTTTGTCCATTTCTGCAAGTATGAGGGCTCCTCTAGTTAGAACCTGATGAAACATGTACGGACCTTGCGAGTTGGGAGAGAATTTTCCTTTGGCTTCGTCTTGGTGCAGAAAAATCTTCTTTAGTACTAACTGCCCTAGCTCGAACTGTCTTGGCATGACTCTCTTGTTGAAGGCTTTGGTCATTCTGTTCTGATAAAGTTGACCATGGCAAACTGTATTCAGTCTTTTCCCGTTTATAAGGGTTAATTGCTCGTAGCGACTCTTTACCCATTCTGCATCTTCAAGTTCTGCGTCCTGTATAATCCCAGGGAGGGAATCTTTACTTTGGCTGGGATGACTACCTCGGTACAATAAACCAGCATACAAGGAGTCACCCAGTTGATATGCAGACGGTGGTACGGTATCCCAATAGAGCAAATGATAGCTTCTCATGCCACTACTTGTGTTTTTCTATCATTTTTCTCAGTATCTTTTTTATGTTCTTGTTGGACGCTTCTACAACTCCATTTATCTGAGGTCTATAGGTTGTACAATTCTTGTGCCTGATCTTGAAGGTTTCACACATTGCATTTATTAGGTCACTATTGAGATTGAAACAATTATCACTAATGATTGACTCTAGGACGCCAAATCGGTAAATGATACGGTCGCGGACAAAGTCTGCCACAACCTTCTTGGTTATTGCTTTGTAAGATGTTGCTTCAACCTATTTGGTGAAATAAGCAATTGCTACTAGGATAAACCTGTGCCCATTTGATGCGGTAGGTTCGATTGGTCCGATAACATCTATCCCCCAAGCGGCGAACGACCATAGAGAGCTTGTTGCATTGAGCTTGTTAGGAGGAAACTTTATCATGTCTGCATGTATATTGAAACTATGGCATTTCCGAACATACTGGATGCAGTCCATCTCTATAGTCATCTAGAAATAACCTGCTCGGAGTATTTTCTTGGCTAAGACAAAACCATTCATATGCGGACCACAGGTCCCCACATGAAATTCTTGCAACAACCTGAATGCTTCCTTTGCTTCGACACACCTTAGTAAACCCAAATCGGGAGTCCTCCTATACAAGATTCCTTCGCTATGAAAGAAGTGATTGGATAATCTTCGTAGTGTGTGCTTTTGAGTAGTATTTGCAAGTTTTGGATACTCTCCTGTTGATAGATACTTCTTATTGTCATTGAACCATGGTTTTCCATATGCTTCTTCCTCGACATGAGCATAGTAAGCAGGTTGATACTGGATCTTTACCAGGATAAGATCAATGAAGTTCTTATCTGGATGCTGAATCATGAATGATAGAGTGGCCAATGCATCGGTGAACTCATTCTGGACTCTAGGGACGTGTCAGGATTCTGTCTTTGTAAACCTCTTCCTCAAATCTTGTACGTGATGCATATACGGGAGTATTTTGGAATTATTAGTAGCCCATTCTTCTCGAACCTGATGTATGAGCAGGTCGGAATCCCCGATTACTAGTAACTCTTGAATGTTCATGTCAATGGACAGCTAAAGCCCCAAGATGCAAGCTTCGTACTCGGCTATGTTGTTGGTGCACGGGAACCTGAGTTTGGCGGATACCGGATAATATTGATGTGTTTCTGATACTAGAACTGCTCTTATGCCAACTCCTTTAAAGTTTGCTTCTCTGCCAAAAAACATTCTCCAGCCATCAAAGGATTTTGCAATGTCCTCTCCTATGAAAGAGACCTCCTCATAAGGAAAATACGTCTTTAGAGGCTCTTATTCTTCGCCCACAAGATTTTCTGCAAGATTATCGGCTAGTGCTTGTCCTTCAATCACTTTCTGAGTCATGTAAACAATATCAAATTCACTCAGCAGAATTTTCCATTTGGCTAGCTTGCCCATGGGCATGGGTTTCTTGAAGATGTACTTCAGTGGGTCTATCCTTGATATAAGATAAGTAGTATATGCACATAAATAATGCCTCAACTTCTGAGTTACCCAAGTCAGAGCACAACAAGTGCATTCTAGCAGGGAATACCGGGCCTCATATGGGATGAACTTCTTGTTGAGATAGTAGATGGTTTGCTCCTTTCTCCCCATTTCATCATGTTGTCCTAAAACACAGCCAAATAATCCATCTAGTACTGCAAAGTAGAGCAATAATGGTCAACCTGGTTCGGGAGGGATCATGACTGGCAGCGAGATTGTGGTACTACAGCAAGAAGGAGCATCAAGTTGAAAATGAATCAGAAAAGAATTTAGATAGATGTAGTATCTTGATAGTAGATCGACTCGGGATGGTAAGGATATGATCATTCTTTGTATGTGTTCGTGGTAATGGGTTCCTGCAGGTGTTTTTCAGCAATGCTCATGGGTTTTGATAACTTGCTTAGCTTGGTCTAGTTGGAAGGATTCAGTCCTGGCAGCTTAATTTGTTTAAACAAAATTTGGAGAGTTATTGCCGATTTCTACCATGGTTGCAAAGGTGCATTTCTATGAATATAAGAGGAATGAGATGTGTAATGATTTTTCTTCTAGATGGGATCAATAGAAGTTCTTGACTAGTTAAGTGTGTAGATGTCTGTGGTTCGGAAGGGAGATAAAAGTTTTCCTGTTATCCTTGGATAGTATGGTATATGCGGTATGTTGTGGAGGATCGATATTTACGTGTATAAGTTACAGTTTAGTTCTGAAAAAAAGTTCATAAAACTCTTAGGCAACGCGTAGCCTCAGGTAATCAAGGAAATGATACTGCTAATTGGAAGTGATTGGACGGGAGTATATGTTTAAGAAAAAGAGTGATGTGATTAAACTGATGATATTTTGATAGTATTGCGGCACTTTCTTATTGGATCGACTGTTGATATTCGAGTTTGCTTGATGGCATAGAAGAATTTTAGAATATATTTTGTGGAATGACTGAGTATATGAGGTGTGATAAGTATCCGAATGGCAGAATTTGGGGTCAGGTATGGTGATATGTGTGCTACATAATCAGAGACCAGAAGTTCTCATGTTCAGGCTATGTTGTGATCCTAGATCGTTTGTATCACCACTATTTAGTAACTTCCGAGATTTGGAGGCCTAAGGAAATCTTTCTTTGCTCGGTATGTTAGATTGTGGATATGATATTGGGGTGTAGACTGATTGTTTTTGTGTTGTGTTATTCTGGACTATTGCGGTAAGATGGCGCTGTTGGTAATGTCGGGAAATACCACGGATTGAGTAGCAATGTTCGACATATTACGTACTATTGGGATTTTTATATTTTGAAAACCCAGCGGGCGGCTAGGAAGGATTTATCCTCCTTATCTGGGCTCTTATAATGAGTGATCTATCTTGCGTCAGCTTGGTTAGCTCCGAATGGCATTGTTGAGGGAGGTATTGATTCGACCGTTGTTGGGCTTATCAGTGATCGAGGGAGATATATGAGTTACCTTTCTGTGTTGCGAGATGTTATGATTTGTTAGTTATACGCACATATGGTGCGGTTCCATTGGGGTTTCATAGTGGGAGTCGAGCCGAAAAAGTAATTGGTAGTTGTTTGGTGATTTACGTACTAGTTATGTTTTACCAGGGTTGCGTGGCATATGTTAATTTGTTTCACCGGTGGTGTAATGATTTGCTTGGGTTTCAGACATCAAATTGTGTGTGGATATCAATTTTGAGCATAGTGACTTGTGGTGTTCTATGTGTAGCAGTTTTTGAATAGGATCGTGCATTGTAGTGAGGCTACATGGGAATATGACCTTTTGCGGTAAGATTCATGTGTTCTATTCCTATGATGTGAGACAGGGTCTCAACTTTATGTTGTGATGGTACTGACGAGCTCAAGGTGCAGCTCTTTCGTTTGGGGTCTTTTTCATGATTTGAGCATATTCAGACCATTTCTTATTGGTGCGCGAGTTATACAAGTTGTGGCTTAGGGCCGTATTGATGTTCCATGTCATTAGAGTAGTGTGTTGGATTCAAGGTGATTGTTGGGGTCATTAATAAATAAGACTTGATTTCAGCTTGTTGGAAGGATACTATCGAGGTTCGGCTCGGAAGTCTGCTGTGGTGTTAGCCTAAAAGGGAGGTGACCTGAGAGGTGGTTAAGATTTATTGCATGCTTCATTTATCATTAGTAGTATATGGGAGTGTAGGAATAAGACCTTAGTTGATAAGAAGTTTTCTACCGGTATTCAGGTGTTATGTGCAGCTGCTGTGAATAGAAGTTATCGTTTTGAGTGTCTGAGTTATGTGGTATAACATATAATTGCACCTGAGGTTGCAGGTATAGGTTATTACAGATGGTTCGGGCTTATTCTGAATAAAGGTGTGAGGTTTCGATCTTGTGTATGACTTCGGAAAATGAAATGTAGTTCTATGATTATAGGCCGGGCTGGATTGTGTTATTGTAGTTAAAATGTGTTATCGGACCTATATGAGATAGGGTGATGTGGGATCACCCCCGAGTATATACATGGTAGATTATTCAGCGATTGGTTGGCTTCTAGAACAACTCCGGGTACGTTCGAGGATGAACATGTGTTTAAATGGGGGAGGATGTAATGACCCGACCGGTCGTTTTGAGCTTTTGCACCTTGATCGCCAGTTCTTGGTCATGACTTGCCCCGTGTTATGTATTATGACTAATGTAGATCATTGGTTTTGGTTTTCAGGAAAATTTGGAATAAATTTGAAAGAGCAATTTCAGTATAGAGCCTTAAATTTGAAAGGTTTGACCAAGAGTTGACCTATTTGTATATGAGTTTGGATAGGCATTTTTATGATTTGGTTTTCTTCGGGGGATGATTTGTGACTTAGGAGTGTGATCAGAAATTAATTTTGGAGGTCCGGTGTAGAATTAGGCTTGAATTGCTGAAGTTAGTATATTGGCGAATTCTGCTTGAGTGGAGGGATTTTGATTTGAGGGTCGAAATGGAATTCTGAGAGATTCTATAGCTTCGTTAGGTGATTTGGGATGTGTGCGCAAAATTTCAGGTCATTCAGAGGTGTTTTGGTCGGGTTTTTGATTAAATACGTAATTCCGAAGTTTTAAAAGAAATTAGGCTTGAATCCGACGTAATTTGATAGTTTTGGTATTGTTTGTGGTGTTTTGATTATTGGATCAAGTTTGTATGATGTTCTAGGATGGGTTGGCACTTTTGGTTGAGGTCCCATGGGCCTCAGGGTGATTTCGGATGGCCATTGGGATGGATTTTGAACTTGTGCATTGCTGTGTTTGCTGATACATGGTATTTCCGCATTTGCAGAAAAGGGACCGCAGATGCGATGAGTTGGGGCACAGATGCGAGTATGGTCAGTTGGAGAATTTTCGCAGAAGCGGAAGGATTCCGCATGTGCGGTCTATGCAGGTGCAGTTATTAACCGTAGAAACGGTCTGTGTGTGTGAGTTTCCACAAAAGTGGGTGATTGACCGCATAAGTAGTGACCACATGAGCGATATTTGACTGCAAAAGCGGTCCTTCGCCTAATAAAGATCTACAGAAGCGGAGGAAGAACTGTAGAAGCAATAGTCGCAAATGTGGTAAGGCAACTGCAGATGCGAAAATGACTGTTCAGAGAATGGTTTTAAAAGCTCATTTTGTTCCGCGAGCTAAGGGTTATTTCCACCATTTTTGATCGACCATAGGGGCTTTTTGGGAGAAATTGAAGGGGATTTTCACTAGGATTAATTGGAGATAAGCCCTATGAACTAAAAATACGATTATTATGTGAAATTAACCTTGAAATTCATGGAAACTTGGCTAAAATGGGAAACTAGGGCTTGATTTTTTTAAAATTTAAATTGGAATTTTGAAGGGCTATTTGAGATCGGATTTGAGAGTTCTTGGAATATATGAACTGGTAAGGAGATAAGGAACATATTGATGTATAAATTTCTGAGATTCGAGAAGTGGGCCCAGGGCTCGGGTTTTGGTAATTTTGGGATTTGTGCCCGTTATTGATTGTTTTCGCTTGGGCTTTGTTCCTTTAGCATATTGTGATGTATTCGCTTTGATTTTGGATAGATTCGACACACGTGGAGACCAATTTGTGGGGCAAGGCATCACGAGCTAGAAATTTTGCCGGTTCGAGGTGAGTAATGACTGTAAATGATATCCAAAGGGTTTGAAACCCCGAATTGCACATCGTAGTGCTATATGGAGGTGACTGGCATGCCGGATAGCGAGCGTAGGGTAGAGCACCATTGGGGATTGTGACGTGGTCTGCCCCGATTGATGATTTTACCGTGTATTTGACTAAAACTTATTTTATGTTATCATGATTTGGGGCTGATTGTCATAATTGGGCTTCGTGCCAATTATTTAAACCCTTCGGGGATTTTATCACTGTTTCCTTACTATTTGAAATACTTCTTGAACTCAGTCTTGTTGATTATACTGTTTTACAAATTCAATCGTTTTAATTGAACTTTAAGACTTAAATGATATTTCCACTGTTGTTTGGGTTGAGCACTACTATTTTATTGATGCTTGAGGGGCCTATGACGTTTTCTGGACTGAGTGAGGTTGAGGGCCATATATGAGGATATGTTGAGTGATGTGAGGAGGCTTTCAGGCCTCGAGTGTATTATGGGAGGCTTTTAGGCCTCGAGTGTATTATGAGGAGGCTTTCAGACCTCGAGTGTATTGTGAGGAGGCTTTCAGGCCTCGAGTGTTATGTAAGGAGGCTTTCAGTTCTCGAGTGTGATGTCTGAAGGCTTTCAGGACTTGTTTTATATGCTACGAGGTGACTTGATATTGCGCTTGGGCCGTAAAGGGCCGCTTTGGAGTTTACACCCCCGCAGTGAGCGTGGGTACCCATATGGATCGGGCTGTATGCCGTAACGATATATGGATCAGGCTGCACACCGCATCGAGATATAGATCGGGCTGCATGCCGCAGTGATATGTGGATCGGGCTGCACGCCGCCGCAGCAGTTACTATATGATACTTTTCAGAGAGTGATCTAAGAGAGAGATCTTGAGGGGCTGAGAGTGTTTTTGAGAGTGAGCCTGATGGGCTGGTACTATTTTGAGATATTGCCCGAGGGGAGGACTTTTATGTGTGCATCTTGCATATTTATTTGCCTTTTTACCTGTTATACTGTGGTATTTATGCCCGAGAGGCGGATTTTTCTGTTCTTATCAACACTAACTGTTTTGAAATCGTTTCCGTAACTGTTGAAAAGATCATTTTTAAAAGAGCTTTAAACTGAGCCAAGATATTCCTAAAGATTTCACAGCCTTACTGTTTTCCCAAAGGATTGTACCCTGCTTCTATATAACATGATGGTTTGCTTTACGTGATTTCTTGCTGCTCAGTTATTATTTAGTTTTGTTACATTGAGTTGGAGTACTCACTTTACTCTCTGCACCTCGTGTGCAGATGCATGTATTTGTTCACCTAGTAGCAGATTTTGAGCTGATCGAAGGATAAGTTAATGGAGATTAGCAAGGTGGCTGCCAGCGTTTGCAGCACCGCATGTTCTTCCTTTGTTTTATCAGTCCTATTTGTATCTTTCAGACTTGTAGTGGTTGTTATATTCTAATAGTTGCTCGTGACTTGTGACACCCCGTTTAGGGCTGTGTTACGTTGTAATTTTGTTAATCAATATTACTAGTCATATGTTAGTTGTTTATTCATGTTTAAATTATTTTTGAATGAGACGAGTTGGGTTGGTTGGCTTGCCTTGTCTTCACAAGAGGTGCCATCACAACCAGTGCAGGGTTTAGGTCGTGACATGATCCCTATGGATGATCTACAAACGCGTGAGTGTACAGTGAACCCCTAAGGTCCGTCTATGAACGCATATGCACATACTAAAGGTTAGTTATGGACAGTCTCAGTTGCACGCATATCCAGACCTCAGTATTATTAATCATATGGACGGTCTACTATTTTATGCATACGAGCCATTGTTATTCATGTTTATGAGTGAGCCTTATGAACAGTCTCTTATGAAACTCGTAAGTGCCATTTTTATGTTTCAGTGTAGCCCTAAAGATATGTAATTTGTCTTATGCAAGTATTCATATATAAGGTATGATGGCTAGAGGAATGCCATAGATGAAGTTCCATAATATGATGGTTTCCAGTACATATAGCATATGGAAACAAGTTCAGGTACACCATGACACGAATTAGATGTGTATACGATAGTTGCAACATTAAATGTTCTCGACCAACAAAGCCTTCCCTATTCAGTCTACATCATTTGTACGGTAAGTTGGATAATTCAATACTTAGATATGTTACAAGACAGAATAAGAAGTATGATTCTCGGATCTCATTGACCCTCCAGATTTTCAATATATCATATATACATGTTAATTGAATTTCAATTAAGTTATTCATAACATACTTAGTACATTTTTTTGTACTAATGTCTCATCGTTGGGGCACCGCTTTTATGCCTGCAGGTTCGGGTATCCAGTTTGACGGACTCTTATCATAGACAGAGTTTATATCCAGTTGAGGATTGGCTCTCCATTTCATCCGGAGTACAACTGAGTCTAGAGAATTATCAAACTTTCATATATATATATATATATATATATATGGGTAGGTCAGTGTCATGTCATGACTATATTTTGATGTCAGATACTCTTAAAGGATTTGTAGACACATGTTCAGTATGTACAACATGTAAAGGCCTCGACTGCCCTTGTGTATCCATATTTTGAGTATGATGGCTCGCTAATACAACATTTTCCCACTTGCAGTTACAAAGTATGAGTTGTGGATATTTTTTGGCCCATAATAGTTATAGAAAGAACCAATTCATCCAAGTCGGCCTATGTATGTTTTAGTTTTTTCAAATGATCATGGGTTTCAGAGTGGTTCGCTCGGGCAAGTACGACACTTAGTGCCAGACCCACTTTCCCAGGTTTGGGGCTTGATTAAGTGGTATTAGAGTAGTCATATCCTAGAGAGTCTTCAAAGTCGTGTCTAGTGGAGTTTCACTTATGGTGTGTTGCGCACCACATATATAGTGGAGAGGCTACAGGGCATTTAGGAAATTTTACCCTTCTTTCATTTCCGGATCGTTCCATAGAGTTGAGTAATAAGAAGTTAGTATGAAGCTTACGCTAGATTGTATATGCACCAGGGGTACAAGTATTATAGTAAAGCTTCAGAGTGTAAATGTAAATTCAACCTATGTGGAAGGAAGGTTATGAATGTGATACAAGATTTAAAGGTAAGTAAGTAAATGTGACGAGAGTACAAGATACTCAAGTATAAAAGGTTGTGGATAGTCCAGACTTCAAATATAGGGCTAGAAACATCGTGATTCAGTATCCAGAATTGATAGTAGTGTCGTCAGTAGCATATCTTCCTGCCTATGGTTTCTAAGTACTGAGAGGTCTAGTTACGAGTGTAAAGAATAGTCGGAGGTGACATGATGTCTCACTTGAGGTTCAACAATAACATAAGGAGATCTATGTTGTAGCAAGTTAAATGAAGGTTGCGAGTAGTATGGATAGATACATGTAGGTTGCAAGCTAAAGTATGGTAAAACGATTAATTTTTGGTAGACGGCCAGTAAGGATAAGAAAAAGTGAGTGAGAAGGTGATGAGAATAAGTAAGACCTTAGGATTACGCCCATCAAGATGAGTGAGCTGATGTCTTTCGTAAGTTATAGAAAGCTCAGTATAGCTTGAACGAACTCGAGGGAGTTTAATACTAGGAGCATTTAGAAGAGATGGAATGTTACCTTTCTAGTAGAATAAGAGTGTGAGTGTGATAAATGATAAGAGGATGATGTTTAGAAATATAGCTTTTGATTGAAGTAATGATTCAATGAGAACGGATTTAATGCATTGCACGGGATTAGAATACCTCTTATAAGATGAATCACGTTAAGATGCTATGAAATATGGTTATTGAAGTATAGCATCATCCCTAAGGTAGATCAAGCAAATAACATCATATGTTAGCCAATGAGATCTGAGCCCTAGTGCAAATGTATTACGTAAGAAGTTTCTAGTTATCTCTAATGGATTATAGCCAACATTAAGGTGAATAAATAATAGATGGGTAAAAGTTCCAAAGAATGAAATGAGATTAGGATTCCATTCTTAAGATACACTGTAATGAGAAGGTATTGACGGACTTAGATTTGTACATATAGGATAAGCAGCGAGAGAGTAATATGTAGTTGGGTAGCAAACTTCAATAATAATAAACCAGAATAAGTGTTATGGTATAATATGAACTACCTTGATGCAACAGTCAGGATAGATAATCGAGGTTATGCAACAAAATATAGCAATAGTCGTAAGTTAGACAAAGTACCAAGCGAAGAACTTTAGTATATGTATAGGTTCTGAGGGGTACATCTTGTTAAACTTCTGTATATGATTTCAAAGAGAGGCCTAGAGATTGGCTAGAAGCCATAGGAAAAAGAAGAGAAGCACTTTTCAAAGAGAGAGAAACAGAACCTGTGCACCCCAAGGCGACAAACTAGGCCAAATAAACCCCTTATCAAGAAGTTCTTGAAATCGTTCTTTCAATTCCTTCAACTCAGTCGATGCCATATGATATAGAGGAATAGAAATGGGTTAAGTGTCTAGCACCAAGTCAATAACAAATTCAAAGAGTCGCGTAGGCGCGCGTACAAACACAAAGCCGTACATGCTACATGACAAAAGGTAACAACAATTCCAACGACAAGTCGTGGTTTGAGAACGAGGCCTAAAGAGAGGGGATGCCTTAGACTTTAGATATATTGACAAAATAGTTTTCTGGATGACACGGACAATATTAAAGTCTTTGCAAAAGATTAGGTTATGAGACTGATAATAGCATCAGCCAACATTCGAGGACGAATGATCCAAAGGGGGAATAATGTACACTCTATGTTTCTGTACGTAAGAATATGTCGATTGATGTAAGCATATAAATGAGATCATCTTTGAAAGTACATAAAGTAAGTTAATCATGTTACCATAGAGGTTACTAATGTTCTATACGTCAATACCACACAAGAGGGGGATGATTTGTGTGATACCTAATTTTTGCACTAGAAGAACCTGGTTCTTCTAGGTGTTCTAACTACAGCAGTTTGCGGAATAATAAATGCTGAAAGAAAAGTACACAGATAATTTACGTGGAAAATACCTGACTCAAAAGGTAAAAAAACCACGACCTACTACTCAATAGGATTTTCCCAAACTCCACTAAAATCACTAAGCCAAAAACTGCATTTACAAAGACACTTTGTAAACCTAAGGATTAACTCTAATCCCAGTGTGGCACACAGCTTCAACTGTTGCGACACCTTCAACTTAACTCTAACTTGAATACTCAATGCACATATTATAATTGCTTCTATAAAAGCTGAAAGGTACAATATGAAAACCTACTAAATTGAACTACACTTTGAATAAACACAATGATAAAACTGGTTCTTCTATCTTAGTTCATGTAACGTCAGATGTGCACACTTGTACTCGTATATATTGCTTGCAAAACAGATTCGATTCATTTTTCACTCAAATATGCTTTACTTCTGCTTATGTGCATTACATGTAAAAGAGAACAACTTCGTTAATAGATCGGCAGTTAGAGTTTGATCAAGACCTTGTCGCTTATCCCTTTGTCAATTTCATTCTTTAACTACTACGAACTCTCATCCTTATCCTGACTTAGGATTGTGTTCTCTTATCATAAGAGGACTGTTCCTCTTAGAACTCAATGCAACCTTTTCAATTATCTTCAGAAGATATTTGTTGCATATGATTCAGTATATATCTTCTTCATGTTCCTTCCATGTGCGATGGTTATGACTAAACTGTGTTTCTCAAGATGGACCAGGTCCTTCTTCTTATGTTCATTTGTCAATCTTCAAAACATAGCCAACAAATTCCCCCTTTTTTATGATGACACACTCCGTGCTTTTAGTAATCTTAGAACCTGTGAATCTTAGCTGAAATATCAACACTTTGAATTTTTAGAGAATTCAATTTTTTTATAAAGAACCAGATTAAGTTAGGTCATAAACATCACTTGTTCAGATAAAACAATTTAAGCACATAACTTCCCCCTTTTGGAATCATCGAAAAGTTTCATAATTAACATGAAATCAATCATTTAATCAGTACTCATGGCCACTGGGGCAACTGCAAGTGAACACATGCTTTAGTTAACTCAACCCAGAAAATGACTATAAAGATCAGATTTAACAAAGACAAGATAAGCATCATTTATTAATAAGCAAGTAGTTCCTATAGTGCAGTCCACAAAAAGAAAAACAAAATTATCCAACCATGAGCAAAATAAAGATAGAAATATCTAAAAGAAACTCCCAAACTGGGCCACTGAGGGTCTTGACTAGTGCAAACTAAGGTAGAATAGCTAAGGCTTAGAAGAGCTAGAGGGTTGGGTTTGTAGCAGGTTCAACGTTTGTTTGAGCATTCCTTCATTTTTCTCCTTTTCTCTTGCAAGTTCAGCTCTCAACCCATTTCTCTCTCCCTCCAATTCAGAAACTCTTGCTCGAAGCCTTGCTATTTCAGCATCCTTTGCTCCAACCTCCTGAACTAAAGCTCCGACCTTGCTGTTCATAGGAGTTTTTGCTGATGAACTAGGTTCAACTGGAGCTGTGCTGAACAGATAGCCACAGGCTTGAAGTGTCTTGCTACCAAAATGTTCTTTGCTCGATGCCATTTCCAACTTCTTCAGAGGAACATTTAATCTTTCAAGCATAGTTGTCAAGATAAATCCATAGGGAATGGAATGAGTTTTTGATCCATTGAGCACCCTGTCAAGTAGATTCACAATGAAGGTAGGACAATTGATTTACTTTCCATCATTCAGGCATTGCATGAGGATCAAATCCATGTAATTTGTTGTATGTCTCCTTTCCTGCCTAGGTAGAAGACATTTGTTGACAAATTCGAAGAGTACTTTGTGATCTGGCCTCATTTCACTCTTCTGAACAACTCTGGCCACAGACACTTCTTCCTCTGATGCATTGTCACAAAAGTTTCTGGTAATCAGAAGATCAATGGGAAATCCATCTAGGCAAGGCCACCTCTGCCTTGTATAATCATCATATCCCTCACTAGGGATGCCTAAGATCTTGCCCAACTTCACTGCACCAAACTTTACCTTTACACCATTCACCTTGCTAGTCACTACCACATTTTTGACTATTCCCTTTGCCATAAACTCAATAAGTTCAGTTCTAGCCAACTTTCCATCCATCTGAAGTACCACGTTCTTCCAGCCTTGAGCTTCTAAAGCAGACAAAAGCTTTATCATCCCTGGCTCCTCCAGGTCCCTGAGCAGTCTTCCTTTCAAAAAATTTCTTTTGCCAAACATGGCATGCCTGTCTAGTTCTTTTTCAGATTCTTCCTCTTCTTCCTCACTTCTCCACTCATCATCTTGTTCTGCAGTCTTGACATGCTTCCCTTTTCCAGCTAACCTTGTTCTTTTGGCAAGAGTAGATTCATAAGGTACTGATTTGGTAGACTTTTTGACAGAAGTCCTGATTCCCTTGGACTTTGCAACTGGAATTTTCACTGTGGGACTATCATCAAGATGTACCTGTTCCATCTCCTGTTCTTCTTCCTCAGCAACAACCTCTGAACTTTGGCCAATCTTTTCTTTCCCCTTTTCTTTCTTCTTTTTCTTTCTTTCCTCCAAGGCCCTTTTTAATTCCTCTTCACTCTCTCTAACCCTGCTTCTTGTAGCTCTAATCCTAACAATAGACTTGGTTGGTGATTTCTTGCTTTTCTTGGATGGTATTACTGCAACAGGGGTTGTTTGTGATGAGGCTTTTCTTTTCTTTGGGTCATAACTTGCCCCCACTCTCTTTAGTAAATCAGCCAAACTCTCCTCATCAGATGAACCAGGTTCATCTTGCACTTTGCTAAAATTTATCAACCCCTCAGCTGCCTCCCCTGATCCACTCCCCCCTAACTTTGATACTCTTTCTCCCGCATTCCCACAAATGGCTAACATTTCCTCCTTCCTCTTCTTTTTCAAAATTTCAGACTCATCCCCACTTATATCTCTAACAGCCCTGATCAGAACAAACCTATTTTCTTCCCTCTGCATCACATTTTTGGTTCTTCATTTTCTCCTATGGTGATGGAATCATTAGATTCTGAGCTTGAGTTGGACTCAGTTACAAGACTTGCCTTTCTTTGACTTGATTGAAGTTTTTCATTCAGGGTTTTCCTTAAAGAACCAGTTGCTACAGTTTTTCTTGCCAGCTTTTTCTGGCGACGGAATCTAGGTTTAGGGTTTTCAACAGGTGGTGTGGAAGATGATATGTTGGGTGAGATGGGTGGTGGAGTGCCTGGGTTATCTTGAGGATTTGTCATTTTGGTAGAATTCTGAAACCCTAAGTGAATTTTGTGGTATGGAAGCTATGGAGAGTTGTAGACACGAAGGAGGAAGAGTTCAGGTGTTTTGAGGAATAAAAAATAGAAGAGTATTTTGGGGGTTTTAAAGAAGGTAGTAATTACCCAAATTTTGCAGCTTTTTAGAGGTCTAATCAGACTAGAATTCCGGTCTCCTTAGGTATTAGAATTAATGGCTAGGAATTAAGTAAGGTTTCCCTAAAATTTCGAATTCTAAATTCAATGGAATCGGTTCAACTTTACAACGGATAGTATTTAGGACTTTTGGTATATCTAGGATTCTTTCCCATAATGGATAATTAAAATTTTCTAATTGTACAAAGAATAGAAATATACCTGAGCTTTTCATGAGCATATTTTGATGAACCAGGTTCTTCAAATGACACTTCTCTTAAATATGCCTCATATGACAAAATAGAAATTTCGTAAGAGTTTAATGAATTTCATAAACACATGACACAAGAGTATACTATTTACAGTATATGATTGAGTAGAGATTAGTCTAATATTCACACAAATTAAGAACTCCTAACCAAAAAAAAAATTTCTCATATTTTTTTTCATGTGCTTTCTGAACTGATTCTTTTAGGTAATCTTAATCATCCCTAACTCCAACCTATTCCTTTCAAAATCTTCTCTACTTAAAGCCTTGGTGAAGATATCAGCTATTTGCTTATCAGTTGCACATAATTCTATGGAAATTAGCCCTCTCTCATAATTGTCTCTCAAGAAATAATGTCTGACGTCTATGTGCTTGGTTCTTTTATGATGAACCGGGTTCTTTGTCATACTTATAGCACTAGTGTTGTCACTGAAGATTGGTATGCATCCTACTTCGATACCAAAGTCTACTAATTGCTACTTGATCCACAAGAAGTTGAGCATAACAAGAAGCAGTAGTTACATACTCAGCCTCAACAGTAGATAATGCTACTGAGTTCTATTTCTTGGTAGCCCATGATACAAGACATGAACCAAGAAAATAAGCCATACCTGAAGTGTTTTTTTATCCACTAGAAAACCTGCATAGTCAGCATCAGCATATCCTACTAGATCAAAGTTACTACCTTTAGGATACCATTGACATAATTCAGTGGTCCCTTTCAAGTATCTCAATATCCTTTTGACAGCAGTCAAATGGGACTCTTTAGGATTAACCTGAAAACGTGCAAAAAGTCCTACACTGAAAACAATGTCAAGTCTACTTGCAGTAAGATACAAGAGTGAACCAATCATACCCCTCTACAATTTTTGATCAGTCGATGAACCATGTTCATCAGCCTCTAATTTAGTGGCAGTTGCAATAGGTGTATCTATTTCTTTAGAGTCCTCCATTTTAAACTTCTTGATTAGTTCCTTTGTATATTTTTGTTGATGAATCATGGTTCCGTTTGAGCTTTGTTTATCTGTAGGCCTAAGAAAAAGGTTAGTTCACCCATCATACTCATTTCAAATTCACTGCTCATTAGTTTTGCAAATTCCTTGCTCAACTTATTTGAAGTGGCCCCAAAAATGATATCATCAACATATATTTGTACTACAAGAAGATCCTTACCTTTTTCCTTTAGAAATAGGGTGTTGTCAATTTTACCTCTTTTGTATCCATGCTCCAGTAGAAATTTTGACAACCCCTCATACCAAGCTCTTGGTGCCTGCTTGAGACCATATAGAGCTTTATCTAACTTGTAAACATATTCAGGACATTCTTTGTTTTCGAATCCTGGAGGTTGTTTTACAAACACTTCTTCCTTGAGATAGACATTTAGGAAGGCCCTTTTGACATCCATTTAATGAAGAGTAAATTCCATATGTGCTGTAAAAGCTACGAGGAGCCTAATTGCTTCAAGTCTAGCAACTGGAGCAAAAGTCTCATCATAGTCAATGCCTTCCTCTTGACTGTAGCCTTGAACCACCAGCCTTGCTTTATTTCTTGTAACAGTTCCATCTTCATCCAATTTGTTCCTAAAAACCCATTTTATTCCAATGATGGACCTGTCCTTAGGTTTTGGAACCAAGTGCCAAACCTGACTTCTTTCAAACTGATTGAGTTCATCTGGCATAACATTGACCCAATCTGCATCTTGTAGAGCTTCACTCACATTTTTAGGTTTAATAAGAGACAGAAAGGCATCAAATGCACATAGATTTTTTAGTTGTGATCTTGTCTTGACTCCTGATGTTGGATCATTTATGATAATCTCAATGGGATGAGAACTCAAATACTTGTAAGATTCCAACCATTTGATTTCTGATGGTTTCTCCTTCATTGTCATACTGTAGAGAAACACGATCAGAAGTAGGATCCTTTGGATTGGTTCCCCATGTCATATTCCCTGGGGTGAATGGACATGTTCCATTACCTGCTCATTCCTTTGGTGCATCCTTGACTTGTGTTGTGACTTCAGTTAATTTTCTCACCAGTCAAATGGCTTCATTTTCATGTTCCTGTCTCTTAGAAAGAGTGTTAGATTCATCAAATACAACATGTACACTTTCTTCAACACATATGGTTCTTTTATTAAATACTTTGTATGCTTTGCTATATGAAGAATATCCCAAGAATACTCTCTCATCACTTTTGGGATCAAACTTCCCTAGGAGTCTTTGCCATTGTTGTGCACATAACACTTGCAACCACAGGCCCTAAGGTGGGATATGTTTGATTTTCTCCCTTTAAGTAACTCATAGGGAGTTTTCTCTACAAGAGGCCTAGTCATGCATCTGTTTATTATGTAACAAGCAGTGTATATGGTCTCTGCCCAAAAGCTATGAGGTAGTTTACTAGAAAGTAACATAGTCCTTGTCATATCCTCAAGGGTTCTATTCTTCCTTTCAACTACCCCATTTTGTTGAGGAGTCCTAGGGGCAGAGAAATTGTGATCTATTCCATATTCATCACAGAATTCAGCAAATTTTGCATTTTCAAATTCAGTTCCATGATAAGACCTAATGGATGCCAGTTGATTTCCTAATTGCTTTTGGGTTTTCTCAATAAATGCAGTGAACATTTCAAATGCTTCATCTTTAGAGGTTAAAAACAATACCCAAATAAACCTAGAATAATCATCAACTAGCACCATTACATATCTTTTACCACCTCTGCTCATGGCTCTCATTGGACCACAAAGATCCATATGAACCAGTTCCAACGTCTTGGTAGTACTTACCATTTTATTAGGTTTAAAAGAAGATCTTACCTGCTTCCCCCTTGCACATGCCTCACAAACCTTGTCTTCCTTGAACTTGATATTAGGTAGACCTATTACCAAGTCCTTGGAGACTAATTTGTTTAATTGATTCAGACTTGCATGACCAAGTCTTTTGTGCCAAAGGAGGGGATCACTAATTTACACACTTAAGAAAGTGAGCTCATTATCAGAAAGAGTTGACAAATCTACAATATAAATATTGTTAACTCTCCTTCCCTACAAAACAATCTTGACAGTAGTAAGGCTAATAACAAAGCATTTTGTGGAAGTGAAAGCCACAAGATTACCTCTGTCATACAGTTGTGACACACTTATCAGGCTATACTTTAAGCCATCTATCAAATAGAAATTCTCAATGGAATGAGAGTTTTTTTCCTACCTTTCCAACACCAATGATCTCACCTTTCTTTCCATTTCCAAATAAGACATTACCTCTTTTTAGGTTCTCAAGTGAAAAGAACTGGTTCTTGTTACCAGTCATATGTTTTGAGCAGCCACTATCCATGTACCACATTTGGCTACTTCCTTTCACTTGATCCTGCAAAAGAAATCATGGGTTAGTCTTAGAAACCCAAACTAGTTTGGGTCCTTTTCTATGGGCAAACGGATAAATCAAATTTTTCTTTGCCCAACTAGGCAGTTTATGACTTTCCTTAACAAAAGCTCTGTTCTTTTGACCAGACTTTTCTCTAGCATTACATTCGTTTTTGTAATGACCAGTCTTGCCACAGTGTGTGCAAATCTTATTCTCAGGAAGTGTGAGATACTTGTTTTTGGGATCCCATTTTGGAGCTTGAGTCCCAAATCCAAGTCCTCTCTTATTGCTACTATGATGTTCTTGTAGTCAAGAGAGTGCATCATAAGCCTTGTTTCATTTGCATGTTCTGTCTAATTCATGCTTTACCTTTCCTTAATCTTCTTTTAAGACTTTAATTAACTCATCTTTCTTGTACCTTTCATCTTTCATTTTTCCTAAATTTTCTTCTAGGATGAGAGATGATTGATCATCCCTTTTCTAACATGACCCTAATTTCAGTTTAATGTTTTCAGATTTGAGTTCTAGATTCGTATTTTCAAGTTGATGCACCTGGTTCTTCAACTCAGTACTTATGTTGTCACTCTTATCAGTCCTAGACTCAAGTCTTTTACATTTTTCTTCTAGGATAACACATTCCTTAGACATAACATCTTTCTCACTATTTAATATTTCAGACTCATCTATGAAGTCCATCAGCAAGTCAGCCAGTTTTTCTTTAGATAAAATTTTTATCTTTTCTTTAAGGTGTAGAATACTTACCTCATGCTCATCTTCTGACTCTCCGATGGCCATAAATGTTTGCTCATCTTCAGCTTCATTTTTTGAGTCCTCATCTGGTATTTCTCCCCATGCAGCAACCATGGCTTTGGTTGATCCCTTGTTCCTTCTTGGTTGAACCTGTTCCTTCTTCCTGTTTCTTCTTTCAGCTCTTTCTTTCTTCCATTCAATCTCCCATTGTGGACAATTTCTGATGTGGTGATCAGTCTTCCCACACTTGTAACAACCTTCATTGGTTTGTTTCTTTGGAGCTCTGAGTTTGATGAATGTTGTACCTTTTAAAGTACCCTTTCCTCTCATAAGGAATTTCTTGAAATCTCTCGTTATCATAGCCATCTCCTCATCTTCAAGATCTGATCCTTCTGAAATTCTAAGAGCCAAACTTCTTTCTTTCTTTGAAGTATCCATTTTCATTTTTTGCCTTCTTAGTTCATAGGAAGTGAGGTTTCCAATTAGTTCATGTAACTTTAGAGTAGCAATGTTCTTTGATTCCTAAATAACGGTGATTTTGCTTTCCCAGGAGAATGGCAGAACCCTAGTTAGGATTTTCATATTGAATAGTTTCTCCTTCCTTCATAGTAAAGTTTTCATATTGAGAATACAGTAGAGTTCCTCTTGATCTCTTTACCTGATGTGTTCTTTCATGAGCCACTTGTAGAGTGTCCCATATCTCTTTGGCAGAAGCATAACCTTGAATCCTGCTGTACTCATCAGGACCCAATCCACATACCAACCATTTCTTGGCTTTAGCATTTTTCTCCCATTTTCTTAGATCCTCAGCAGTACAATCTACTTTTGTCTTTGGAACATCTACTCCTTCAGCATTCTTCTTGGTTATAGCTAAAGGACCATCAGTGATGATATCCCAAAGCTCATAATCTTCTCCCATGATGTGATCCCTCATTCTATTTTTCCACCAAGAGTAGTAGAGGCCATTGAAGAAAGGAGGCCTAGCAGTGGATTGCCCTTCCCAGTTCCCAGGTGGAGCACTCATGTTGATCTTTCCTAAGGTGTTAACCTCTTCAAGGATAACCTGCTCTGATACCAATTAATGTTCTATACGTCAATACCACACAAGGGGGGGGGGGTGATTTGTGTGATACCTAATTTTCGCACTAGAAGAACTTGGTTTGTCTAGGTGTTCTAACTGTAGCAGTTTGTGGAATAATAAATGCTAAAAGTAAAGTACACAGATATTTTACGTGGAAAACACCTGGCTCAAAAGGAGAAAAAATCACGACCTACTACTTAGTAGGATTTTCCCAAACTCCACTAAAATCACTGAGCCAAAAACTGCATTTACAAAGACACTTTGTAAACCTAAGGATTAACTCTAATCCTAGTATGGCACACAACCTCAACTGTTGCGACACCTTCAAGTTAACTCTAACTTGAATACTCAATGCACCTATTACAATTACTTCTATAAAAGCTGAAAGGTACAATATGAAAACCTACTACAATTGAACTAGACTTTGAATAAACACAATGATGAAACTGGTTCGTCTATCTTAGTTCATGTAGCGTCAGATGTGCACACTTGTATCTCGCATATATTGCTTGCAAAACAGACTCGATTCTTTTTGCTCTCAAATACGCTTTACTTCTGCTTATGTGCATTACCTGTAAAAGAGAACAACTTCGTTAATTAAATAGATCAGCAGTTAGAGTTTGATCAAGACTCTGTCGCTTATCCCTTTGTCAATTTCAGTCCTTAACTACTACGAACTCTCATTCTTATCTTGACTTAGGATTGTGTTCTCTTATCTTAAGAGGGGTGCTCCTCTTAGAACTCAATGCAACCTTTTTGATTATCTTCAGAAGATATTTGTTGCATACACTTCAGTATATATCTTCTTCACGTGCCTTCCATGTGCGATGGTTATGACTAAACTGTGTTTCTCAGGATGGACCAGGTCCTTCTTCTTATGTTCATTTGTCAATCTTCAAAACATAGCCAATAGTTACAAATAGTTAACACCATGAATAACAAGTACCGAGATGGCAGGAAAACTTAGAAGCTAAACGAATTGAAGAAAATAAGTTTCATCGAAAGTCGACAAGTTGGGAATGTTATAATATGTACTTTTGGGGAGAGATTAAAGTTATTAGCATGATAATTAGGCTATGTATGATTTATCTTAGTTTTATGATAGTCACATGTTATGTTTTGAAATCAAGCGAGTTGTGGAACAAAAGTTGGCAAAAGTCATCGCAAATTACATTCATAAATATGCTGAAAATGATTTCAAATGTAGCTGAGCTTTTCTCCTAATAAACTTGGAATTACATAATTCCACCTATAAAATTGAATACCTACGAGTCTAGTTTCCAACACATTAAACAGTTTGTTAATAAAATATTGGGGTAGAGAGATATTTACGTTTTTGCAAGGCTCCACAGACTAGTAGGTGACTAGTAGGTGTGTCACCTATTTGTTTACATGAAGGGACCAAATAAATCCCCAAAAAGGAGCGGCCAAGGAGACTTTGAAGGGTTGAATTAAATCATTCCATTCACTTGTATTTGATATTAAGAACTTCATATTGAAGCCCTGCAACTCCTTCCCAAAAAATAACACACAAACCCTAGGTGACATCGGCTGATACAAAGTGATTTTAGTGCCGGAAAACCCATATAGCTTGCTAATTTCCCTTTCTCCTTCTTGTAGATGTGTTGGGGGATTGGTTTTGGATGAAGAGGTACTAGGTTTTGTGGGTTCAAATTAGTCCAAAGTAATTTTATGCTTCTCTTTCCCTTATGTAATTTTCTAGAGTTGTTACTCGGTCGTAAAGATTAGAACTTGTGAGTTTCGAAAGATTAGAATGTTATTTGTTGCGGTGTCACTGTTGGCTGGTTGTGAGCTTAATTTTAAGTTGAATTCATGGTTGTTTTATATGATAAGAGGCTTAATTATGTATTGTTGGTTGTGTTTTTTGATTTGAAAGAAAAGACAAGTCATAAAAGTGTTATAGTAATCTGCAAAATAA
The DNA here is from genome assembly GCA_032618575.1 of Nicotiana noctiflora. NCBI lineage: Eukaryota > Viridiplantae > Streptophyta > Magnoliopsida > Solanales > Solanaceae > Nicotiana > Nicotiana noctiflora. The sequence continues at coordinate 78,651 of JASVEL010007849.1, read as the reverse complement.
GTTTTGAGTTGCTGAACTTGTGGAACTGTTATGGGGTCATTTTAAAGTTGTATTGTGGTTGAAAATTAGTATGTATAATTGAATATGTTATGGTTAATATTATTTATAATTTATGGAAGGAAGAGTGGGTTTAAAACTATAGTTATTTAGTCATAAATCGAGCTTGCCGCTCGTAGGGATTGTTAAACTATTTTGAAAGGCTTATTTTGAGTACTGTTGATGTTGTTTGGGATGTTGTTAGTTGTTGTAACGATTTGGAAGTCATATAAATAGGGGAGGTGCTGTCCGTTTAATCGGGTCGTCTAAATGCGATAAGTTATGGCATTCGTATTGTGATGAAAGTATTGTTTATTGCTTGTAGACACATGAGTTGTAGGTTAAGTTAGCTTGAGGATTGGACAGTCCTTTCTTTTCTTTGGCATGATTCTATAAGTTATGTTACCCTTATAAGGAACAGGGAACGAGGCTTTGCGAACGTATATATTATACCGACGATTAAGGTCCGTTCACGAGTATAGTCATATGAATGTTGAAATGGATTGTGTTGGTCGCAGTTTAATGTATTCTTAAGGAGTAATAGAGCCTTTTGAAAGGTCCTTGTCTTTTGTATGTAATGAGACATCTAGATGTTAATTAAAAAATTATTTACGAATGGTCTGACGACTCAGAAGCAATATAGTATCCGTATAATGAGGGATAGTTATATACGAATAGTTCAACAAGGTAGTATATTGTATAGTTGCAGCATGATAAGAATGTTTTGACCTAAAGAATGGCACAACTTCCAAAACTTACACGTTTGCACTCATGAACTGATAAACACCCACGAAGACAGTTATGCTGTTATCAAGTTAAATGAGGTTGATTATATATGAGGGTGATGTTAAGGTGCGATCTCTGTTACCTACGGAGTCATAAATTATAGAATATGATAAGTTTAGTAATGTAATAAAATAATAAAAGAACAAGAACAATATTGTAGAGAAAGAGAGAGAGTTCTTATTGAATTTCGGGATGATTTACAATGGGGTAAGACCCCTTTATTTATAGGAGAAATTATGACTTAGTCACAAAGTAAAACTCTCCACAAGATAGACATTCACTCTAAATAGAATTCTATTCATAACACTCCCCCTTGAATGTCTATTCAATGATAATGTGTCTCGTTAAAACCTTAACTAAAAGAAAACCCAATGGGAAAAAAATTCTAGAAAAGGAAAAAGATTACACATATCTAATAATACGCCTTTTGGTTGCCTCGTTAAAAACCCCGCAAGGAAAACCCAGTGGGACAAAACCTTGTAAGGGAAAAAGAGTGCAACACACATTAACTTCCCTTGATGAGAGCATCAATTCACATCATTAAACCTTCACATCGCATCTTGTGCACTAGCTTCTTGAAGGTTGACGTCGATAAAGATTTTATATCAGTTTCAATGTATTTTCATAATGACATAACATAGAGATCTCTTCATTCATATATTCATGTACCTGAATCTCTCATGAGATATTATGAAGTGTTATGTCATGTGATCTTCTAGATCACTTGCCTCCTTTATTATGATCATTTGCTCATCTTCTTTATCAAAAAGTTTATTTGAAACCGATTGTCTATACGCTTTTAGCTTACCATAGACTTTGTCCTTGTAGGACTTAATATGATTATTTGCAATGAGAATATAGTTACTTTCTTTGCGTCAGCAAATGCGTCTGGCATGCTTTGGAATAAATTGCACATGAATTATCCTTTTATGAACTTCAAGTTCATATTATTTTATTCGAGGATCTAGATGTATAAATGATAATTTATTCCATGTAACTTTTCTCAACTGTTGTATCTTCTCTCCCCCTCATGTTAGAAAAACTAACTTGTTTCCTCAACTTTGAGAACTCATCTTTGTGCGTTATGGTGTTAATCAAAATATACACCGCACATCAATAATAATAAGATGGAATTATTAGGTTCCTGACCCTGAACCACTTGTGAGGGGAGAAAATAATATACTTTCGTATATAACGTATATCAAACTGATATATATAAACTTTGTTCTCATAAGCAATAGTTTAGCTATTAAGTGGAGGCACTCCATAAATTATTTTGCTAAACCAGCTTGATGTAGACCAACTTATCAAGATGAACTTCTTGAATAGAAAATCTAGAATATGCTCTAAATTAAATTATTGAGCAAGTTACCTCGCACATACCGGCCATGTTGCGGGTTAATAACAATTGCACATGTAACCATCTCATAAATGCATCTTATGTGGTATACATGGCAGGTGAATGGGCCCATATTCACCTTTGATATTTCCAGCATTCATGGGATTCAATCCCAATTTTAGTTGGTCAATTAATTAATAAGAACAAGCAATGTAAGAGAATTCGTAAAGAACTTTCTAGTTCTTTAATATTTACCCATGTGAATTCTCTATTATTTTTGCACATCATACTTAAATTGATATGGCAAAACCAATTATGCCAACTGAATAAATTATCAATATTGATAAACTTCAAATTTACACCATGATGTGTCCAATTATGAATAAACTCAAAGTTTATTATGATATGGGTTTTTATATCAATATCCACTTCATTGTGGTATTCTTTATTTATGTAGTACAAATTGGAGAATGAAGGGGTTAGCTTTTCACATGCATATTACCCCGCTACAAGTTGTAGTAATAGAAGATATTAAATCTTTCCTTTATTTATAGTCTCAATATAATCAATCGCTTGCGCGTATACTTTGGAAACTGAATAAGTTTCTTTGAGACGTACTACAACACAATACCTTATTGGTAATTAATTGTGTTTCTCCAAAATAATGGTAATTGGCTCTTCCAGAGCTCTCAATTAATTGATAGTACCACATAATCATCAACACCTATATGGTGAATATCTCTTTCAAAGAGAAACTTATACCATTATGGTCATGACCAAAATTATATGCAAGATATGTTTCTTGCATTATTGTTGTCCTAATAATTACATTGCCAATATATTTTGGCGTACAATAGGTACGTGATCAATGGTCATTCTTGCCATAATAATGATATTATGTTCTTATATCATCTCAAACTTCCTTCTAGAGGTGAGTGTGGTATATTCAATACCAATAGCATGTTCATATTCTTTCAAGAATGAATATGTCTTCATAAATCAGATGTTGTCACATTCCCATCATGAATGGACCATAATCATCTATATGTGCTATATAAAATCTCACGTCAAATCGATGACGAATATTTACTTCACAGAGTGAAGGATTATTTTGAGAATCCTTACTATTCTCACTATCACAATGGTGACGATTATAATTTCTTCTATTGCCACGTCCACATCCATTGATACCTTCACACTAATAATTTTGTCTTCTTTCAGACTTATTACATACTGATATCACATTCTCTAAAGGGAATGAGAATGGGGCAAATTCAATGGGACGGGTTTTCAATTTTTTTTGCCCACAATCATACATGAATTTAATCATGACAGGCATAGAAACTTTGCCACTTTGGGTGGTTGTTTCTTAAACTCCATTAGAGTTATAATTAAACTTTGTTGTCTTTGCTTGTATATAAAATCAAAGTATAGAATAAAAGAGAAAACGGTAAAATACTTACCTTAAATCCAAAATTTAATCATGAAGGAAGTCCATGGAACAATTGACAATTATTGTGCTCAATCCCAAAGCTTCTACTCAATTGGTTAGAGTCTCGTGCTGATAACGTTTTATAAAATAATAAAAGAACAAGAACAATATTGTAGAGAAAGAGAGAGAGAGAATTCTTATTGAATTTTGGGATGATTTACAATGGGGTAAGACCCCTCTATTTATAGGAGAAATTATGACTTAGTCACAAAGTAAAACTGTCCACAAGATAGACATTCACTCTAAATAGAATTCTATTCAAAACAAGTAATAAGAATATATATTGCTAAAGCGTAAATGCAACGACTCTTGTTACGTATACGTATATATATATATATGTTATACCTAAAAATGAGTCGGAGTGTGAAATAAGGATAGAAGTGCGATTTTAAAAAGTTAGAACCTTCTTTATGGCTAAATAAGTATATAATACAAAGGATGACGTAGCAAGTGGCTATGAAATAAGGATTGGTTATTGTAACAAGTTACTCACAAACTTATATGTTTTGAATACGAGTTTATCTACTGAAGATTGAATAATGTCCACATGAATGATATGAAATGAATATGTATAAGGCATGCTCCCTACGGACGGTCTATGAATGCGTAGGTGTACATTAAAGCCCTATAGACGGCCTATGAATGCATAGGTCCACAATGATGGTTGGTTATGGACGGTCTCAATTGCACAATAGCTAGACCTCAGCATTATGAGCCGTATAGACGGTATACTATGTTTCGCGTACGAGCCACTATTATTCATGTTTATGAGTGAGCCTTACGGACGGTCTCTTATGAAACCCGTAAGTGTCACTTTTATATTTCTTTGTAGCCATATAAATATTTGATCTATGTTATGTAAGTACTTAGATATAAGGTATGATGGCTAGAAGAATGTTATAAATAAAGTTCCATAATATGATGGTTTCCCGTACAAATAGCATATGGGAACAAGTTTGGGTATATCATGACACAAATTAAATGTATATACGACAGCCATGACATTGGATGTTCTCTACTAACGGAGCCTTCCCTTTTCAGTCAATATCCTTTGTAAGGTAAGTTAGATAATTCAATGCTTAGATATGTTACGAGTCAAAATAAGGTATGTATGATTCTCATATCTCACTGACCCTCCAGATTTCTTTCAGTATATCATATATACATGCTAGTTTAGTTTCAATTAAGTGGGGGCACTACATTATGCCTGCAGGTTCAGGTATCCAGTTTGACGGGATCTTATCATAGACGAAGTTGATATCCAGCTGAGGATTGGCAAATCTCTATTTCATCCGGAGTACAATCGATTCTAGAGGTTATCTCCGACATATGTTGCAACATCTCCAATAGCATGCTCTTACTTCATCTTTCCTCATACTATCCAATGTATATATACTTTTAGGTAGATCAGTGTCCTGTCCTTACCATATTTTGATGTCAGATACTCTTAGAGAATTTGTAGACAGAAGTTTAGTATGCAGAACATATCGGAGGCCTTGACTGCCCATGTGTATCCATGTTTTGAGTACGATGGCTCACTGATACAATATTTTCCAACATATAGTTACACATTACGAGTTATGGATATTTTGGCACATCATAGTTATAGAAAGAATTAGTTTAGCCAAGTCGGCCTATGTATGTTTTAGTTTTCATCGAATGGACATAAGTTTCAGACATAAGTTTCAGAGTGGTTCGCTCGAGCCAATATGACACCGAGTTTCAGTCACGCCTCCCTAGGTTTGGGACGTGACACTAGAGGTCATGCTATATTTATGACTTATTGATTTGGACTAGACGGGCTTCTTTCTCCATGTTGAGCTTTCTATTCTAGTTGTAATCATACGATTGCCTTATTTGATTTATGAATTATTGGCTAATGGCTTAATTTTCTCTTATTGATATCAGGATCAGACTTAAGAATGTAGAATTAGCATATTAAACTTTTATGAAATTGAAATATATGATTAGCCATATCCATCTCTTATTCGTGTATATATTCATCAATGTGTTTATGATTATGTCCTGGTGCATCGTAATTATATTATCTCATATGCATATTCATGGGTTGGAGAGTTAGATATTGAGAAAAATTGAGAATTTTGGCACCAAGGACATTGTGAGCAGATATTAATTATAGATAATATTGTGATTGAATTGGATGGTACACCAAAATGATATTATGATTGGATCGAGTTGAATGCAACAGTACTATTACTAGTAGATTGGGTTGCACGCTACAATAGTATTATTAGTGGATCGGGTTACATATTGCATCAATGCATGAACAAAGATATGTATCTCTGAAGTCAGGTGATTTACATATGATAGTTTGGGCCCTGGGAGCACAGACACCCTGATTGGTGCTTAGTTTCGACACTTGGCATGTATCGGGTATATTGATTTATGCAGTGAGGTATTGATGTTGGATTATGAGCATGCATTTGCAACCTCGACTCATGCAGTGGATCTTATATATATATATATATATATATATATATATATATATATATATATATATTCACTAAGTCATATCATGATTAGAAAAGAATGAAGATAACTAATATTTTATTTTATTCTAATCTCTTTATCTGAAAAGCATGCCTAAATTCCAAATTTACTGCGGTTCTAATCTTGGACTTGATTGATGATATCATACCTTATTTCAAGTTCTGATTATGGTTTCACTTGTTTATTGGACTGATCGTATGTCAGTGTCGATCCTTCATTACTATTTCTTTGATGCTAGAGTTGATACTTACTGAATATTGTGATTTTGTACTCATACTATACTTCGTTCTGAGGCTGGTATTAATAGTATCCATTGAGTTGCGTTGGAGCATATTAAGAGACTTCATGGTGAGCTACTTTACTTGATCTGATCCATAGCACACACATGCTCGTGACAATGTTGTGACACCAGGTCCTGGGAGAGTTTATAAGACAGTGGTTGTGTTTAGACGATTCATGGCTTTCTTTATATTGATTGGAGGTAGAAACAAGAATAAAGGAAATATCTTTAGTATAAGAATAGACATTCACTAAAGCCAGTAAGCTGCAGTAATTGTGCATTTTTTAATACTATACAGAGTTTGTTGGGGGTGAGGAAAGTGTAGAAAATTGAGATAGAGAAATCTGTAAGCTGAATTGATCCATTCACTGTACCATTCCATCTCTGTGTGATCTCTTCACTATTCTTTGGGTAACGTTTGCATTTATGACATATAAATCAGATAACGATAATCAGTTAGAGAAATTGTTGTAGAAGAAGAAAGAGAATGGAACTCTCGATAAAGTATAAGAAAATGGGTGAAATTTTGAAATTCTTAGATGGACAATATTGGCAAGCGCTCGTGATGAATTAATGACAATAAGAAAGTTATAATGTGGCAGGGACATGCATTTGGAACCGACGACACGTGGTCAAAAATCAAAATTCTACTTCCCAAAAAGAAGACCAACAACTAGATTATACCACATCAATTCATTTGGTATTTTATAGAATAACATCAAAATATTTAGTATACCATTATATTTTTTATTTAGGTTTATATTTGAACAAATAATATACTTCCTACACAGCATATCATAATTACTATTGAATCAAAGTATATTTTGATTGAATATATTAAATGATATTCCCAATTCTTGGTATAATATGTAATATACCATGATTATTTCCTTTTGGGTGTTATTAAATGGTATTCTTAATTTTCTTGATATTGCATTTATTAAATGGTATTCTCAATATTTGTGGTATACTACATATTGATATACTATACTATTATTGAATGATGATATTTTTAATATTCTTGGTATACTACATATTGGTATATCATAATTAGCGTAGAATACCAAATTTTAGGATTACGGGTTTAATTAGAAAGAGCAAAAAAGATGAAAAGAGTAACAAATTTTATTTTAAAAAAACAAAAATTTCTTTGAAAATTTCAAAAAAAAAATCTACAAATATTAAATAAAAAATTAAAGTATCAAAAAGAGTAACATGATAACACTCGGTAATCATAATCAGTTGGCGATTGTGTAGAAAGTTTCTCAACACAAAATATTGAACCCAATTAATTATTTAGAAAAAATAAATAAAAACAAAAGTGAAAGAAAGTGATAATAGTTGGCGAAGAATTTTATTGAAAAATGACAGAAAAATTAAGATGAAAAATAATAATTAAAAAAAAAGAAAAAATATTGGACGGAGAGATTTTAGTGGAAAGTAAAAACTAAGAAAAATAAAAAAGGAAAACCGAAAAATAAAAAAATTAAGATAAACGTAAAATAAAAAAGAGTAAGGGGTTACTATTAAAAAGACCAAAAAAGAATTAAACAAATACAACAACAACAACCCAGTATATTCCCACAAGTGGGGTCTGGGAAGGGTAATATGTACGCAGACCTTACCCCTACCCCGAGGGGCAGAGAGGCTGTTTCCAGGAGACCCTCGGCTAAAAAAGGAAGCAAGTGATAGAAACAAGTGACGATATATCAGTACTGGCAATAGACTCATAATAAATGACATAAAATAGACAACATAACATAAAATTACATAAAATAACAAATAACAACAATAAGGAATGTAGGGGATACGAGAAAGAGGAAAGTATACTAATATCTAGAATATAAAGTCTTGCATCAGTAGCTCTGATCAGTAGCATCTTATGCCTAACTCCTAACTGTGTAGTCTCACTTTAGCGCGTTGTAGAAATATTCCTCATTTTCCCTTAACCTACAACCTTAATGCTCGACCTCCACAATCCCGTGTCAAGGGTCATGTCCTCAGTAATCCTAAGTTGTGTCATGTCTTGTCTGATCACCTCTCCCTAAAACTCCTTAGGTCTCCCTCTACCTCTCCTCGCGCCCACCACTGCCTGTCTCTCACAACTTATCACCGGTGCATCAATGCTCCTCCTCTAAATGTGTCCGAACCATCTGAGTCTTGCTTCCCGCATCTTGTCCTCCATGGGCCACGCCCACCCTCTCTCGAATAAATTCATTCCTAATCTTAACCATCCTTGTATACCCACACATCCACCTCAACATCCTCTTCTCCGCTACTTGCATCTTCTGGGTATGTGCGTTCTTAACCGGCCAACACTTAGTCACATACAACATGGTCGGTCTAACCACTGCTCTATAAAACTTACCTTTTAGTAACGGTGGCAATTTCTTGTTACACAGGACTCTCGTTGCTAACCTCCACTTCATCCACCCCACCCCATATAGTGTGTGATACCCTCGTCGATCTCCCAGGTCCCTTGAATAACAGACCCAAGGTACTTGAAACTACCCCTCTGAGGGATGACTTGGGAGTCAAGCATCACTTCCCCTCCCGCGTCCGTCGGCTCTGGCCCAAATCTGCACTCGAGATATTCCGTCTTCGTCCTGCTCAACCTGAAAACCTTTAGACTCAAGGGCCTGTCTCCAAACCTCCAGCCTCTCGTTGACGACGCGCCGTGTCTCGTCAATTAGGACTATATCATCAGCAAATAGCATATATCATGACACCTCCCCTTGAATATTATGCGTTATGGCATCCATCACCAGGGAAAATAGAAAAGGGTTGAACGCAGACCCTTGTTGAAACCCCGTAACAACCGAAAAATGCTCGGAGTCGCCTCCTACTGTCCTAATCCGAGTCTTAGCTCCATCATACATGTCTTTAATCACTACTAAAAGAACTAAAAAAATAGAAAGAGAAAATAACTACAAAATAAAGAAAGTAAAATAAGAGAAGTGAATAAGAGTGCATATTATTAGAAAGAAAGAAAATACAAAGTGAAAAAAATACAACTAAACACGAAATAAATAAAACGAAAAAAAAAACAAACAAAAGGACCTTTGGGGTAGCCGAGGCGTAAAAAAGAGGGGGTCTTGTCAAAAAATCTTCAAGATGGGCATATTTTGTCTTTATTCAAAGAGGGGAGCATCTTGGTCATCAAGTCTTTAAATGTGCCTCGAAGTGTCATTTTCTACATATACATAGAGAGAGTTATTTGACACTCAAAGGGCAAGAAAATCCCACACCCTTGGTATATCAATAATTTGAAAATCTTTTAATCAAAAGAATAAGTTTCTTTTTAACATAAATTAATTTCTAAGATATGTCCAATTTCTAAATGCTATAGAAGACGAATTCAATTACTATTGCAAGTTGGTGTTTAGTATTTACTTCTCTTGTCAAGATTAATAAGAAAAATAAAAAAACAGGAAGGAGTTCAAGTGTTCAAGAATATACATGAACATAAACATGTTGATACAATCTCAGTCCCCAGATGAGGTAGACAAAGCAGCAAAGATTCAAAGGGAGAGAGAGAGATAAAGTGAAGATCAATGCTCAATTACAAAAAAATATGTAGTTGAAAAAGATTAATGGTCTTTCTTGGCAGTGAAATAAACTACTAACTAATTTGTTTTTTGAAGTTGTATTTGTTGAAAAAAATATTATGGCTCTTGATCATTCATAGAAACTTGTATTTATGTTTTCATGTCTAATTATTACAAAAAAAACTGATTTCAATAATACTGATATCATTATACCCAAACAAGTTACATCACTCAGATACACGTGAAATGCACTAACTAGTATGATAAAAAGGGAGGGGTGAATGTCAGCCTGATATCTAAGTTAATTTAGAAAATGAAGAATCTCTCTTAAACTGTAAGCGTATGATTCATCGTAACAATGAAAATTTAGAGTTCCCAAGTATTTTGCACAAAGAAACACATCCTCCCTACCTACACAGATAGTTTTTCTTGTAATTCAGACCCTACAGAGGGTAAAACGAAAAAAAAAATGTTGACTAAACAAAATTGATCTATGACACAAGGCAGGCAAAGCCCCCACAAGCTTTAATTAAAGTGAGAATCTCCCTTCGCTGAAAAATTACTTGCGATGCCGCCTCTTGGGCTCAGCTCTTTGCCTCTTGTCCTCATCCCACTCTCTGTCATACATACTGCGTAGCACAGTTAAGGAATCAAATATACGCAGACTCTGATCTTGAGTTCTCAAAACTGAAAACAAATTTATGCAGTTCTAAAAGGATTATTAACGCAACATTGCACTTTCATGTAAATATAGCATCATAAAAGCTTTTGAACATTAATACCAAAATTGACTTTGAACAAAAATCCCTAAAGTAAAATATGGGCAAGCATTGGGTACACTATTGAAATATAGTAAAATCGCACCAAAACAAGATTGGTGGCATTGTGCAATTCTAGCCAGACTTGTATTTTTAGAAGACAATGCATGCTGATAAGAGAAACATAAATCTTCCATACAAAATGCATGGCATTTGTTGGTTTATGTAGAAGATGTTGGGAAAAAAAACTCGAGGATATTGTATGCATGAGTATCAATAAGGATACGGGTCAACATCACGACGAGGTGCTTTGCTGGCACTTTCTTTTCCGTGAAGCCTAAGACCTGGCTCGTCCAAGTAACCTGGACGCTGCTGAACAATGACACCCTTCCGCTCTCCCCTATCTCTTCCATCATAGGGCTGTGACATATTAATAGAAAGGGCAGGAGGATGAGTAGCGGGTGAATACTCGCCAGGTTCTGAAGCCATATGCTCTCTCTTAAGTTTGCGCCTCTTTGAGGCATTTGGATCCAAATCCTCCTTCACGAGGCTTGCTTTCTCCCTCTCTCTTTCTCTCTCCTCTACCTGCAATACACAACTGAAACTTAAGTAACTACTAACAAACAACAAGAAAGCTCTAATCCAAAATCAAGGTTTTACTAGAAAGAATTCTGATCCTTGAAGCAAGATGGTAAACTGCAATAAAAAGTACTAGTAAAATAATATCCAGGAGATCATATAACCTATTCATAACCACATTCATCTCACCAATATGAAGACAGAAAGTGACTTTAAGCCATGATAGCATAGGAAAAGGTTAAGTATTAATGTTAAGCCAACACACAAAGTAACCAAGAAATTTGAGTTTCTACCATTCTCATCGCCTCAATCAAGGGTGTATGGAATGAATATTCAAGCTGCTACATCTCAATAAAGCAACATGTCGTTGAGTGGATACAGAATCTAGCAAACCTCCTACGGGAAAAGAGTCAGAGAACTCAGAAGTGTTGCAAGGTTAAATGGCTAAAAAAGAGATACCAGTGAATGTTTTCAACACCGTAAAATGGATGGCCATTACTCAGACCCGAGTTACAGGGGAAAAAAATACAACCTAAAAAGGGAAACTACTCCCTCCACTTTAATTAACCTAGTTGCCTGTTGTAGAGGTCAAAATATGAATGTCTGGGCATGCTATCACAATAGATATTAAAATAAAAAAGGTTCAAAGTTTATTAAGTACCTTCAAACGATTTCAAACATAGGGAAAATATTAGTTACATTGGCAACTAAGGTCAAACAAAATATGAAAGAGATGATGCAATTAATCTGGAAAAGTCTGGGCTCTCGGAGATTGAAAGCTTCTCCAATTTAAGAACACGTGTCGAATAGATGTGTTGGAAAACAAATATAAATGACCCCCATAATGGGAGAAAGTAGCCTGACAATGAAGCATGAAACATAAATATTATATAGACAGATAGCCAAAATAAGTCTTTGAATTTAGTTGAAAAGTAAAAAAGTAAGAGAAAACAGGAATAACTTCCAAATGGCATTTGCCAAATTTAGAACGTCAGAATTCAAAATAGCATGCAATGAATCAGAAGAATGTTTATTTTCTATACAAACAGAAAATGCACAGGAAAAGCAATTAGTATCAAGGAGTATATAATCTAAACTTTCCTTAAAGTATATTCAGTTTCAGCGACCTGTCCGAAGCTGATAAATACAAATCGTAAGCATACTAATAGCAGCTAAATCTGGTTTTTGTAATTAAGAAGAAGAAAACAAATGCCAGTAAAATCAATACTGTCTGCTGTTTCTTGAATGATTGTGCATGAAATGTAAATCAAACTTACCTTCATTGGAAGTTCTCTTTCTTCCCGCTTTCTGTCTCGAAACTCTTCTTCTCTCCTTCGCTTCAAATCTTCCTGCAATAATGCATTATTCTCTTCTGATCGCCGTCTCTCTCTCTCATCATGCCTTGGAGAAAGTTTTTGACTATGCCTGGCTGTTGCAAAACGTCTATCAGATTCTTCATCTCTTCTGCCTGCATTAATGGATTGGGGGACCATGTGAGGCGGAAGTGGTGGAGGTGGAGGCAAATTTTGATTGTGAAACCGATCATCCGTATGAGATTTCTCTACAGACGCTTCACTATGTCGTGGCTTGCTCCTATCATCTTTGATTCTTTCATCCTTACTTAACCTATCAAAGTTCCTATCAGCACCTCTCTCCTGTACTCTTTCAACAGAACGTTCTCTTCCATGCCGCTCTGTCGACCTATCTCTTGATTTTTCAGACAACATATCATCCCCACGAGACTTGTCAGGACGGTCCACTCTTTCTTTGTGGTCTTTCTCATGTCTTTCACTACCCTTATCTTTGGATCTATCAAGAGGCTTCTCCGAGGCCCGGTTCAATATTTGATCATCAGATCCATGTTTATCATAATCTGCTGCATGAAATTTTTCAGCAGCTCGTGCATCTATTAACCGCTCTCTCTCAGAAGAACGAACATCACCACCATCAATATCTCTACTGTCAGGTTCACCTTTCCGGCGTTTATTCAGTCTATCAAGCTCTTCTGTGGGGCTAGATCTCTTCTGTACTTTTTCATTAACTCTAGAAGCATCCTGCCGAGGCGAATGGACCAGACGCGATGAGGACTGCTTATGCAGATCAGAGCTTTCATTGCCATCATCTTTTCCAGCAGAAAGCATCAGCTCAGCTGATTTGGTAGCTGCAATTTCTGCTTTCGATTCATTTGAAAGATCTAGCGATCTCATTAATGAAGCTGCACTTTTAGGTACAGCAGACAACAAGCTACCATTCCCTGAAACTGTAGCAGAAACATTGACATTCCCAGTTGCTCTGCTTTCAGAAGGATGACCAACATCAACATAAGTAGCTCCAGTTGCTCTTCCAACAGCTTTCCCAGACTTGTCGTCCTTTTCAATATCATGCTTTTGTTGCTTTGAAAGAGATCCAGCAGGAGCAGCTCGCCTGCCTGTAGCTCTTCCCTACAAAAAAGGGTGTTGTGTATTAAGTTCAGACAAGTTGACAAAAGAGAAATGATCAGTTGAATAATAAAGGATCCATTTTGCTCCATCTGCATAAGAATTCATCGAAAAGGAAGGCAAAGTGGTTGCTTCATCATCCATATAACAATATTCAGTGAAGATCATGTTCTAACCTTGGAAGAAAAAATATCAAGCAGGCCTAAACCTTGACATGACATTGAAAACAACTTATGCTATGGAACCACAATCACTAAAATTTTAAAGGGTCAGCCCGGTGCACTAAGCTTCCGCTATGTGCGGGGCCGGGGAAGGGCCGGATCACAAGGGTCTATTGCATGCAGCCTTACCCTGCACTTATGCAAGAGGTGTTTCCACGGCTCGAACCCGTGACCTGTCACATGGCAGCAACTTTACCAGTTACGCCAAGGCTCCCCCTTCAATCACCAAAATTTTATTCCATGATATTAGCCTTCCCAAGTCAAACGTTTTGGGATAATATCTAGTAAAAGGAGTGCTAGCAAGTTGTTAATTACAAGACAATAGATGCTAAGTAGTCAAACAAAAACAAACGCATTAAAATTTTAGTTTAGCTACAAGACTGAAAAATCGTGCAGAAATAACTGCCAAGCTAAGAGACATAGAATTAGTTAAGAAGTGAAAGAACACATCCAACAACAAAGAAACATACAAGCTCCAACAGAATACAAGCTTTTTAAAGAACAAAGATACAGAAAGGAACAAAGCTTAGGGTACTAAGCTAGGAAAGGTTTACAATGCTTTCAGTCTCGAGGTTCAATAGCTAATCAGCAGAAGTGGTTCTGTAAGGTGCTCTCTAATTAAGATATTGTGACATAATAAGTGCTGGCTTCTGTTCGATAATACAAAAATATGCAGTAAAGTGAAATATAACTGCATTCAGATGTAATCTACTGCAAAGTATTTCTATTTACAAGGACGATGATCGATTAAACACAATTTGACTACAATTCAAACTATATTCAAATAACATCGCCAAGCACATCCAAAACAGATGTGTTGTTTACTAAATCAACATTAATGAGATTGGGTTAGACAGGTTAATACAGTAGGGAACATACCTCCTGCTCGCCAGACATCTTAGAAACAGCTTTTATGGTATTCTCTTCCAATGGTCTACTCATAAACTCATCTACATGTCTTTGACTTGGAGTACCAGAGTGCAGGGCAGCAGATGGCACAGATTGCAAATCCAGTCCATTAACTGATTGACTACATTTCAGTTTTACCTGACCTAAGTCAGGTTTTGGCATAGAGCTCTCCAGCCTATCCAACTTGCCATCAACTACTCTTCCTGCTGCCACACTTCTTCCAACAGAGGGCTCAACTTGAGAAATATTAGGGCCACTCGCATTTGGTATGGCTACTGAATTAACAGTTGAAGATTTAGAAGCAGGTGTTGCCGCAGGTTTTAGTTCTAGGTAACCCATACCAAACTCTTCATCTGTCACCCATGATGGCTGGAAAAAAGAAGGCAAACAAATTGCAGAAAATAATGAATTAAGTTACTAAATATAAAAAGGTGCTAATCTTTTGGTACAAACTGGCATGAAGTAATACTATAGCTCAGGCTTTCGCCAGCCAATGCCATCCTGCCCTCCACAGGAAGAGGGAAAAAATGATAACAAAGAATAAACTAACCACAACATCAGGTGAAACAAAAGGGATAGAAAACCCAAGCTTGCAGAAGTAGAAACTATTAATAAGCCAGATCATATGGTTTTTGATTGTTGTAGTCAGACAAGGCACTATTTCAGAATCACTTCAAAACTACGATTAGGCTTCATTCCTAGTTTTACCTTTCTAGAAGCCAGAGCTGCAGCAACCCCTGTAGCCAATACTTTGAGATCCTCTCTTTCATCAGATTTAATTTTGGCAACCTAGAACAAGACCAAAGATGTAAAAAAAAAAGTATAAGCTTGAGGTTTAGAGTTCTAAAGATACAATCTGCATTCAATCAGGTATACCCTCTTCTCAAGGTTTATTCCACTCTTCCGAGTAACTGGAAAGACATTCGAGATCTTTGTCAATAAAATAAGAGCATTTCTGATCTCCATGTACTCAGTTGATTCCAGACACTGTATGAGCAACCTCGTGATCCTTTGGCTCCACTTCCAGTGCACCTAGAATTGCAACTATAAGGTAAACAGAGTATCTACCACTAAAAAACAAATGAATGACCAGTGGGATTAAAGAAACGAAATCATAACCTTTTGTATCACACAGTAGGTGGCAAAGGTAAAAGTAACAAAAATCTAATAGATAAAATATACCAAATAAAATTTATAAATAAATAAGCGAAGTAGAGACAAGAAAGAAAAGGACCACCACCTCACGCAAAAGAGAACACATTGACTAGATTTGTTCGAGAAAATTAGTGATGTGAGGTAAAATTCAACCACAAATTTACATGTACACTAGGTAGATAATCCAAACTGTTTGGTCAAGTCCTATAACGAGTTTTTGTTGCTGAGAAATGCTCCTAAGGAGAAAATCTTTGCAAGTGAAGTAATTCTCCAAATCATCACACCAAGGGGAAGCAAGGAATTGAGGTTAGTTTATTTCCAAAAGATTAAACTGCACTCCTGCCTCCCCCATTGTATATTTATGAAATGTCACAGACTAACCTTAATAAATTGGCCATATGTAACACGCTGGCTGTTTGGATATCTGTAATAGACGGCAAATCCAGGCATATTTCCACATTCACGTTCATAAATTGATTCGTCACCCTTCAATTTAAAAATGAAAAAAGAAGTTAAAAATGGTTGCTAGTAAAACTGCAAATTATTAGAAACTGCTAGTGAAACTACTACTTCAATCCACTGAAGGTATCGTGCACAAGAGATATACTGAAGAGTACCTTCCAATAGTAAGCAGTCTTCAATGTCTCATACAAAAATCTTCCTAGTCGACCCACTTCATACTCGGTGCAACAACAAATCATGGGTTGTATTGTCTTACATATCAAAACGTCTATGTGGTTCACTGTGTTAAAAAAGGGTGTTCCAAGGGAATGAAGAGTATTAACAAACACGGCGCAATACACAGCGTCTGGCATACTGAACGTACAGCGTGGAAATATACACCGCTGAAGGAACTCCATGTTGATCTTTAAAGTAT
The DNA here is from genome assembly GCA_032618575.1 of Nicotiana noctiflora. Taxonomy (NCBI): domain Eukaryota; kingdom Viridiplantae; phylum Streptophyta; class Magnoliopsida; order Solanales; family Solanaceae; genus Nicotiana; species Nicotiana noctiflora. The sequence goes on along the minus strand of JASVEL010007849.1, from coordinate 61,722 downwards.
CAGGACACGAACTCAGCCATGTATCCTTTTCACGAGTCAGTCGTCTACGAACAGATGTAACATGTTCTTCATGCCTCTGGAGCTCCATACTTAACCGATCTAGTGACTCTTGAATTCTTTCTTTATCTTTTTTCCTTTTTGTGATTGCAGAACTCGAATTATCAGAAAGTTCTTCCAGAGCTTTAAGAGCAGCATGCTGCTTAGCAATTTCAGACTCGTAACGGGATCTAGGAACATGAAGATCATAGAGTGTAAGACCCCAGAAGGTGGCATACAAGTCCGGGGACAAGCTATTCCAGGCTTTTGAAGGCAACATTGTTTTGATGGTATCAAGAAGATCTGTCCATCTACATGCAAGATAAGAAAGGATGATTAGAATAAGCTGCCAACCAGAATAAAATAATACTGAAAAGACAGTAGTAGTAGAAGAAAATTATGTGCTACACTGCTACGAACACAGGTAGATGCGTCACATTTATATAATGACATTCTCTAACTACTCGAGCAGAAGAGGTCAGAAAGTATTACAAAATAGGTTTCCGAGAAGAACCAAGATCAAGGAGTAAGTACGCAGATGAATCTGAGGTTTCAGACTCCTTTCCAACAGCTGCTGGCCTCACTGCTTCATCACTATCTGAAGGCCAAAAGACATCTGAATTTCTCTGACACTTGAAGAGCCTCATAACAGGCCGATAAATCAAAAATGCTACCTGAGGTAAAACATCACAAATGTTACAGGAAGTACTTAAGCATATTACTTACGATGCTGTGAAACTAGAATAGAGAAGACCTAAGGAAAACCTATACAGCCCATTTGGATGAAAAGATTTGGTGCCAAATTTTTTTAAGGCTCCCTGTTGCCACAAATTATGATGTAGACTCTGCCACGTGGGCAGACTTTGGGCAGGCGCCTCTTGAAAGTGCAATGGAGGTCATCAACCTCTTTGCGTCTGTTTGGATATACATAAAAGGAGTTCTTGATTTGTAATACAAACTAGATAACAACATTTCAAGAAGCTTTTGGCCTTTTGTTATAACAAAGAAATCCCCGAGAGCTAGCCAGAGCACAGTTCGAACTCGGTGGATAATGGGCCCTCCGCTCCACCATTCTCCACTTACATACCCAGCATTAGCCCGCGCAAGGTGAATACCTGGCGTGCTTGACCCACACATCATGTGTTGCGCTCTTACACTGAACCAAAGAGAAGGGCTTTTATTTGGTTTTTCAAGTGATAGTTATGTCCTTTGACATTTATATAAGTTTGAAATTCCCTCTTAAATCTAAATGTTTCAGGTGATGGACCCCAGACTTCAACAGATTTATTCAATGAAGAATCACATGAAGCACAAGAAAAGTTGAAGACATCCATAGAATTTGGGATAACCTCAGGATCAAGATGATACACATGTACAAGCTCATCCAGAGCTGGAACGAGAAGAGCATAGGCAGCTGTTGGAGTCACCGCACTAGACAAAAATTCAACATACTGAAGAAGGGCTCCATGACACCTATCAAACTGTTCACTGACCATTTTAATGTATGGAGCTTCCGCATTAATAACTACCCTGCATAGCAAAAGGCAAAATGATTAAGAGAAATTAATTGATACACTTTCTTAAACAAGTAATAAAGAGGATTCTCAGTTCAATTGCAAGAAGTAGCTCCAGGCTCTTGAATGGATTTTGATCAATAGAATATCTAATAAAATTGGATGGGCCCAAAAACAAATAACATCAACACCCTTGATTTGAAGGCAACAAAACCTCACTTCTAGATGCAGAATATCCAGCATCCTTACACTAGGAATCAGGGAGAGAAGTTGGACTTGATTTTCATAGGAAAATATCCATATTCTTCATGCATACAAGTTTCACATTATTGGTGTGGAATTTTTCTAAGACATTCAACAATGTTATATGCTTACACAGAACGATGTTGAGCAATGAGTAACAACAGTGGAATTGCCAGCATTGGTTCATCTTTTGCGAGCAAAGAATCTCTCAGCCTGTTAGTCGATTTAATCAATGCCTGCAAGGAGAGCCACATGTTAGGTCCTCAAAGTCAAATTAGGATGCTAAACTCAAGATTAGAGATCCACAGCTGGCACAATTCCAGTGTGCGAGAAGAATCCCAAACGGATTGCAATACCTTATGTCAAAGATTCTGTACAAAACTGAGCTTACCATTAAAAAAAAAAAAGACAAAATACAATGCCAGAAACACACTTTAAGCTAAAATAACTCTTCCCCGGGAAGTTCAGGCTTGAAATATTCTAATTCAAAAAAGTTAATTGCCAAATTACTCACAGAGTTCAGTTTGATAGATATGCATGTACCCAAGGCTGTTTAATGACATTGTATCCATTAAGTGGTAAAAGTGATGCTTGTGTAAATGTTTGAAGTAGGGAAAAACAACAAAATGATGTAAATACAATACTTATGTTTATCTTTTATACTCCCTCGGTCCCATCTAATAGCAACCAAAAAATAAAACTAATTTTATACTCCCTCCATCCATTTTATGATCCAGTGCATTCTCACATGGTATCAGAACATTTGTGAGACATTTATCGTTGTGCATAAATTCCAATGACTTCGGAAAGAGAAATCAATCATCCGGAAGTCTTTTTCCGGCAAACACAGGTCTGCCACAAGAAATAGCCAATATTCGTTAGTGTTGTGCAAAAACCAACACGACCACGAAGTACATCAGCCTCCGGCGACCAACCCATAAAAAAATCTTCGACAGAACACCCTCCACGTGCTGGAGAATTTTCCGGTGAAGTTCAGATTTCACGCATTGGCACATGGGGCTACTTTCAGCCATTCTTTGGCGACGACTCTTCAGGACAGCTTGTTCGCCTTGCAATTCCGAGCCTACACATCCAATTTAAACCGAATTCCGACCACTTTTATATTTTTCCAGTGTGAACACTAATTTCCGTAAAAGTTTTTTATTTTTCCGGCATGAACATTATAATGCCATTCATATCAGAAGCCTTTCTCACAATCCGTTGGATCCAATCCATTGACTCCAAACCACATTGTTTCTTTACCGGATTATATTGAGTTCTTTTAGTACAAACCATGTAATCAGACATCTTTCCGTTGTTCAAACAGGTAGTAGCGTGACTTGTTTCTCCCAATCTTCAATCTTCGAATCTTGGGTAATGACTCAGGTGCATGTGAAAAGGTGTCGAAGGAATAGGCACATTTAGAGCTGTGGGACTTGAAGGAATAGAATGCCCCGTTAGAATGGGCAGGGACAGTCGATCATTGGCTTAATTTCCTGCAACAGATCTCTTTTCACTACTAATTCAAGTTATCAATCTCTTCCAACAATCACAATGGCCAATGGGTCTCAAACCATAGTAACTGGATAGGTCAAGTAGGGGTGGGCATCGGTCGGTTCGGTTCGATTATGAACATTATCGTTTTTGCCTATCAGTTATCGGTTTACAAATATGATAAACCGATAAGACATTGGTTATCGATTATCGGTTATTATCATTATTGGTTCGGTTATCGATTTATCCGATAAGATAAAACAACTAAAATGGTTTTATAAACAGCTTTATATCGGTATAAAACTGTTCTGCCTTAAAAGAAATCAAGCCGTGAGGCAACATAATCTTAAAATGAAACACATAAAAATTCGAGCCGTGAGTTTAAATTCTTAAAACTGATTCTACTTTCTCTATGATTTCATTCTTAAATCGAGTAGAACTTAACTTTTGATAATTGTCTTTTATTTAAACTAAACAAAATACTACTCCCTCCGTTTCAATGTATGTGAATCTATTTCCTTTTCGGTCCGTGCCAAAAAATGACCCCTTTCCTTATTTGAAAACAATTTACCTTTATGCAATGATTTATAACCACATAAAATACGTGTGCTTCATTTTACACCACAAGTTCAAAAGTCATATCTCTTTTCTTAAACCCCGTGTCCAGTCAAATGGGTTCACATAAATTGAAACGGAGGGAGTATTAAACTGTAAATTATGAGACAGTGCTTTCCTCAGACCCTTTGAAAAAAAGAGCTTTCTAAATCGAACGACGTTATGAGCCTAGATGTTCTCCTTGTGTAGACATCAAGGCAGAGCCGAGCATAAATTAAAAATCCAAATGAAAAAACATCACGATTTAATGTTTAAGGCAAAAATAAGCAGAGCATAACCCAATAGTGAAGTGAATCAACATGAAAAAATAAACAATTCCCTCAAAAATCAAGACGAAGATTGAATCAACCGAAGATGAAGATGAAGCAACTAAAAACTTACACGAAGAATCAAGATGAAGCTGAAGAATGCGGCTGAGAAATGCGATTGAAGAGTGAAGTGAAGAGTGTGAAGTCTGATTTCTAAACTTTGAAGTTTGAAGGATGCGGCTGACGGGCTGACTGCCGAGGCTGGGAATGAATAGGGAAAGAATGAAGCCCAAGTATGTAAATACTTAAGGGTAAACTAGTAAAATTTGTTAATCCTTATTGGTTATCGATTTTACCCAATAACAGAATTTCCAAACCGAGCCCGAACTGATAAACCAATAAAAAAAATCTAAACCATTACCGAACAGTTAACCCAATAACCCAACATCGATAACCCAATAAATAATTAACGGTTCGGGTTATCGGTTTTAACCGATATATGCCAACCCCTAAAGTCAAGCAAGTCCACTTCTTTCCTTACTTTTAGATTTAGTTCTTTATGTTCCCGGTAGTCCTTTTAGATTCAGTGTGAATCATGTTAGTTCGGTAAGCATACCCGCTCTCATTTCCCTCGGCGTCATGATAATCGAGCAACCTTTCACTTTAGTACATTCAGATATTTGGGCTCCTAGTTGGGTCAGTTCTACCTTGGGATTCCACTACTTTGTCAGTTTCCATGATGATTATTCCAGGTGCACTTCGGATATTCTTGATGAAAAATCGATCCAAGTTATCTTCTAGTTTCCGAACCTTCCACGCTGAAATTCAAAAACAATTTGTGGTTCCTATCCGCACATTTCACAGTGATAATGCCCTAGCGTATTTGTCTTCCTTATTTCAAAATTTTATGAACTCTCATGGGATTATCCATCAAACATCTTGTCCATACCATCTCAACAAAATGGGATAGCTGAGAGAAAGAACAGACATTTTATTGAAACTGCTCGTACCCTACTCATACAATCTCATGTTTTGTTGCGTTTTTTGGGGATGCAGTTCTGATATCATGTTATATTATTAATCTTATGCCATCCTGAGCTATCCAAAATCAAGTTCTATTCTCTATCTTGTTTCCTCACTCAACTTTTTTCTCTCTTCCACCTCGTGTCATTGGGAGCACGTGTTTTGTTCATAACCTAACTCCAGCAAAAGATAAGTTAGCTCCTCGTGCTCTTAGGTGCGTATTTCTAGGTTTCTCGACAACGCAAAATGGATACTATTGCTATTTACCTAACCTCTAGCGGTACCTTATGTCTGTTGATGTTACCTTCTTCGAAACTCAATCATACTTCACAAGTCCAGGTAATCACTTAGATATTTTTCAGATGCTACCGGTTCCATCTTTTGGAGATTCAGTCACAACCTCCCATTTATCTTCCTCTACAGCTCTAGCTCCACCACCTATAGCTCGATCCATCACCTAGTCCGGTTCAACCTTCTACGACTCCACCACTCCTGACTTATCATCGTCGTCCGCGCCCAACATCAGGCCCAACTGATTTATGTCCCGCGCCCAACCCTGCTCCTAATGCAGACTTGTCTCCTTCTATTCAAACGATAGGTATACGGTTCACACTTAATTCTAATCTGCATTATGTCGGTTTAAGTTAACATCGCGTGCCATCGTCCCATTGTGCGTTTGTATCATCTTTGCCCTCTATCTCCATCCCTAAGTCTACTGGTGGAGCATTGTCTCATCCAGGATTACGACCGGCTATGATTGACGAGATGTCTGCATTACATACGAGTGGTACTTTGGGAGCTTGTTCCTTTCCTTCAGGTAAATATATTGTAAGTTGTCACTGGTTGTATGCAACAAAATTAGTCAGATGGCCAGGTTGACCAACTTAAGGTTCGTCTTGTTGCCAAAGGGTATACACAGATATTTGGGCTCGATTACAGTGATACTTTCTTTCTCGTGGCTAAAATAGCATCAACCTGCCTTTTCTATCCATGGCTATTGTTTCGCATTGGCTTCTCTACAATTTGACATTAAGAATACTTTTCTTCACGGTGATCTTGATGATGAGGTTTATATGGAGTAACCTCCTGATTTTGGTTGCTCGGGGGGAGTCTAGTGTCATTATATGTTGGTTGCACCGGTCCCTCTATGGTATAAAGCAGTCTCCTCGAGCCTAGTTTGGTAAGTTCAACATAATTATTTGGCAGTTTGGCATGACTCTTAGTGAAGCTGATCACTCAGTGTTCTATCGGCATTCTGCTTCAAATCTGAGTGTTTATGTTGATGATATTGTTATTACCGGAATGGTATTACTAATTTGAAGAAACATCTTTTTCAAACAAAGGATCTAGACAAATTAAAGTATTTTTTGGGTATTGAGGTCGCTCAGCCTAGCTCTTCTCGCAATCGAAGTATGCCCAACCCTGCTCCTAATGCGGACTTGTCTCCTTCTATTCAATCGATAGGTATAATGTTCACACTTAATTCTAATCTGCATTATGTCGGTTTAAGTTAGCATCGTGTGCCATCGTCCCATTGTGCGTTTGTATCATCTTTGTCCTTTATCTCCATCCCTAAGTCTACTGGTAGAGCATTGTCTCATCCAGGATTGCGACCGGCTATGATTGACGAGACGTCTGCATTACATACGAGTGGTACTTTGGGAGCTTGTTCCTTTCCTTCGGGTAAATATATTGTACGTTGTCATTGGTTGTATGCAACAAAGTTAGTCGGATGGCCAAGTTGACCAACTTAAGGTTCGTCTTGTTGCCAAAGGGTATACTCAGATATTTGGGCTCGATTATAGTGATACTTTCTTTCTCGTGGCTAAAATAGCATCAATCTGCCTTTTCTATCCATGGCTATTGTTTTGCATTGGCTTCTCTACAATTTGACATTAAGAATACTTTTCTTCACGGTGATCTTGAGGATGAGGTTTATATGGAGCAACCTCCTGGTTTTGGTTGCTCGGGGGGGTCTAGTGTCATTGTATGTTGGTTGAACCGGTCCCTCTATGGTCTAAAGCAGTCTCTCGAGCCTAGTTTGGTAAGTTCAACATAATTATTCGGCAGTTTGGCATGACTCTTAGTGAAGCTGATCACTCAGTGTTCTATCGGCATTCTGCTTCAAATCTCAGTGTTTATGTTGATGATATTGTTATTACCGCAATGACCGGAATGGTATTACTAAGTTGAAGAAACATCTTTTTCAAACAAAGGATCTGGGCAAATTAAAGTATTTTTTGGGTATTGAGGTGGCTCAGCCTAGCTCTTTCTCGCAATGGAAGTATGCCTTAGACATTCTTGAGTAGACAATGACAGGTTATAAACCTGTTGACACTCTTATGGATCTGAATTCTAAACTTCTACCATGACAAGGGGAGTCGTTTACCGATCCTGCAAGATATAGGCGCCTGGTTGATAAATTAAATTACCTCATAGTGACTTGACCTAACATTTCCTTTCATGTGAGTGTGTGAGTCAATTTATGGATTCTCTTTGTGATAGTCATTGGGATGCAGTTATCTGCATTATTCGATATATAAAATTAGCTCCAGGCAAAGAATTATTGTTTGAAGATCAAAGCCATGAGCAAACTGTTGGATACTCAAATGTTGACGGGGCAGGATCACCTTCTGATAGACATTCTACGTCTAGATATTGTGTTTTGGTACGAGGTAATTTGGTTTCTTGGAAGAGCAAGAACAAAATGTTGTAGCTCGGTCTAGTATAGAAGCAAAATATCGAGCAATAGTTGTGGCAACATGTGAGCTAGTTTGGATCAAATATTTGCTCAAGGAGTTGAAATTTGGTGAGATCGACAAGATGAAACTTGTGTGTAATAATTAAGTTGCCCTTCATATTGCATCGATTCTGGTGTTCCAGGAGAGAACTAAACACATTGAGAGTGACTGTCACTTTGTCAGAGAAAAGATACTCTCGGGAGATATTGCTACATAGTCTGTGAAGTCGAATGATCAGCTTGCAGATATTTTCACCAGCTTGAGGGGAAGCATTAGATAGTTATGTAAATAACACTAGTCCCACATGGAATAGGAGTACAATATGTATGGTGTATAGTTATAAATAGGCTACTGGAAAAGACTTCATAGAATATCAATAATAGATTTTTCTCTCGTGCATTCTCACAAAAATGATTTGATAACGAATATCTCTTTCTATTGAATAAATATTGAAAAGTCCATCTTTCTTATTATCTCTTCGTTTCCTTTATTTTGTTATTCCACTTTTTTCTCTTTTTATTTCTCTGTTCTCTCCCTATCCTTCTCTCATTCTCCAATTTCTCCCTTCTAGTCTTGTATCAAAAAGAGAGAAAGGGAGGGGGCAAAATAGCAAGATGGAGATTCCATGTTACAAAATATGTTAACTGCAGAATGAATGATCAAAATCAATGATATTATCGGATGTTCCCTCCAACATAGAAAGATTCCCAGTACTATTAGTACTTGCATATGCAAAAGGGAAATCAACATGGAAATGAAAACCTTTCCGGAGCAATCATGTCGAAGACATTTATCTTAAAGTGTCATGCTCCAGCGCCATTGCGGGTTCAGATATACAATTTCCAAAGAAAAAATTTCTGGAAACTTGCAACTAAAATGACAGTTTCTTAAGCACCTTATTGTTCCGGGTTATTCCGAATGAGGTGGCCTGATAGCGTAGAGTATCGCTTCCAGCCATGGCATCCAATTGTTCCTCTGTCATGTTCTCTGTATAGTGTACATTAGCCATTTGCTGAATGAGCTCCTGAAGATAATCAATGGAACTCCACAAAACGTGAGTTTTCAGCCAAAAGAGAATTCATGTGCCACAAAGGAAAATAATAAAATAAGTACCTGCATGAAAACAAGCTCAATACCGTTTCCTCTCTTCAACTGATTAACAAGATACTGAAAAAGGCCCCTCAATTCCATTGACGGGTACTTTTTACACCTGGAGAATTTACCAACGATTACGACTAAGACTCAAAACTATGCCAGAATGTAACATGGTAGGTTGACATCACTCACTCTTAAAAACATTAGATGGTCATACTAAATAAGTGCTACACAGAAAAATGCCCAACCTCTGCAAAAATGGTATAACTTCATTTCAACTGCCAAGCATGAACATGTGATGAAAGAATCTATCTCAACTTGAAACACAAGCGAGGTTGAGCTAGATAGACACTAAAGAAGGCAAGTGCTGGCATATTATAAGCAAATTAGGTCCAATAGTCAAAATAAGATCTCACGAAGTTAATGAGATTTTGTTAACATTTGGACACAAAGGAGTTCAAGAACTCTGAAAGTGAGACAAAACAGAATGCTGATTATCCACTTTCTTAGATCAAGAAAAATCCAACTGCTCTGTCACGCAAAGACACATAACCAGATTACAAAGTATTGGGAGTAAGCTAGTGAGATGTAACAATCCAGAATCAGAAAATAAATAGCACAACAAATAGCAGTCATCTAAAGCTGACGCTAGCTGCTCTCGTTTTATTAAGAGCAAGAGTTCAGAATGTATCACAATACTATAGCTAGTTTACCACCTTCTGCGTGCTTTTTTCCCTCCCACTCGTCGCAAACAAAATTAAATTCAGCATTAGCATTTAGCACTACACTTATTTCTTCTGAACCTTTAATTAGTACTTTTATATGGCATCACTCTCCTAACCATGTTTCTTCCCTTGACTTGAGTCGTGTAATATCATAAGATTTAAATCCTGCTGCGAAATAAATCCTATTTTCCCCCATAATGAAATAAAGAATTTTTAGGATTAATCACTGATGAATGATTAATAGAAAAACTCTGAAAAGGACTCCGGAAATGTTTAGATAACGCCGGAAAAAAAGTGACTTTTCTAGCCTCGTAGATGTGCCTGAGCACATCCTGCTCAACGTGCCTGTAATGTTATTGTTTTCTTAATACCAGAAGTCTAACTCCTCATTGTCTATCCAATAAGAAACTTCTTGGCTCTTGCCCATGTTTTGTGCAGAATTGGTAAATCATGAGCTGTGGGAATCCAACAAAGAAAATATTCTACCTAGAGATAACTCCCCGAGAAAGAGTGAAAAATTACTCTATACAGCTCCTGCTGAGGAGTAGATGAAGCAGCAGTTTCCAAGACATGCCATTCCCACAAAATGCAGCAGTGGAAGACCAAGCACAGGATTGCATCTAATGAGCGATACTAAGTGAAAACATAGTCAGACGAACCAAGTAAACAATCACCACCAAATAATGCTGTCATTCTCCCTCTCACAAGCAAATTGAATTATTTCCATCCAAGCGCAAAACCCCTCACTTGCTGTATTCAAGAGACCAAGTTAACAGATAAAATTTTGCATTCCTTTAAATGTCTCACTATCCTTCCATGAGGAGAAGAGCAGGAGGAGTAACTCCTGAAGCATCTTCAGAAAAGGAGGAATGCTGAAAACAACATACTAGCCAACACAGCTCTTCCTTATCAAGTAAAGATTCATCATCAATAAATCTAAAGATTGTCCAAAGGATAACGGCCATCATTATGATTATCATATATATCGAACGGGATCCAACTCTTGCTCTTACACTTCAAACAGGCCATGTTCTCAGATCTACCCATGATTTTGTTGTACAACCAACCTTAGTCTGGAATGTCTGACAAAGAACCGCAGCACTTCGACATAGCAAATTAGGCAGGCAGGAAAACTAACCAATTGCTCATCTAACATTTCAGAATTCTTCTGTACTGTTCAAACATTTCCATTAGCTAATATTTTTTTTTTAGCTAATCTTATGTATTAGACAAATTGTATCTCAACTTCAAGAAGATCTCAGGCTTCTCTTTATAGATAGCGGCAAACTTCAAGAGACGATAGTATGTTTGACTGCCCAAATGATTATATTCAAATCCACTCAAAACAAGAGACCCTGAGCTATACACGAAATGGGGAGAATGTGATATGAAAATTCTGTACCATCTCTCCTTTTTTATATTCTTATTTCCCATTCTTTTCACAGCTGAATGTTAGGCTGAAGGTGACGAACTTGTCAACTAAGCAAGCAAAGAAGATCTCCCCAGCTTCTTCAGAAGTTAATCTGCAACCAGAAGCTGGGCAACGTGCCACGGGAAGAACTATATTTTCTGTAAAACCAGAATGTGAAATAGGATTACAGTAAATGGAACATCCATAGTTAAAATATCAGAACTATGCTTGCCTAGCATTGGTCAGTAACAAAGATCATCCCGCTCAACCAATTCCGGAGGCAAAAACGACAAAATATTAATTTACAAAAAGGTCTACATACAAAAATATTTACTACATTATACATTTATATATTATTCAAAACTACGACCACATGATGAAAGGTGGAACCGCTTGCCAGAAATCCCAGAAATCACATATTCTTGGTTCTTTAAGGAAGTAGAACGGTAAGCAGTAACATCATATGCAACAGAATATCTTCAAACTAGGGAGATAATTCTAACCAGCAAGAAGAAACTATACATACAGGTGACCCCAAAATGATGCCAAAGATTGAAGCCAATCGCACAAATTAAGGCCGTCATCTTTCAGCTTCTCTCTCCCACTTTGTGCTAACCGTTCAATAACAACATATTCCAAAATATCATACTCCAGCTGCTCGAAAAACAACATCAATAAGATAAAAGTACAAATAAATCTGATAAATATCTAGTATATCAATTCATGATGCACTCTGACAATCTAAGTATTATCTTTCATGGACAATTTTGACAGACAACAAGAATAGAGAGAGAAAAACTAAAAACAAGTGACAATCAGAGTGTAAAACTTGGCATGAAGTTTCACCAGCAAACAGCTAGTCGAGGCAAAATATGGGATGCATGGTCAATGGTGTAAATTTTGTAACTTCTGCACAACTTTCGGCAATATGTAAACATAAGGTATCTCTGGAATGAGCACCAAAACTTAGTGCAATTGGAGGAGGAAAATGTTAAAACAGACAAGATTCTTTCTGGAAGGTGGGCTAGATGAATCCCCAGGAAGATATATTTCGACATCTATATAGCGTTGTAAAAAACCAGGAGGCAGCAATAACTAAAACAAGAAGAAAAATGCAAGGGTCACAAGGTTCAGAAGGAATTTCCATGCGTAGGAGTTAGGGAGTATAATCCAATTCTATAGAAAAACCAAAAAAAAAAAACTCAACGGGGTGAAGAACTAATAAAACCTAACACTTTTATATGGAAAGTTCGCAGACTGGCAGGTCTTCAGTCGAATCAAGCTACAATATCCTCCTCCGCGCAAGCACAAGGGGCTGCAATAGTTTTGGAAATAATTTGGAGAAGTAAAGCTCCTTGAAAACTGGCTTGCTTTTTTCTTTTGGGCTACAACTGCTGATATTTGTGTAATATTTGGTGAGAGCATAGCATTTGTTTTTTCTCCCAAGATCAGATGCCATATCTCTAACTTGTTTTTGAAGCTGTCCGATATGCAGTTGGCTATGCCAATACAGTGTGGTGTAGGTAAAGCTGGCAAAGGAAAAGACTGAAGAAGTCTTTGAAACGTTTTGGAAGACAATCTCTGCACGAAACACATTCACAGACTCTTTGAAGGAATACATGGATCTGTATGGTAAATTTAGAGCTCTCAAATTTTGGGCTCTTAGTGTAAAATGAACTACGTAAATAATGTTAGTTCTATCATGGCTCATCTACTCCTTGATGTGTTAAAATGTAGTGGTTCACTGATAAATGATGCATTCGTATTTCTCTCTTAAAAGCTCTCTTTGGAAACGTGAAAAACCCTTTTCTCTCTTTACCCCTTTTCGATGGCCATCTCCTTATGATTTTTTATTTAACTATGGCCAGAAAACTTCTCTAAGAGAAATCTTTTGAGCTCATAGACATTAGCGAGAAGGTCAATCCATGGTATCTTCCGAGAGAAAAGCTGATTTGATGAGCAGACTGAAGATTGAGGAAGCAAATCTCATAAGGGTCTGTGAACAACTCCAACAAGCCTCATTGGGGATTGGTGGCCTTAGTAGAAGATGGGGAAGGAAGCTCCAAACCTATGTTTACCGATCTATCAGAATTCTAATTGCTATGGGCGGTTCATGAGGACAGGAAGTCTTTAATTATTACTCTACACACATGGTCGTAAAATACTTTTTGATCCATAGGAACCTCCATGGTGACTTTGTGGAATTGGCGTAGATACAAAGGAAAAATCTCATTCTATGGGAAAGAATCTGTATTAAAACTTCCGACACAATGGTGTTTCTTAAGCACTCCTACAGCTATCCCTTTAGTTGATAGGCATGTCGTTACTCACATGAGGAACAGAGCAAATTCAAAATAAAAAAGTATAAAAAGGTACCCAGGAGAAACCTGACCCAGCAAAATAAAAAGGAAGCAGAGAGGGAATTACCTGGCCTATCAGGCACAAAGTCTATCGTCAGATCTATTATTTTAGAGACCCAAAACCAAAAGATGCTAAAAAGAGAAAAAGGAAGGGAGACAAAGTAACAATTCTGGTAGAATAAAGGCCCAATATCCATCCACCATCTGGCACCAAACCCTCCTAAACATAATGAAATCAAGGAACTCCCAATTGACATGATCATAAGCTTTCTCAAGATCTAATTTACCCAAAAACCGAGTTCCCTTTGTTTCCTTCTTGACCCAACTTACTTTGTTTGCTACCAAAGCTGAGCAAGTATTTGTCTACCTTACACAAAAACATTCTTTGAGGTAGACAGGCTCATCTAGATCTTCTTTTAGTCTATCAAAAAACACCTTAAATATAACCAAATGCTTCCCATTAGACCAATGGATCTAAAATCCTTGATGCAAGAAACACCATCTCTTTTCGGAATAAGAACAATGAGGAAGCATTGAGGCTTTTTTCAAATTCTCATGTAGCTTGAACACCCTTGTTCCCCGTCATCTTTTGACTTGAATCCAACACTGAGGGATGCTTGTTGGAGGCTCTATTGACATCAAATCCCCATAGACAGGTTCGAAACAGAAGGATGAGCTGGTTTATTTCTTTGTTGACCATAAAGGTTATTATACAGCAACAACCCATTGTGGTCCCACAAGTGGGGCTTGGGGAAGGTAGGATGTACGCAGCCTTACCCCTACCCTGGAAGGGCAGAGAGACTGTTTCTGATAAACCCTCGGCTGAAGAAGGTGAGAGAAGCCCCGGTAGCGAGTAATAGCAAAACAATAATTAGAAAACTAAATCGGAGATAGCAACAGATAATATGAAAGGGGTACTGACAACAAGTAGCAGCAAGATAACATATTTCGAAAACTAATTCCAAGGCAGCGGACGAGAATATGAACGAAGTACTGCTAGCAAACTACGGAATTACCAGTGGCAAGTAACAACCAAACGAGACCTGCAAATATAGAAAACTAGAAAAAAAGGGGTACCGAACTAACAATAATACTATCAAGCTAGAGAAGACAAAGGGAGATGCACGGCTACCTACTAACCTTCTACCCAAATCTTCAACCTCCACACCCTTCTATCTAGAGTCATGTCATCGGTTAGCTCAAGTAGCGCCATGTCCCGCCTGATCACCTCTCCCCAACCTACCTCTACCCCTCCTCACACCTCATATAGCCAACCTCTCGCCTCTCCTGACAGGGGCATCTACGCTTCTACTCATAACATGTCCGAATCACCTCAACCTTGCCTCACGCATCTTCGCCTCCACAGAGGCTACCTTATCTCGAATAACTTCATTCTTAATTCTAGCCAACCTAGTATGCCCACACATCCATCTCAGCATCCTTATATGTGCTACCCCCATCTGCTGGACATGAGATGGTTTGTTTGGCCGCCATAAAGGTTATTATATCGGGTGAAATTTCTTTTCTAGGCCGGTTCATTAACCCAGGGGCACATACATCCTTGTACCCCCACCCCCACCTCTACCCCGCACACACACTCTTTTTGAAGAAAATAACATTTGGAGAAGTCTTGAGCAGGTGGATCAAATTCAGTATCATATAGTTAAATACTATATTCTGATCAATGGTGGGCCAATTGTTTTCTTTTTCCTTTCTTTTTATTATAGCTATGGAGGAGCTCATCAAAATGGTTGACAAAGCAAATCAGTCGCAATAGATGGAGGGATTAAAGGTGGAAAATGATGCACAAACTCAATCTCAGTCTCGCATTTTCTTTATGCAAATGACACCCTCATATTATGTGGGGATAAGATATCACAACTGATGTACCTAAATCTTACACTTACGATATCTGAAGCTATATCAACACCATATATGAATCTGTCAAAAAGATCTACCTAGTCAATGATGTTCCTAATTTAGAGGAGCTATCTGATATAATATGTTGTAGTGTTAGAATTTCCCCACAACACACCTAGGCCTCTTAGTAGGAGCTACATATAAATCACAAGAAATCTGAAGTGGGTTATTGAGGTTTCATGGAAAATACAATACCACCATAAGGGGTAGATTAACACTCATTAACAAGTCCAAATTCAAAGGCAACACAATATCAAGGTACTGCACTGTTATAGAGAAAGAAAATCTTCATACCATTTCCTTGGCCTAGTCAATTCTCATTCCAAAAGGAAATATCATTTCCTACTTTGAGTTTGGACTTGTTAACAAGTTTTGGCCACAAATTCCTAATTGACTTCAACAAACTAACACCATATGGACTTCTCATACTTCTCCCTAACGACCTCTCTCCACAGTGATTGTTCATCCGCAGCAAATTCCCATAACCACTTCATCATTAGACTATGATTCTGAACTCTAAGGTTTTTAATTCCCAATCCCCCTATCTTCTTGCTGCTAGTAGTAAGAGAACTCCATTTAACCAAATAGAACTTCGTCTTCTCACTATTGCCTTCCATAAAAAAAACCTTGTTAATGCAACAATTCTCTTCACTACATCCGCAGGAATTGGGATAGGGACATCATATAAGTAGGCATGGCATAGGTACAGAGTTGATCAAAATTAGTCTACCTCCAATAGATAGATAATGATTCTTCCAATTTGCTAGCTTTTTTTCACATTTCTCCAGCACACCATTCCAAATTCCTTTTGACTTGCTCTAGGCTCCCAATGGCATCCCCAAATATACAATAGCCAGTTCAACTACTTGCCACAAAGAATATGAGCAAGATTTTATGACTCTATTACCTCATTGACTACATAAATGAAACTTTTGTGCCAGTTTATGTAGTCTAGATGTGGCTTCAAAAAGAACTAAAATCACTACTTTCAGTTGTTCTCTATCAGCTTCACAATAACACAAGAGTGTCATCAGCATACTGAAGGTGGCAAATCATCATGTTGCTATCAGCCCTGCAATTCAACTTGAAGCCTCTTATCAAATTGCTTGTCTGGGCTCTTTTCAAAATATCACTCAATCCCTCTATAGCAATAATGAATAGGAATGGGAATGGCTTCAACTATTCTTGTATTCTCATATTCCTAGTTCTTTATTACATGTGTCATTCGCTTATGTTACCCTATTTCATTGTTGCTGATATTTTTTGTTGCTTGAGCCGAGGGTCTATCGAAAACAGAGGTTTTACCCTCCCCAAACCTCACTAATGGGATTATACTTGGATTATACCTCCGAAGAAGAACAAAATTGGAAATGAAAGTTTCGACCAATCATCATTCGAGAAGTATACATAAGATCATAGATGAAGTCCTATCTCAAAGGGCGAAGGTCTTGAAGAGGTAATCTCCAGTTAGATCTTGAGAAAGGCCGATTAGAAGAAAGAGGAGAAAGCTTATGATCATGTGTATGTGTCGTCTTGCTGAAGATCATTGAAAGAACTAGGATTAAGGGAAAGGTTGATTCAATGGAAGAAGACATGTGCCCCAATACCAATCAATGGATCACAATAAGGTCTTCTCCCCGTAGAGAAGTGAGGTAAGAAAGCCGCTATAAAATCATACGTAATAATCAATGGATCACCATAGGAGTTCTTATCCCTATAAAGGAGATGGAGGCAAGAGACCCAATTTCACTTTTCTTATCCCTATTGATGATGGAGACCTTTAGTTTGATGATAGCGGAAGTAACATAATTTATATGGTTGAAAGACTTCATAATTGAAGACAAAAGAGATATATTAAAGTGGTGCACGTAAATGATTGGGAGATAAGCTGATATGCTGCTTTTCTTCTAGCTATAGAACCTTTGTTCCCCGGGATAGGTTGATTTGGAAATCTTACCGTGGTGGACATTCACAATGAAATCTTGTTATGTTTCTTGAATTTTGCTTGTTTCAACGTAGTTTTTGACCTTGGAGACAAATTCAGAAAACAAATTCTCCCCCACAAGGTGATTTGTTTCACGAGGTTGGTCAATCTTTGTGAAGCTTGACAAGATTAAATGTTACATTTAAAAGGGATAATACTTCCAATTCAGACAGTTTATGGCTTATACAAAATTTCAAATAAAAGTAGCTTGTTCTCGGTCAATGCGGACCATATTATACATGATTTGACTGAGATTTCATGGTGCAATCACGAGAAGTTCCCTAAGTATATCCGGCTTTACCCTTGGGTGCCAAACAGGACACGAGAATATGACAATATCATTGAGAAATGCGAAAGGTAACAGGGACCAAGGAAGAAGCCATATTTGTCACAAAGGGCTAGATTAAACTCTGGGATGGTACTCCTACCTATTTCTATTGGATGTCCTTGAAACCTATTCCACCAAATATGGAGAAATAGCGCAATAAGTTAATAAATGTTTTTCTCAGTGCACGCAACACCAAGAAGAAGAAAATACACTTGCTAATACAAAGCACAATTGTGAAAGATAAAAAGGAGGGAGGAATAGGTGAAGAACTTAAAGCTTCACAATGAAAGCTTGCTTCTTATTGAAGGGACATTGGAGATATTATGAGTGTAGAAATGGCATAACTATAGCATGGGAAGAAAAACCACAAGTGCACTAACCAATGACCACCCACACGGAGTAGCAATATGGAATTCAACTAGAAACCTTTGGGATGAGGTCTTAGGAATACTAAGGTTGAAGTTGGCAATGGAAGAAAGATAAGACTGGGGTGGACAAACAATTGAATGGTACTTCTTGAGTCCCACATTGATGGCTAACAAGATCATCAAAAGGGAGGCACTCAAGCTTGACTATTGGTAGGAAAGATTATAGACTTGAACATACACCTTATTTCCTCTGTGCATAGGGCGATGTGACACGGAATGGATTAATTAGAAAGGAGAAAAAATTGATCACATGTCCCCATCTCAATAACCTTTCCTCTCTCAGCCTTGCAAACAACCGTCGAAAGTGTTGAGGAAACAAGAATCGCTTACATGTCAACACAGAAAACAAAGAACGCGCAAGTAGAGCTAGGATAATTAGGCAAGAGGTCTTCCCAATGCTAGATGCATAAGCGCGCAATAAATTGATCTGAACATCGTAAACTGCCCCATAATAAATCCACTTGTTACGAATACCTTCTTCTAAGTTCCTTCTTCCATAAATAGAGCTCCTATTTTTTGTCGTCGGGTGGAGAACTCGAACGAAGAATTCTCTTTCTTCATCCTCAATCGAATCACGGTTCGTGACCCAAGATTATATTTTATCATCAACCTATCTCTTAAGTAAATGTAACATGCATAGATAGAGACTGAAGTAAGGGTTGATCGAAAATGAAGTGGACTATGCGCCTCTTTATATGATCTTGGGCAATTGTTACCTCATGTGTTAGCTTTTAGGATTAAGTTCAATCCAAGGTTTATTTCTTAAATGTGCTAATTCGAAAGAATTGTTTCTAAGCAGGTTAGATTTATTTAAGAAAGAATTCAAGAATTCAGATAGTAGATCTGACAGCACTTACAACGGGAACTTTAACGATTGGGAAGTAGGAAATGTTAATTCTTTTCTTTAGGAAAAGGAGTCAATGAGTGCTTGAAAATCTAACCGGCGGCAGAGATGGAAAACTCACCGTTAAACCGTATTATCTGGTTCTTCGGAAGCAGGAAGGAGGAAAAAAGTGAAGACACTCAATTGAAATTGATTTGGAAGACCAAAGCACCGCCAGAGTAGGTTACTTTGTATGGATTATGCATGGACCACGGTTCATTAGAGACAACTTATAAAGATGTTACATACTTGGTAGTACAAGCCTTTTTTAGATGAAGATTCCATAGAACCAATTATTAATTTGATGTTGAACTGCAAACATTCATGGCAGACATTGGTATTTTTTTAAAATATAGTTGGTCTCCAGGGGTTGATGCTGGGAAGACTTCAAGCAGGCTCTCGAAATACTTATGCTTTCATGTAAAAACATTATGAATGAAATAGAGAATGCAATGTGGCTTGTTAGACAATTAAGACTTCGTAAGCATATAAAAGGAGTCATGTCCATTGTTTTCTGAAAGCTTTTACTACTTCTTTAACATGGATTCATTTACTCCCTCCATTTCAATTTAGATGATGTAATTTGACTTAACACAAAGTTTAAGAAGAAAAAAAAGACTTTTAAAACATGTGGTCCTAAAAGGTTAATGGACAAAAGCTTTGTTGGACCATGACATTTGTGGGGTTATAAAAGCTTCTCATTAAGGATAAAGTGGGTAAAATGAAAAGTTTAAAATTAAAATGTTATTAAATATAGAAATGTGTCATTCTTTTTGGAACGAGCTAATAAGGAAAAGTGTGTCATCTAAATTGAAACGGAGGGATTAATAAAATTACTCATCCAAAAGACAAAAAAAAAAGGAAGATAAGAAAAATATAGGCCACCAGGATTTACATTACTATCCTAAAATTATGATATTGTTGAAGTACGTTGAGTTCAGCAAGTATCCAGAAGTCTCACTTCATGACTAGGTCTGTCAATTCACAAGTGCCTTTACAGGTTTTCATTCTGGAGGTTTTCTGTTGCATTGCTTGTCTGTTAATCCAAGAGGTTAAGAAAGAAAAGACATTTGAAACTTGTGGTCTAAAACAAACCATAGGTTTGAACAAAATAGGACTTTTGTGTAGCTATAAATTATCTCGTTAAGGGCAAAATGGAAAATTTGAAGTGAAATTATTTCTAAATATAGAAATTTGCCATTGTTTTTAGGATAGATTAAAACAAAATCCATCATATAAATTGGAATGGCAGGAGTAACAGGTTCCAGCCGAGTTTTTCTATCTTTATTTCAGCCTTCGGCAACACACCACCAAATAGGACATTCTTAATCTGTGCTATTTTAAAAAATGTAAATGCTAAGATGGATGTGCGGTCAAACTAGATTAGATAAGATTAAAAATGACCAATTCGTCGGAAGGTGCAAGTAGCACACACTGAGGAAAAAATGAGGGAAGGTCGCTAGAGATGGTTCGGTCATATCCTACGTCGACCTACAAAAGCACCAGTCGGTAGGTGTAAAATACGAGGTAGACCTAAAATCACATAGATGGAAGTTGTCTTGAATGACTTACAAACCCTTATAATCAATGCAAACTTGGCTAAAAATAGGACCCAATGAAAGAGAAAACCCCATATAGGTGATACCTACTAGTTGGAATAGGTCTTAGACCCGGTAGAGAACTTCTATTATTTTTATTATTATAACTATTATTTATATATATTTATCTTTTTTTACTTGCACTTTTATTTTAGTAACTGTCTTGATCTTAGTTGAGCTAAATGAAAGGAATGAGGATTCATATCGCCAACCCAACTTATTGGACTGAGACGTAGTTGTTATTGTTGTTTGCTATTTTGGGGTTATGATATCCTTGTTGTGGTGCATATTCATATCAGAACATTGGGCCTGGTTCCAAAAAAGTGGCTGATATTTAGGGGGGAAAGCTCGGCCAAGAACAAGAAAAAGAATTGAGGAATTATCTTGGCCGATCTTCAACTACTAACAAAGCCACTAGATACGCATCAGTATAAACATCATTGCCAATACCAGTACTCCTCATCAAACTAAGTATTCACAGAAACCAATGCCTTTAAACCATATGAAAGATTAACAAGAATCTCAAAACTGCTGACACAAACCAACCCATTTACATACTGCTTAGCATTACATTTAAGATTTTCTAACAGGTCGAAGACATGCCACCAAGCACACATGACAGAAATTCATATAGAAAAGTAGAAGCAGAAATGAGAGAAGAAACAATGCCTGGACCCAAGTCAGATACTTAAAAGTGTCTACTAACCTGAGTCAGATACTTAAAAGCGTCTACAACAGGTGTAATCATATCCCTGTAAGCCTCAATCTGTACAGATGAATTGTAAGTTACATCATACACGTCACAAGCAAAAATCTTGCAGGACTTGAAAAACATAGGCTGATAGGCTTCAATAAAATGATACCTGGTGAACGATTGTTCGCAATACTGTCATTGGATTAGCATGAGCAAGTTTGGCAACCATTCGACCGAGCTGCTTTAGATTTTCTTTTGCAAGGCGCTTCAGGATCCTCCTAGTGTCCAACTGCAACGTGATATTGCAATGAACACATCGACATGACAACAAAAACAAAAAGCTTTATTTCTAGACAGCAGAATAACACCTTTGCTGTTTGCCTTGCCGCCAAAAGCATTGGAAATTGCTCATCATCTTTCTCCCATTCACCATATAAACGATAACGTGCCTGAGCAAGTAATTTTCTATCAGACCAAATAGCAGTGAGGGCTGTAATATGAAGGTTACTTAAACCAACCTCATATGGAAGGAGATTCATTAGTTCCCAGATCTCTAGTCCAACTGCAGGATTTGCTGGTATCAACTGTAAGGAAGGAAGCAAGCATCCTCCTAATGCTTCTTCAATTCTTGACCTAGCATCCTTCAGGTGTATACGAGGAGTTTGATCTCCAATTGTAACAGTTTGGGAGACAAAACCTGCCACACCACTAGCGACAAGCTGATGTGCACAAATGTAATAACCTCTTAACACTCTGCATACCTGATTGTCACGAATAAGAAAGCCAATGTTAGGAAATGTATCAAACACTTGTAGTAGACTCCTGGTAAATACACAAAATTTCAGGGGCGCCAAACCTTCTGTAGCAACAATGTATCTCGATAAAGATGAGGTCCAACAGAAGAAAGCATCTCAAAAAGCTCTTTTGGAAGATTGATAAAAGATCTACTGCTTGATGAATTTGCCACTTCCATAGAGTCAGTGACGACTCCAGGAAGTAAACCCAATCGCTGCATCTTATGAACAAGGTCATACGGTTCAGATATTGATCTTTCAATGAGCCTGATCACATGAATGAAAATGGAAGTATCAGCCAGCCAGATGAGTACAATGGCCACTAGAAACCGACTAAAGTAATCTTAGCCACTAGAAAAAATGCATCAGTATTCAAGTCCAAAAATCTATATATAATCCTTAGCAAGCAAACTTGGCTTTAGTCGATCAATTTGCCCATCAAAGCCAAAATGTATACCCACCAAACAATCATTAGTATATTGTTTTCAAGGTAGAGAAACACGCCTCAAAATATAAATAGTGTGCAATGAAAAAATCTCATCGGTCATAGTATGTTGTCAAAGATATTCACCTATAAGGTTTGGAAAAACAAGATGATAGAGATAATATAAAGGCATAATAAGATGGTGACACGCAATAATAACTCAGACAAGTATGATTAGGAATAGGGTTACAAGTAGAGCACATACATTCTTGAGTAGCAATACGAGAACTCTTTTGTGGAAACAAAGTCCACAACAGGCAAAGAACCTTGGCTCTAAGTGAGAATCATTATAAGCGCGAACATTAATGTTACGTCAAGAGTGGTTGAGCTTTAGGAGGAGAAACTATGGAAGAAGTCGAGGGAAAGATAATAGTAGAATCCCCAAAAGGTGAAAATGATAAAATTGCATAATTGTTTAGGCATTTGGAAAAAGGGGTGCGAGATTGAGTCTCAAAGAAAGCAATATTGGGAGACATAAGTTGCTGTTAAAGGTTAGGTGAGCAGCAAAAATATCCCTTCTACACCTTCCCACAACCTAGAAATACACGCTTCATAGCTCGAGTAACTAATGTGTCTTTTTTCGTAGTTGTATCCCCGCACAACACTCTACTGCCTCCTTCACTTCCTCTCCCCCCATTACCCTCTCCATCCACTCCCTATTTTCCTATCCTATTTGTTTAAACCTTACCCTCCCCCCCCCCAACCCCCCAACCCCCAACACACACAAAAAAAAAAGTCTTCAACCAGCTAACGATCACAAAGTCTACCATCGCCCTTTTTACTCCTTTTTCCCCTCATATATACATCCCTATTAACCTCCACAGACACTGTAGGTCCTCCTTAAATTTGCTATTGGCAACCCTATAAAAGAATTTAGTGTTGTATCGCCTTCCTCTAACCACAACGCCCTCAACTTTTGTCTCCAACTAGCTTCTTGGGCTAATGCGAAGAAGCTAGTTACCTCTCCAAACACTCTTTCCTCTCTCTCACTTTCCTCCAACTCCCTTCACTCTTCTGCCCATTCTATGTCCCCGAACCCAACTCACTTTCCACTTTTACCATTCCAAGCACTCCTTGTTCCACACCTTTACATCTTTTTTAGCAGCTTCAACTTCTTTGCAAGCTTGTGAGACATGCTTCTATCCATGTTGTACCTACTCCACCAACTAGCCACTTTTCACCAAGTCTGTTGCTCGCAACCACTTGTTCTCAAATTTGAAAGGAAATCCAGTGCTCACCTCTTCTTCCATCCAACATAATAGGTGAATCATCCGATATCAGCCTTGGGAGTGGAATCTGTAACACAATAAAAGCCAACTACTCCCCTGTGGCACACCAAAAATCAATGAAGTCCCAATCTTGAAGTTGAGTCCTCAGATCTGGCCCAAGTGAAATTAGCACGTGTCAATGGGAGATTAATTAGAAAATAGTTACTAATAAACTCAGAGAACTCATCCATTGCCCGAGACATCACCTTACCGCCTACCATCCCCTCTGGAATCTAATGGTATATTAAAATCTGCACCACCCAAACACTTATAGGATATTCCATTACCCCAAAACCCCCATCATCTCTTCCAAGAAGGCACCTTCGACCCCTCCCCTATAGAACCATAAACATCCCCAAAACTCCACTATATCTCATTCTCGAATTTTCTAAATCATCCAACTAACATAAGCTAACATAAACTCCATTTTCTTTACCTCCATACTCTCCCACTTCCTTCCATTCTCGCCCTGAATCAGTATATAATCATATTACACCCACGTGCCCACACATTTCTCAAAATACTACTTGCCACTGACTCTATATTAGTTTCCTATAAACAAATTAGGTCAATCCTCCACTCTTTACAAATTAGGTCGACCCTCCACACTCTTATCCGTGTCCGGATGATAGCCCTTTTTGTTTGGTTCACTCATCCACTCCCCGAAATCAAATTATGCCCGAAACTTGGGTTATAGAAATTCATGTAGAAGTCTTTGCTAAGGATTTTCAGGTTACCCTATGGTTATTCAAGGATCGCCCAAAAAAAGAAGATCCAGAGTGATTCCTCACCTATCCTATCAGGGGCTCTTCTTTTTCTCATACAAGTAGCCCCTTAGCGGGAAAATTCTATAACCCAAGTTTCGGGCATAAAAAAATTCTTCGCTAAAATAGACGCCTACGAATTTACCTTTTGGGAAGCGGAAGATAGAGGGAACTTAGCCTCTGACAAAGTAGTAGCTGACATAGGAATAGCTGTCAAAGGAAATGCCGGCCGGAATTCGAGAACGGTCCATCCCACCATAATGGATCTCTCCTACCGCTACCTACTAGTGGATCGATTTAGGGAAGGAAAAATCAGGATATTCAGGAAGAACAGGTTGTTCCAGCTCGATACCGTCAAGAATTCTTGACTATTGCATGGGAACAGGTTCATCTTCGAAGTATTTTTCCTTTTCAATATTTTTCTATTGGAGCTTCCTTACGCCTTTATATATAATAGAAGAAAATTAGATAGTTGTATATAGAATTAGCCAGATCGTCTGAAGCATGAACAGAATCGCCTTTGTTCTGAAGGCCTAGCGAGTTCCTTTTTTTTTTTCAAAGGCGGTCCTTTTCTTTCCTCGGACCGATGACTCGCTTGTTCAGTACTGCTAACTATTATAGGAGGATGTCGCCCCCTCGGGACTACCAGTAGCTTCGGTTGTTGAAGTGTTTACACAGGCCTGTGGTCCTCTTTTATATTCTGTCGAGAGTTCGGATTGCTCCACCTAAGTAGAACGAAAAGAAGGAATTGGAAAAGAAAAGGGGGAGCTATTGTGAAGCCTAGAAAGGCGGAAGCGGAAAATCGCTTATACCGAGTTCCCACCGGTATGCGAATGATGCATAATTATTTTCGTATCGGGGGAGTGGTTGCCGCCCCCTCGCCTACTTACATTCCGTTTTTACATTATTTAAATTAGAAAACAAAAGATTCAAGTTCGAATATTGCTCTTCTTTCTTATTTGAATGATATAATTATTTCAAAGATAAGAATATGAAGTCAAAATTTGATTAAAAAAAAAAAAATCAAAAAGATATAGTAACATTAGCAAGAAGAGAAACAAGTCATATTTCTACAATTTTAAACAAGCGTCGGTAGGGACCCAGAGAGCTGCCTTCGCTTTTGGCGAACTATCTATGGAGTATTGGGCATCAAAATTTGGATATTTCTAAACGAGGAATAATTTTACTACTTGTCTTTCCCTTCTATCCAATGATTGAACAAAAAAAGACAAATTCATTCTTTTTCTAATCAATCAAGGGGAACATTTCTAATTCTTAATTCTATAAGGTTGAATAAAAATTCGATTGACCATTTGATATAATTGCTATGCTTAGTGTGTGACTATTATGGCATTACGATTTCCAAGGTTTAGCCAAGGCTTAGCTCAGGACCCCAGTTAGGGCGGAAAGCTACTTATCTTCTTCTGTCCTTATCTTCAATGCTAAATTCCGGAAGTTACTTTGAAACTCTCCTGGCGTAGATCTACTTGTTGTTAATAGATATCTTTTTGTTTAGATTTCTATTTATAAAACTCAAAAGTTTAGTTATCTATTCAAACAAGATATACAAATTACTAATAGATTGAATGGAATCTCAAAGAATCCCACGTTCCGTCAACAGAGAGAGCCGCTCGATAAAGGAAGTCGGCTTTGGGAAAAAATCATTCCTTTGTCGGGCGCTAGTCAAAGTAGCCAGGTTGTCGAGGACACGTCTGAAGAGGAGGCGGGCGCCCTCACCTTCGCACACCTCCGTTACTCTTTAGGAGGCATCCGCCCCAGATAAACTACCCACCTCGCATGGACACAACTAGTACATTCCAAAATCACCGTTACTCGGACATCTTTCCCCTTGGCCATGAACCTCCTTTGGATTTTTGATTTACTCAACTCTTCTATTTTCGATTCAAAACGAAGAAAGGATAAAATAGAAGTTACTAACTTGAAATCCAATTCTAACATCTATATATAAACGCTGGTTTATCAAGAATACGCAAGAAAAGCACTTCGAATTGTTGATTAATCGTCAGAGATGGCTCGAGTGAGTATTACACCAAGAATTTACAAGCGGATCGAAGGTGTCCTCCCCTCCCTAATACCTAAACAGAGTTCCGCCTATGGAGCCTAAAGCTTAAACCAAGGTAAGTACAAAAAACTATCTTTCTCTATTTGATTGACAATGTAAATCTATTCGGATGATGTGATAATTTATGTAGCCTCGGCGACCCATAGATCGCGGAGTCCGCGCCCGTGCCGAAAGTGAAGAAGCTTTCCTCTCCTTTCAGTCGGATGTAAAATATATCTCTTCTCACCATCCCCATTTAGTTTTTAAGTGGAATGTTCATTATCATAATAAGGGTCGGTCAAAGAAAAACAAGGTGCAACGGGCTCTCCGCTCCTAGTCACTAAGAAGTGCTATTCTGTCCTCCGGGGGACTCGATTTTCTCTCCTATTTACTACGGCGACGAAGAATCAAGCATGGTTTACTTGACCGAAGGGTGCAGTAGAACCTGAAGGAGAGGAATAAATACCAGGTCTATAATTTTTACAAAAGGAGGACAATCTTCCTCCCAATATCTTTAACAATGTTGTTTTCCCACTGCCAGAAGGCCCCATTAAGGCAAGACTTGCTGATAGTGAGGAAGCCATAATCTATCTATCGGATTGCCTATTTGTCTATCTGTCTGGTGAAGAGAGAATGGTGCCTGAATGCTTGACTTAGAGCTTGAACTAGGGGCAATCCAGCAACCATTTCAATTGGATACCATCAAGAGGGCCAATCTCATCCATATTATCTATTCTATGGAATTCGAACCTGAACTTTATTTTCTATTTTATGTTAAAAGGTCTGGACTCGAAGAGGGAGTCGATTCACGTACTTAAAAATTTTCTCCGTAACACCCATGGGATATTCCACTCTCCCAAAACCGCCACCATCTCTGGCACCTTAGACCCCTCCCATAGAGGACCATAAACATCCTCAAAACTGGGTCTATTTCATTCCTGGTGTTCAAATCATGCAGCTAACATGAGCTCCCTTTCTTGTACCTCTATATTCTCTGCCTTCCATTCATCCCAAAGTAATAGAATTTCCAAGCCAAAATATTGCCATATTTCACTCGCTTTCCCACAATACTATCTGCAATTGACTCCATTTTAGATTCCTATAGACAAATTAAGTTGACCTCCACTCTCCCATCCATGTCTTGATGGTGACCCTTTTGTTTGGGTCATTCATCCCCCTCATATTCCAACTAATGATCTCTAATATCCATCCATCTTCCCCCCCCCCCAAAAAAAAAAAATTCCCCTTCGCACATTATTTCACATTCCTATCTCCCTATCTTTCTTTTGTACACAAGTATTTTCCCCTCCCGTCTTGTTACAACCACCCTAAATTCCCCGCTCCCCTCGCGCTTCATCGAACCGATCAAGAACTGAAACAATCATCATGGAATGATCGATTGTCTATTTCTGCTGCCAATGATACCACCTAAGAAGTACCGAAGACATCAACATCTACAATAATTGAAGATCTGACCTTACTCAAGCCATTACAAACCTTGCCATCATATCCTAACATTTTTTAGCCCCTCCTTCATTCTTTATGGCTTAGGTCACCAAGGTCTATGTCAGATCCCACAACTGTGACGGACAAAGAAATGTTTGGTTCAACAGTCATTTCTCCCAAATCGGCTCCTCCTATATCTCCTTATTGGGATCTCCACTTGATTCTCAGTTTTCTAAACCATTAACCGAGTGCTAACTCTATGAAGCATTGTTTACGATGTTGGCAGGCTCGCCGGATATGTTTTGGTGGCTTGAGCAGGTTCAAAGACCTCATATTTATCACGTTTGTGCTCGATTATAGGCCTAACGGGCCATTCCAACCGGTACCCATTTGTGTCCATACATTCGGCAGTCACTAGCACAATATTTCCGACCTACAGAGTTGCAGAAAATGTTGTAACAAGTTCTCAACCCCTTTCTCCTTTCTTATTTCATTAGAAATCTAATCGTATCACTACTATACATAAAGGAAAGCCAAGCAACTTCCCATCGTCGTGTGTGCTTGCATCTTCTTTAATGCAATTATTTGTTACTGGCTACGGAGTCATATTTTCTGGCCAAACCATCTATTTTCTTGCCTCCCTTTCTTCAGTCTTACTTTCCCCCTCCCAACCCCTTCTGTCCCTCCTTTCACCCCTTCCTCAATCCTCCCAAGATAATGCCAAACTATAAAACTTACATCTCTGTCCTCTAAAACCATGGACACTCGAATATTTTTACCTTTTCTCACATATACCTTAATTGTTCAAGTAATACTTATACTACACCATAAATCCACATATCCTCCAAAAACGTCTACAACCTTTCTAAGCAAATCAATGCACCAGAAATGTATCAGGATGCCGGCGATATTAATCACAACAATCCCATCCCTGACACTTCCTTCTACACAACCTGACCTATTTGGCATCTTTCCAAACTCAAGAAATCACTGTGCATCCACCTTTGCCCTTCAAGTTCAACGTGAAAAGGAAAAATGATATCCCAAAGTTGCACCATCTTCAACCTTTGTCCACACTCCAAGCCTCAGCAACCCAAGCAAAAAACATCTCTAATTAGCCCACCTATCTTGCAAACTCACCCACCAGCCATGTCATCATAAAATCTCTGTTCTCTCTGTGTATTCATGCGACATTCTAAACTTAGGATCCTTTTGGAACTTCAAACTTCTAGAAGCTTCCCTATGTGTCAAGCTTTGGCTAGTCCAAAGTATTTTTGTATGACTAAAGTTTGAATTTATCTTCTTCTAGAGAAAGAGTTTCTCTTTCTGCTACACATTTTTACATACTAAGTCTGAGAAAGTTGTTCGAGTATTCAAGGTAAATAATTATTTTCACTCAAAAACTTCAATTATTCCAAATGAAATTCACGTTAAACACAAATTCAACTTTCAAATACTCCTTTCTTACTTCCAACTTCAAATAATCTATTTTTCAACTTCACTTAAAGTATCGTTCAAATAGGTCCTAAATATCCTCAAAAGCAATTAAAGAAAAATGTTACCAAAGTTTTGTATTGAACCCAAGTGCCAGAAATAAAGTGAAATATCCAAAAAAAATAAAAATATCACCGAGAAATAGATTGGCGCTCTTGAACAACGGTTCTAATCACTAGAATGCACCAGAAAATGTACGTGTCTAGTTGGACTAAAGTGAGAAACACACACAAAAAGACATCTCGTTAAAAAATTGAGGAATGTCTCACGATCCCAAGCACGTGAATTTAAGAGGCGCTGATAGATATCCCATCAGCACGTGCACTCTTTCGGAGAGTCTGGCAAGTCTAACTGGGTTTTGTCCACCAAAGGGTTGCGAGCCTTATGATACTATCGGATTTTGCAAGAAACTTAAGGTTACCCAACGAACTATTTCTTTCAATGTAAAATGCGTGTTGACAATCATTCTTTCCTCCCTTATGCTCCGGTGATTGCGCAACATGAATTTTAACCCAAAGGCTCGCATACAATGAAAAAAAATGGAACAATGATGCGACAACTAAATTTAATCCCTCAATCTACGTGGCATAAATAATGAAGTGTGAGTACTCTCCCGCATTGCAACAACAATCTTCTTTCTGCATATAGCATCGAAGAAGTAACAAAATCCTAATTATATATCTGATATTTTTTAGGAGGATTATTCTTATTGCAATAAAGTCTAAATAGAGAAGAAAATAAATATATTACATAATTACGGGAAAGAATCAAAGCTAATTAATCTTAATTGATGTACAATATATATTATATAATATTCCTAACAAAAATTAATAGACTACGAGGATTGTCTTATGCATTTATCCCCTTAGCTCCCAAAATTTCAACGACTAAAATTTTCTAAGAAATAATAATTTACCTGAATAAGCCATTGCATATTTGTATATGCTCTGCTGGATTAAGATGTGAGAGACGGTCAAACAACACATGAGCATGATACCTGGCAATTTAAATGTTAAATGTAAAAGTATCGAGATCTGTTAAATTATAAAAAGAAAATAGAGAAGGCCAGAGATCATAAGACTACAAATGGACTCAACAATCAAGTATCTTCATAGGATGATATTATCTAGGAAAACATCCGAGAAAGAAAGCAACACCAACAACAATCAAAGGATATAACCCTACTTTGAAAAGACTTGTAGCAACGGTGAATATTCAAAACAAAAAAATACCCTGAATTTGCATAACTTTTACTTTGTCGAACACAAACAAAAAAGTGAGCCCGTGAAGCAAACCACGAGAGTAGAATTTGCAAATCTACCAAGATAAATTAGAAAAACATTTAAGCCTTATAACTTTGTGAAATCCTCTTAAGAGCATTAGGCTATTAGTTAGACCACGCTGCAAATAATCTAGTAAAACTAGAACTAAGATAAAGTAAAAAGGCTGAAAATATAGTGCCTCCTAAAAAGGGGGAAACCACCAAAATAAATTATCTAGCATATAGGTAGGTCATTAAAGTAGTACTTTCATACTTTTGTACAAATCAAGTTGATACTTGTTATGAAAATGGTACTCTTTGCTCCCAAAGTTGGGCCTTACTATTGGGAGTTAGTTCTAAAAAAAATATTAGCTAAGCAGTTAAGTCCTTAAATAGTTTTCAGTTTATGTTTCTTTATTCCAGATTAGCCCCTTTAAATTTCTGAAATGTCACCCTCTAGACGGTGTTTGGATTGGCTTATAAAAAGTAGCTTTTAAGCTAAAAGCCAAAAGCCATAAAATGGTAATACCCAACTTTTGGCTTTTAGCTTATTTTTATACCTTTTATGCCTAAAATGTTTTTAAGCAATTTATATCATTTCCAAACACCACACAAACTAAAATAGTGCTTAAAAGGCAATAAGCACTTAAAATAAGCCAATCCAAACACCATCCTAGTCCTGGTCAAAAGTTGTAAGGACAGTGTACAAACCTTATCCTTTATTTTGACTGTAGTAGCTTAGCTAAGGTATAGTTGTAATCTTTTTGCATTTTAATAGCATATCAATGAAATCAAAACCTAGTTTTATCTTAGCATAGTAAGCTTTAGATTCTTAGTCGCATGTCGTCGTCTTCTCCCTTTTTCTACACGGTTTCGTTGGTTTTGTATCCTTTAGTATCAAAGCACTTCAGATTCTTGAGTTTTGTGGGTAGAATCTATGGAAAATATGGACGAGATTAAATTTATGTCCGAAAGGATAAAAGTTAAAATCGCAAATTTCTCAGTCTGGTAAGCTCAACTTGAAAAGTAGCACGAGACGGCCTTTGCTGAACTGAAGGAAGCCATAGATGTTGTGAAGAAATCAAGAAATATAACCGAAGAAAGAATGTGGAGAAGCTGATGGTACAGGGGAGATCTACACTCCTTCAGGCAACCCAGTAGCTTAGGTACCTAACAGCGAATGAGGTTTTTCAGCTCCACAGCAAACTCCAACAAACTCCAACTGGTTACCACTTAGGACTAGGCCCTATGCCTCAATCTTATGCTCCTAGTCCTATTGGTGTTGCTTCTCCTCAAGTGCAGATACCTGCAGGTCATGCTCAAGGGCAAACTTTAGCTAGTAACCAAGGAGGAGGTGGTGCTAATGGAGGGGGGCATATTGCTAGCTCTCCTAGAGTCACTAACATGATCAGGATGACCAAGATGATGTTCTCATATTTCAATGGCACTAACCTGAGGGCTTGGCTGCATAAGATAGAACAGTTTTTCTCTCTTGACGAAATAGAATACATGCAGGTAGCTTCCATACATTTTAACGACATAGCTATAGAACGACATCTTGCTTATTTAAGAAGAGACCACATTTACCTTACCCTACTTAGGAAACGTATGTGCAAGCCTTGATGGATAGGTTTGGGTATGAGTATGCATACCCCATGGCTGAGCTTAAGTTGATTAAGTAGTCTGGATTAGTGGAAGACTACAGAGGAAGTTTGATAGAATCATAACCAGCTGGTTACCCTACCTGAATATAATACTACTACTTTTATTATTGGGCTTAAACCAGAGATTGGTTTCCCTCAAAAGCACATACCATACTCTCTACCTCAAGCATACCAACTGTCTAGAAACACTGCGGCACAGGTGAATGCACAACTAAAGCTAAGCAGTGCTTCCTTGTTTAGTGGTGGACACTCTTAGTCAAGGGTGCTTCCTAATTCCAGTGGTTAGAGATGTAGGGAACAAGGAGGGTGTCTAGTTCAGGAAGGAACGAATTGTTAATGCAAACAGGAAGGAACATTACCAGGAGGCTTACTCCTGCTGAGATGAGTGAGAAAAGACATAAGGGGATGTGCTTCTTCTATGATAAGAAATTTGCACCATGTCACAAATGCAATTCCTCTAAGCAGTTGCATCTATCAGAAGTTCAGGAAAACACTGAACCTGTGGTAGAAGAAGCTCCAGATGATCAAGAGGTGGAAGAAGTGGAACAAGAGCATGAGGAAGCTTGTGAGATCTTAGTTCATGCCCTGAATGGAATCACTGGGTTCCATACTATTAAGGGAGACAGGATATTATGAAAAGAGACCCTTGAGTAATGTCATTGACCCTGGCAGTACTCACAAGTTTATCAATAAAGACGTAAAAACTAAATAGGGGGCAATACAATAGCAATTACTGCTCAGAATGTTAATGTAGATGATGGTAGCAACAGGCATTCTTCTTTTCTTTTTTTTCTGATGAAGTAAGATGTTGCATTAAAGGCATCAAGAAGATGCAAAGAGTACAAGAAAGAGGTTCAGTTTGCTCCTAAATACAAAAATCTAGGTCAGAGCTTTGAGCAAAACCAAAACCAAAAGGAAAAAAACTGGCTTTTAAGCCATAGTGAGAGAGCAAATAAAATCTAACATGGAAATTACATCATTTACAGGTGCTAAATTACTCCAAGTGAACAGATTCATCAAACACTTAGACTTCAGGGTGCAGTTGGGAGTTGAAATGCCATCAAAACATCTGCTATTTCTCTCCGTCCATATACACCAAAAAATGCATGCTGGGATCATTTGCCGGATCTTCTTGAAGGCCCTGTCAACTTTCCAAGAGTTCCAACTTTCCACTGCTACCTTTATGTTTTGTGGAGTTGCCCAGCTGATTCCAAAAACTGATAGGAACATATGCCATATATTTGCTGCCACTGGGCAGTGTAAGAAAAGATGATTTACTGATTCTGAGCTTTATTAGCACATGTAGCATCTATTCACCATCTGAAAGTTCCTTCTGCATAGATTATCTTGGGTCAAAATAGCATCTTTAATAGTTGTCCAAGCAAAACACATTACTTTTGTAGGGAGTTTTGACTTCCATATTAGCTTCCACGGCCAATGCTCAATCACTTCATTGGCTGAACATAGTTTATTATATCCTGCCTTCACTGAATATATGCCTTTGCTGGAGTTGCCCCACCTGAGGCTGTCTGGTACCTGTGGATCTGTTGTGAAGCCTTCCAGTATACTATACAGGTCGAAGAGTTCACCAAGTTCCCAGTCTTGTATGATCCTCCTGAAGTGAATGTCCCAAATGTTTCCTGCTTTGTTCTGTGCTATTGTGGAGTCAGGTTCACTAACTATTTGGTAAAGACTAGAGTGAGAAGTTTCGAGGGGTGGTGCATTCTGAAGCCGTTTGTCCTTCCAAAATTTTCTAGTATTGCCGTTCCCAATCTTAAAGGACACCTCTTGAAAGAATTCATTTTCAGGTTGCTGATATGCTTCCATCCTTCCAGGGACAGACTCCATGTGGTGCTCTACTCTGCTTGGTTCTCCAGTGGTCTTGTTTACCATATTTAGCATTAGTTACCTCCTTCAATAAGCATGTCGTTCTCTGACCATACCTCCAACCACCACTGGCAGACTTCTTAGTTGCATAAGGGGATCATATGGTGGTCGGAAGGAGTGACATTCACAGCTAATTTGTTCTTGTTACCCTTTGGGTCAGTAGACATGATTTTGGGAGTACGGTGGTTGTGGCCTTTAGGGGATCTCAAGCTAAACGTCAATGAATCAACCCTTGGGTTCATCTATCAGGACAAAGAAGTGGTGTTGCAGGGAACCACTGACAAGTGAAAGATTGTAGGTGCAAAATGCTTTACTTGGCTCTTGACCAGAAAAGCAGTTCTGACTCGGGACATCCTCATCGGAAGGGGCTTCCACCTATGCTCCAAATGCTATCTATGCGGTGAAGAGGCTGAGACAATCAACCATCTTTTTTTGCATTGCAGGATTACAGCACAAATATGAAGGATTTTCATTAATCTGAAAGGGATCATGTGGGTAATGCCTAGGGATATAATGGGCGTCCTGAGATGCTGGAGCAATTACGGCACCTTAACCAATAAGAAAGAAAGATGGAAAATAGTCCCAGCTTGCATTCGGTGGACAGTTTGGTCAGTGAAAAATCAAAGATGCTTTGAAAACAGAAGTAGCACCATACAGAAATTGAAAATGAAACGTTTAGTTCTTTTCCACTTTTGGTGTAATATGGAAGATCCAGAATCCATTAATGATGTCCTAGGCTCTCTGTAGTACAGTAGGGATTTAAGATCTTCCTATACCCTCTTCTGTAAATTTGAAAGACTGCACCTCCTTGGTGAAATTGATATATATATATATACAAAAGTGTTAACTTCTCTAAAAAAAGGTTAGACAAGTTGGTGGGAGAAGGAGCATAATTGTTCATGATCAGAGTTCTGCCTACTGAGATGGAAGAGAACCTCGTCTAATTGAGATTCCTTCTTAGATTTTGGCCTTAATAGAGTATCATCAGTTGTTTGAAGAACCAAGGAGTTACCACCATCCAGGGGCTCATTTGATCATAAGATCCCTTTGCATGTTGGCACAAATCCAATTAATGTCAGACTCTACAGATACTCTTCCAAGCAAAAAGATGTCATTGAAGGCTTGGTGCAGAACATGGTTGACTAGGAAATAGTACAGCCCAGTTCCAATCGATATAGCTCTCCAGTGGTGCTAATTGGAAAGGACGGGTCTTGAAGAATCCATGTCGATTTCAGAGCACTAAATAAGGCTACCATTAAAGAACAAGTTCTCAATTCCAGTAATCGAAGAATTGTTGGATGAACTAGAAGGGTCCAGGGATCTACTCTAAACTTGACCTTATATCAGGTTACCACTAGATAAGGATGCATGTTGCAGATGTCCAAAAGATAGCTTTCCAGACTCATTCAGGCCACTTTGAGTACTTGGTAATGCCATTTTGGCTTACCATGCTCCGTCATGTTTCTAGGGACTCATGAACCATATGTACAAAGCATATTCAAGGAAGCTCATTTTAGTCATTTTTTATGACAATTTGGTGTTCAGTAGCAGCCTTAAAGAGCATTTGCAACACCTAAGGATGACTTTTGATCTATTGGTCAAACATCAATAGGAAGTCAAAATGCACATTTGAGGCCAAAAGGGTTGAGTATTTGGAACATTTTATTGCTTCATAAGGAGTTTCCACGATCTTAAAAAAATAGTTGTGTGTTCAATCACAGCCTGCGTCCAAAACTGTGAATGAGTTGAGGGGTTTCCTTTGGTTGGCTGGCTACAGCAGGAGGTTCATAAAAAGGTACGGGATCTTTAGCAAATCATTCACAGATCTACTGAAAAAGGAAGGATTCAAATGGATCTAGAGCACTACTGAGGCCTTTGAGAAGCAGCAGGAGGCTTTACAGTTACACGTGTTGTCTATGCAATATTTATTTTAATTGTTTTTTTTAAATTCCGCTTCACTTCAAAAAAGCAAGCACTTTGCTTCTCGATTCTCGCTTTAAGCGAAAAGGGGCTAGTCGCTTTTCCTCAATTCACGCTCTTCACAACACTGGGTTAACATCACCAGCATATGATCATTCTTGATGTTCAAGATATAGAATAAGTTTTATGATTACTAACGATAAATTCGAAAAGCAAAAGAAATATACAAAGCATTTGCCGATAAACTGTCACAAGCCAAGTGGTATTATCTGGAAATAAATGAACAACAAAGTGCCTCCTCGTATTCATTTGAAGAAGGCTTCCAGAATGGAGACTCTCACCAGATAAGAAGACAGTGAAAAATATAACACTGAAGGTAAGTTCTACCCACACATCTACAATAAAGGCATACTGACCATACAATCACATTTGAAAGGAGTGAAATTAACTAAAACACAGAAGTAAGAGGTAATAAATCAAGAAGAAATAGCATATGTCCCATCCGAAGATCAAATCTGCAATAACGAATAAGGATTAACAGACAGATAAAAGAATGCACATTGTATGCCTAATGTTGACGCCATGGCAAAATTAAGCTGCTGTCTTACTGGACAAAAGAACTGATATTCAATTTCAAGAAGATGACGAGGGACTGAAAGAATTATAGTAAATATAAAACCAAATAAGAGAACAGATAGTCGAACAATTACATACATAATACCAGTCAGAGCTAAGTAAAGGTGAACAGATAGCCAGAAAACTCACACCAGCAAATGCAAAGGTTAGATGATAATCATCGTACTTCGAAATCAAACTTACCAGTCATCCACTTCAAGAAATCCCATAAGCAAGCCCATGGGTTGACTATTTTCTAGCTCTGTGGAACGCTCAGCAACTGCCTCTGTTTCCATGTCCAATGCAGCATACAGATCCACTGTCACATCTCCTTGTTTCTCTTCGTCCATGAGATCCTTCCCAGTAGCAGCAAGATTTATTCTACCTATTCTGTTAGCCTACATGAGTAAGAGGAAAGCTAAAATAACTTCCTAACCAAATAAGGCATAGAACTTCAAGCTAAAAAACCAGCATTTAAACGGAAGTATCCACACTACAAAAAAGTTGGAACCTCATCAAGTCTCTTCGCTGAAAATGCATTGTAATGGTCAAAAGCATCCTCCTCCTTGGGAAGTAAATGTGCATAACTGAAACAAATACGAGGTTGTCATTAACTATAAGTTGAATTAAATCCAACAGTCCAGTTACCTATGAAGAAAGCCCAATTTTGCTTTGGGATTTTGGCAACTCAAATTAAGCAGTAGATGCTTTTGCTTAGAATAAGCATCTTCTTATATCAATAAGAAGAGAGGATAGAAAGATCAATTATTATTTTCTCACAAGAGAGGACACATAAGCCATACTTACTTCCCTGTATTTGTTTTCTCAAGAAGAAATTCTGTGAGAAGCTTACAAGTCAGCATTTTAACATTACCTATCTAGTACACTTTGATGCCAACCTTTCATAACCAATCTCGGGGCAACAACCTCTTTTTTAATTATTAAACGTTTTTTAGATGATCACATCCATGTTACCCCTACATAAGATGCTCCTGAACTTCTTAAAGAAAACTTTTACTATTTGGTCCAACGAATAACAGCTGCTTTTGATTACCTTTTCTCTATCACTATCATATTTTACATTGGTCACCAGCATCGAAAGGCGTTTTTATCTCATAATTTTACTTACGTCAATGTGCAAGAGATAATACACAAAATCAGTAGTCAAACTCTTACTTCATTTTAGAGAGGAAAAAACAATTCTGTTTACACATAAAGAGGATTTCTGATAACACAATTTAGTTACCGTCTATTGTTAGTGAAATAGATTAAATAGCCAAAAGCTACTTTCATGAGAGCAAAATAAACAAAAAAGTCCATTATTGCCAACTCCCAAATTTTGGTTCATGATGCTGTAGGAGACAGTACTAAAGCAGGAAGAAAGACAATACTTTCTAGCGAGAAAGATGGATATCCGTGCAGTGTTTCAAGCACACCAGCTATTCAGACCTTGATCAAAGCCTAATGCTTATAGGCAACTTAAGTAACCCTTTTAGAGGGAAAAGCTTAAGTACATAAGAAAAGTTGTATGGGAAAGAGGGAAAAAGTGGGGTTAGGTAACCTGGTATTCAAGATATACTCACATGCTGTCAACATCAATGAAGTCTCTTTTCACCAGTAAGGCTGTTAGCTGATAAAGACCACTTGGAACAGGATCATTTACTTCCAGTCGTTGGTAGTATTGAAACTTAAACCCCAGAATCTGGGAGGCATGGGACTGCAAATAATTGAGAGAAAATGAAAAAAAGAGATGCATAATAAAGACTGGGAAGAGCTCAACAATGAAAGACAACCGCAATTGTACCTTGGGAAATATGGGAATCAAGTCCAAAAATGTAGTATTACCAGGCTGATGTTCAAAACACTCCAAAACCTGTCAAATCACCAGCCAAACACAGAACTGCATTAAGCTTTCAAAAGTATAAAAGGAATAGAATTCATCAAAAAACTTATAAGAAGGATTGAATATGTACGATATCATTATGGATAAAGAACATACAATATCAAAGACTCGGTTTGGATCCAGATCGAAGTGCCCAATCAATGACTGCATATGGTCCACGATTAAGAAATATAGAAAAATGATAATTCAACTACTAGAGAGCTGAGTTGAAGTTAAACCTTGATTATGCCAACTGTAGCGGTTGAAGCATTTTGCGTAGAACCCTCTGGCATTTGAGAAAGAAGCGTGACCTACAATTACAGAAAAAGGAGGGTCAACGTGAAGGAAACAAAAGCTGAGCCACAAAGAAGTGGAGGACAAGAGAACAACATTGCCAAGAGCGAGCATGAACTACTTAAAGTTGCCTTACTCAGAGAACAAGCGCACTGAAAACTTTGCTCTGTACAAAGTAAAAATTAGTGGGGATAATCCTTTTAAACCGAATGGGAATTGTGAGTTCGGTCTTTCTTCCCTTGCTTTGATCCGTATACTAGGAGTGTTTGATAATTTCATCACCCTCAAAGAATACCTAACAAAGCGAAAATGAGACGGAGCTGTAGGTGAAAGGAGGAAAGTTTGCACCAGACACTCCCCCGCATCTGCAACCATCAGTGTTTAATGGCAACCAGCTTTCAGTGGATAGGTGAAAGTCCTCCAGTCACCTTCCAACTTGGAAGCCTCCCTTTAGGAGCGCTCCAATTTCTGTATTATGTAGTTCAAACTGGAAATTCCTCATCTCGGAACATTCACCTTTCTGATTTGTAAATGATAGAAAGGAAGATAGTGCTATTCTTTTTTAAAAATAAGTAGCAAGAAAGATAATCTTGCTTATGTGTTGACCTTTAATCATAACTTGAAGCTATCCAAAATTCTGACACTAGAACATGGCCTTTAGGGAGGTCAGAATGCAAGTCATTCCATTTAATTATTTTGGGTTTCGGGTGGGGTCGTTCTTGACTAATCGAAAAGGTCAAAAAGGCCTATCTATTAGTGACATGCAAGCAGCGACCAAGAGTCCTAAGAATTTTATCAAGAATACTACAATACAATAGTCACTTCTCACTTCCAACCACACACCACTCTGACCAGCTCCCCAAAAGGAACAACCTGCTCAACTATATAATTATTAGCTTATTAACTGGGAATATAACAATTGTTCATTAATCAGTGACTAACAAACAAATATGGCTCCTTAAATTGAGGCACTTTCATTAGAACAAATTAAACCAACAATAAAATGTGAATCAGGATAGAAAGTCAGGGATGAAGACATTTTAAGAAAAATCAAAAAACAGAATAGTGAATCAAAAAAACAAGTCATTTATGGCATCTTTTATTAGTAAAATCCCAAAAATTGCACATGGATGTAAAAGAACTATTTTGTCTCTTAAAGACAAACAAACAAGAAACAACAACTACCCAGTATAGTCCCATAGGGTGGTGGGGTCTGGCGAGAGTAATATGTACGCAGGCCTTACCCCTACCCGATAGGGCAGAGAGGTTGTTTCCAATCGACCCTCAGCGAAAGATCGAGAAAAGAAAAAAAAACAAAAAAAAAAAAAAAGGCATTAGTGACTCCAACATTAATCATATAAACAGTTGCGTAAGCATAGACCATAAAAAAAACTGACATATAAAAGGACAAGATAAACAAAACAACAACAAGAACAAAAGGCATTAGTAACTCTAAGAGTAGCCACAGAAATACTTACAAAACCATAAGCCAAATGAAGAATGGCATGCAATACACTACACCAAGCCTATACGGAAACCCCCTCCCCCCAAAACCCAGCCCTACCCCGCGAAATAATAGAAGCCCCTATCCTAAAACCTTGATACTAGACCTCCAGACTTTCCTATCAAGGGCCATGTCCTCGGAAATCCGCGTTATAACCATGTCCTGCCTAATCACCTCTTCCCAATACCTCTTGGACCTCCTAAAGAATGAAGTGAAAAAAAATGGTCCACTGGAGACCTTCAATTTAAGCATACGGCAGCCATGAA
The DNA here is from genome assembly GCA_032618575.1 of Nicotiana noctiflora. Lineage (NCBI taxonomy): Eukaryota > Viridiplantae > Streptophyta > Magnoliopsida > Solanales > Solanaceae > Nicotiana > Nicotiana noctiflora. Next base: position 20,777 of record JASVEL010007849.1, on the reverse strand, counting down.
TGGCCATTTATACATGCTAAGATATGCGCTAGCTCTTGCTTACCCTCCTATAGAGATATACGGATGTTATGTATTTGAAGTTGATGATATTGAAGCTACCGTAACCAGCTCAAAGCTAAGCTCCTTTTTTTTCTTATTGCCTCCTCTATATGTAAATTAGATTCAATGACAATAAAAACACCCAAAGGAGGCACAGAAAGGGCATCCATGCAGTGATTGGGTAGTAGGGGAGATGGACAGAAACTAGAAGGACATACACACACACGCACAGAGAGATAGGAGGGAGAGGAAACAGTTACCAGCTTGGCGTAACCTTCACTCTCTTCCCGGAGAAGGTTAAACTTTGTTTGCTGATAAAGAAGACGAGTATTTACCCTAACCTGAAAATCATTACAAAATGAAATCACATTTAAAGGAAAGTATCTTCCGCCACAATAGCAATTTGCTGGTGTCTATAGAATATTCACCAACACAAGCGAAGAGGGAAAAGGACAGAAAGGTTCATTTTGTCGGTCTCATACATATTAGCTCATATTAGCTTGGTAAATTTTGCCAACACTCCGAGTCATTTTTATGCATTTTAACCATAAAAAATAAAGCACCGACTGACAAGACACTGCAGTACGAGATGTATCAAAAAACTAGCCAGCAGGGATGACCCAGAGCAAGCAACTTTGATATGGCTAGAGATGCTGAAATAAACAATCCACCTGCTAGACCTAAAAATTGTATTAATCATAATGCACCTCTTACTTATTTTGAAAAAAGAAAAAGAAAACTATACCTCTTTCGACTTCAAATCTGCAGCCTTTATCTTGATCATCTCAGATTCCCACAAAAACTCTTCCTTCACACATTAAAGAGCATTTATAAGCTTTCATTTTTCAAGCTAGTAATTAACAGGAGCAAAATGGCTCACATATTTAAGCTGGCAACAAGTAAAAAGGTACCTCACATCGCTCCAGAAAAAATCTCAAAGGAACCAAAGCAGATTCCACGAGCCATTTTGCCTATAAAGAAGACGAACCAAATTTATGTAAAGACCAAAAAGAAGCATGATAATTCATGATGACTTTCGACTTTGAACTAAGATCTGCAGAACAAGAATTGACAGAAAAGAAGAAAAACAGGTAGAAAAATACAGCAACAGCTACTACTACCATTACCCCTTGATAAGTTGACAATTAATCTATGGGATTTAATGTTAAGAGCAACGTTATGAAGTATAGATAGATGACTAAATGTTTTATGCAGGTATTTGTGGTGATTGATTGTTGGAAGGAGTGATTAAAGTAAAAGCAAGCTGAAATCAGATGTTATGGAGTCAAGTTTCACAAATTAGCGAATGTCAGAGCAATATCACAATCAGCGGAGGGCTAATAGTTGAAAACAGTAAGCTTCAATTCTTTTATTCGAGATCAATGAATGGACATAGCGATAGTACCTGAAAGATTGGAAAACAAATGAAGTTCTCAAATTTGCGACTGCCAGAGGGACATATGCGATCGTGTGTCTAAAGACTAGCCAAACCAATGAGCTGAAGTTACTAAAATCGTGATTGCCAGAGCATGACGAGCTCGTACCTTGTGTTCAAATGAATTTCAGAAGGACAGATTAGGAAACTCGACCAAGGCTTTATGAAGGGGAATAAATAGCAGATATATAAATTGGTAGGTGATTCTTCAGCTCGTAAGCTAAAAGGAGCACCTATTCTTCTTCATAGCAAATTGATCTTCATTTACTAGTTTGATTCATTTTCAATTTACCCATTATGTTTTCATTACTAGTTTGTGTTTTCTTTTCATTTTCGGTATGAGTAGCTAATCTTTTAGCTAGAGTTGAAATCCCAACACCAAGTGTTAATGTTCAAATTGATAATGTATTGATTGTTTATGCTTGATTCTATGCTTGATTGTTGAATGAATGAGGGCCACACTTATTTACACCCTGTTTATCTTAATAATTACTTGGGAAGGTAATATTGGACCTGCATATTGATCAATTGACAGGGAATTGGGAAAATCTAGGAATAGGCAAACCCAATCTGTTGAAACTGACTAGGAATAGTGTTAATCTCTCCTTGTGGTCATTGGTTTTAAAGCACCTCATTTGAATTTGGGAAAGCTAATTTGGGGATAAACTCACTATTGATTGGAAAGTGATGAAGCATCAAGTGATTTAAGCAATTAATTATATTGGTTTAGACATTAGAACTCGTGGGTGAGACACAACTCTGGTATTTTCCCAACTTGAATTAACTTTGTGATAGTTCGTTTCCTATATCAATTTAGTGATTTAATAGTTAGAGAAGATAATCAAATATAATTGAATCAGCATTGTAACTGAAGTTCAGACTCGATAGTTGATCTTCACCCTCATATTGACCTCTAGGAATTTCGAGCCACCTACCTATGGATTTGAAGCCACCCTACCTAGGGAATTGGAGCCACCCAAATATTTGGGATAAATACCTTATTGGGCTGCCATCCAAAATAATAGCCGAAAATGTACATGTATTGAATAATAAGTATAAAATATGCATATAATACACAGCTTGTAGTATACATATAATATACATATTGCATACATCAATATGCATATAACATACATAAATATACATATAATACATAATTAATGTATATATTTTGTATATGTTGGCTAGGCGCTTGTATTTAATTTCGGATGACGGGACTAAAATGAAAAGAGCCCTTTTTATCTCCTAGTTCTATATTAGCCTTCTAGGTACTTTTTGGTTGTACATGGCCCGACTGCAAATTTTTGAGGACATGGCCCTTGATAGGAATGTTTGGAGGTCAAGCATTAGGGTTGTAGGGTAGGGGTAATGGAGCTTTGCGCACTTCTTTCCGGAGTTGAGGCGGGATTGGATTAGGATTGATCTTAGATAGCTTGCAGTCTATGTTGAATTCACTTTATCCTTGATCTATCTTAGCACCGGGCCTTAGTTTCTGGTTAATGTTATTGCATGTCATTTACCTGTTGGTTGTTATGCTTATGTTACTATTATGGTTTCGACTGAAGTGACTAATGAATTGTCTTCTTCTCTTTTCCTTTTTCTTTTTCTGAGCCGAGGGTCTTTCGAAAGTAGCCTCTCTGCCCTTTCGGGGTAGGGGTAAGGTCTGCGTACATATTACCCTCCCCAGACCATACTCTATATGATTTTATTGGGTAGTAGTAGTTGTTGTTGTACTTTTTGGTTGTCTTTTTATTAGGGTTGGCAACCACCTCTTTTTCTCCTATAAAGAGGAGTGCTTTCTTTTAGTGTAAAAACATAACTTCCGGGAATGATATTACATTTAGAGTTCTTAAGATAAATTCTTGTTTGATATCTCTGATTCCTTCTTGCTATTCTTAGAAGGCGATTAGCACCATTACTAACTGTTGTCTAATGTTACTCACGAAGCTGTCAAGGTCGGAATATAAGTTTTGATTCATCTCTCAAATAAAGGTGTTTGATCCCTTTGATAATCAATATGTTGTACTTGGATCTTCTCAAACCCAAAATTAACTATTTTCTTGGAATTTTTGGATCTTTTTACTTGAATTTCCACAAATCCTCTTGTTTAAATTATATTACTTCATTGCTCCCGGAGTTTTAGGCTAAAAACATCCTTGAACTATGCCCTAAACCTAAGGTACATCCTTGTACTATCACATAAACAAAAAACATCCCTAAACTATATAAGAATTTCGCAACTTTCATCTACCATTAGAAAATGTTAAAAACAAAACATAACAAAAACCTAACACGTAAACCCATCTTCTCTCATTTCCTTCCGGGGGATCATCACTATGACAAATCTCTTTCTTTTCTTCCTTCCTTTCTCCTCCTTCAATTTTTCTTTCTTTCTTCTTTCTTTGATTTGAGAGAAACAACATGAAAGCGAAAAAGGAAAAAGGAAAAAAAGAGCAAGAAATCCAGCATCAAAAACTATATTAATCTTTCCTTCTTCTACTCATCTCAAAGGAATATGGCTGTATGGCAATAGAACACATTGATCAGTATCAAGAACTATCTTAATCAATCTTTCCTTTTAGATAAGTGACATTAGATCATCGTGTTAGATTTACTCCCTGCTGACAGAAATAACAGTTGAAGGGACGATGTCGGATTGCTTTATGTCATGGAGTTTGTTAGCTGATTGTATATTGGCATGCAATTGAAATATCTGAACATCAAGGTTCAACCATCACGGAGTTCAACACTAGCAGAGCGGTGAAACTAATAAACTTCTCCCATAAAAAAAAGCCATTCAAATCTTGCTATTAAGGAAAACAGAATAAAGGATGTGAGTATTTTCTCTGTTGAAAATGATTCAGTGTATTTTACGTCTATATGAGAAGCCCACGAACTCGGTCTACCGCAAAAGGAGAGAAGAATAAGCAAATGGATCAGAGCAATTAGCGAGACTCTGGACTTCGAACATATTCGATGCTCCAATGTCATGTTTTGAAAAGAGGAAGATGGATATTTGAAGGCAGCACTGTTTAAGACTAACTAATCTAGATAAAAACAGATTTGCTGCCACTGCTCTTCATTGTGAAGAAGAGATATGGGGATATTATTTAGAGGATGAGGAGGTTACACCAGTACTACCTTGAGAAGGAACAAAGCCTTTATTATTGCCTTCGCTTCAGTAGGAGCACGCCTTTTTTTGGGAATATGAAGAGCTTCTTATTGTTGCTTTGACAGATTTCAACGCGACCTTTTTTCCTGTGCAGCTCATATAGAGTGCGATGAAATCAAAAAGTCTAATGCTCATTATGCTTTCTCGGTAATTACCTGGGTAGGTTTTCTTCTAGCCTTCACTACCAGAAGACAAGCCGTGGATAATTCCTAAACATCCTGGATTTTTTGGAGCTTTTGGTTGTGCACCGTTAGTTTTTTAACATTTTTTAACCATTGGATGAAAGCTGTTGATTTTTTGATAGTTTAAGGATTTTTTTGCTCAATATGTTAATACACGCATGTAATTTAAGTTTGGGGCATAGATCGAGGATGATTTTAGCCAAAAACCCATTGCTTCCGCATTTCCTTTTAATTATCTACTCAAGTTCGTGCATCTTCCCATCCTTTGTGTCGTCAACGCTCCCCAACAAAATGAGCTATTACAGAAGCAAAGTCAGTTTCAATGATAGAGATGATGTCCTCCATAAAGTAGCTCAGAAATTTGATTCAAGGGCCATGAGGATTCATTTTCAAGGGCCATGAGGGAGGTCTGAAATAATAGATGTTAATTGTGTTACTAAACAAGTACCAGCTAAGAGTAGCAACAGCAACACTATGTTGCTGAAACTTACAAAGATAAAACAATCACATCCACCATTAAAGTCTAAATTCTATCTAGCACGGTAGCACCATACTTCTCCCAAGTCAACAATGGCAAACCTCTAACTTTTCAAAATTGAAGAATCGGTTTCATAACAAAATAGCACACAATAACAATGTAGTACTCTTTATTTCCTCTATCCCGAGACTTGACCCACTTCGATAGCTAGAGACTTTTTTGACAGATTAAACGGAAAAAAAAGTTGGCATCATGGCAGAGAAAGTATCTATCTTTAGGTGGCAGGTTGACTCTCGTAAACAATATCTTGGATAGCATCCTCAACTATTTTATGTCACTCTTCCCTTTTCCAGCTAAGGTGCAGAAGCAGCTAGACAAAATCAGGAGATCCTTTTTATGGGAAGATAATAACCAGGGTCACAAGTTTCATCCGGTGAAACGTCCCAAGGTTATTCTTCCTAAATCACTAGGAGCGCTTGAAGTGAAGGACTTCGCAGTTCACAGTAGAAGCATCCTAATGAAATGGCACTGGAGATACAATCAAGAAGAGGTTGAACTTTGGAAAGATGTAATTACAGCTAAGTATGAATGCTCCAACCACTAGTGTACCAAACCTGTCGGGACACTTCACGGAACTGGGGTATGGAAGAGTATAAGTGCCCTTCTGGATCAGTTCTCATCCAACACCTCTTTCCACGCAGGAAATGGGGTCAACATAAAATTATGGAAGGACAAATATATAGGAAACACACAACTAAAAGAAACCTTCCCCAGTCTGTTTCTTATTGTAAATAACCCTGACTCCTCCATAGCACAAAACAGGGAGGGCAACACTCGGAGCCCATCATTGAGAAGCATCTGCAGGATCGGGAAATTGATGACTTAATGGCTCTTCTTGGAACTTTGGAGTCTCATCCAGTGAACAACCAAGCAGTATATAGATTTAAGTGAGGTAATACTATAGGAGTATACTCAGTTAAGGCAGTCGAGGCAGAGATGAGCTACAACAAAGTTCTAACATACCTATGGCCTTGGAAATTAATTTGGGGGACTAAGGTTATGTGTTTTTGCTGGGAAGTATTAAATGGAGCATGCTTAACCCAGCATAACCTAACCAAAAGAGGTTTCCAACTAGCCAATGATGCTACATGTGCCACACAAGTTCAAAGTCCATCCCACAATTGTTCATTCACTGCCCACTAGCAGCAGACATCTGGAACATGTTCTTAACCATTTTTGGACTGAACTGGTCTATGTCCAATTCAGTCAGAGAGCTTTATGAAGCATGGAGTCTCAGGCGAGTTGACAAAGCCATCAAGCACATCTGGCTCATGGTGCCAGCCTATATCTTTTGGTGCATTTGGATTGAAAGAAACCACAGATGTCTTGATGGTATGTCAATTCCTACAAGCTATCTGAAAGCTTGATGTTGGTTAACCTTTTTGGTTGGGTGAATCTTTCTCCTGTAAATTACTCTGATATGTTTCTGGATTGGTCAGCTCCTTCGCCTAATGATAGTCTTTTTTGTATTACAGCTAACATTTTCATTTTTTTTTTTTGCAATTTTTGCATCTTCTTGATGAATGTTGAAGACATTTCACCAACCTTATCCAAAAAAAAAGGGAAATAATAATAATAGCCTCAAATGCTAAACTATCCCAAAAAAGGACACGATTAAGGCACACAAAAGAATAAAGGGAGAAATTTCTGGCTAACCAGCTTGATAAGACGCTGACGATTTTCTCCCGGCATTGAAAGCTGCAAAAAAAATATTCCCAACATATCAGTGTGAGAGATAAGTGTCGTAAAACAACTTAAAAATTTCATTGCATAAGTTAGCGAGTGGGTTGACAAGGAACAAGAGCCAACTATTTAGCAATTTTTTGCTAAAAACTATGAAGTAATGATGATCTCCCATTTAAAAAAGAGGCTTATCCAGATTTTTCTCTTGTTTGATATGTGAAACCAAAAGAATTATATAAGCCATATTAACATGTGCAGACTAATTTTATGAAAATTATGACGAAACTAGAGTCGGAACTTGAACTGTAGAACCTTTGCTCTGGAATCTGGATTGATTTCGAAGGATTGATTTTCTTGGAAAACAATTAAGCATTTGGAAAATAATTTTAGAAGAATAGGTTTTAGCTTAAGAAAAAATCAGGAAAGTATTGCAATTTGCAACTGTCAAAAAAGACAGGCAGCATTGCAATTGCAAAAGGGGCCTACTTTGGATAATGGACTCCTACGGTTTTAGCCAAGATGCGATTTGGTTTCGTAACCAAAAGGTGTTTAGAAACCAAATTTTCGTTTCTGAACCAAATGGCCTCTTTAATAAGTAAAAGGATCCTTATATGAAGAGGCTATCTTAATCCAAAAGCCAAATTTTCCATAAAAGAATAAGACATGTTGATAGTTGGTTTATTAAGAAAATCATCACGGCCTACATCTGTATCATTAAATGAATTTTGATTCTTGTAATTTGTGGGAGTTGTATAAATATTGCCCATACATACGTATCACAAATCTTGAGAACATTCCAAAGAAAAGTGTCACTTGAATTACTGCTAATCATGCTTCCTTCATTCTTTTATCCGGAGCACAGTTTCCAATACTCTCTAGTTAAAAGATTTGCAAGGCTTTAGAGTACAAATAGAAATAGGAAAAAAACACAAAATCACATAGCGGACTTTTTGAATGCTTTCTATCTTTTATATGGTAGATATTATGCTTACCAAGATGCTGCACTATATTTATGGGGACTAGTTACTTAAATCTCCTCTGCAGATACCTCTGGCGGAATTCAAAGTACATGGCCATCTCCTACCTTCTAACTGTGTAACAAAACGATCCCATATCATGCTAGTCTTACTTTTACAAGTACTGCATGTTACTTTTTTTCCTTTTTTCTGATTTACCAACTATTGGCTAGAGTTATCATTTTGTCATTTGAATTTATAATTTATTTTGTACTTTCACTACGAAGCCTTCTCTAAAACAAAAGAGCAGCACGGTGCATTAAGCTTGTCCGGGGAAAAAACGGGCCACAAGGATCTATCGTACGCAATCTTACCCTATATATTTCTGCAAGAGCTAAGCCTTCTCTAACAAAAAGTAAAAAAGTAAAATCAACTGATTTCACATGCAGTCCATAATTTCAGTATCCTACTAACATGTGGATGAAAGATGTATGCAAGAAAGTTTATTATGTAGAGACCACGCTAGAAATAGAAAAATAGAATTTATTTCAATTGAAGGGTTTTAGGGGGGGGGGGGGGTGGAGTTACCAGAAATGAAATGATATGGGAGAGCATTAGCTCTTCCGATAAGTCCATTACATGATTGCCTTGAATAATTTTCAATTTAAATTATGTATTGTAGCAACATCACTGAAAAGAGATTTTTTAGAAAATCTTCTACCCTTTAAAGTACAGTGACTATGTAATAAAAGTGTTTTTCAAGAAAAATTATATGTTTAAAATCCTTTATTAGAAACTATGACAAGTGAAATTTGAACAATTTTCCTTCAAAAAAATGTCTATGCATTTCAAATGTCAGAAAAATTACTCCATTCACATCATCAAAACTAGTCAAGTTACACAACCTAAAATGTGGCAATTATTATAATATGAAAAATCAAGGAAAATTTTCATAATTAAGATCAAGAATACAGGAAGTTTGTGTTATTTTAATAAGGAAACCATTCAACGAGCACAGCTTTGCTAGCCCAAGATATTGCTTCCTATGTTGCACAAAGTAGCAACCAATTTCTGTGGTAAAAGTAGCGCTATATAGAGGGGGTGTAAGAAGAATCAGCAAACTGTGTGGGGAATAGACATCGAGACTAGCATTCCCAAATTTCAGTATCTCGAACAAGAAGTTAACCGTCCAAGAAATAGACATTGACACTCTCATTCTTTATTTTATTCTTGTAATTAGGATAAGGAATACCGGAAATTGGTGTTAATAATAAGAAAATCATTTAACCAAAACAGAGTTTCTAGCCCAAGATATTGCTCCTCATGTTGGACAAAGTAGCAACCAACTTCTATGGTAAAAGTAGCAAAATTGAGGGGATGGAAGCAGAATCAAATACCTTTGCAGGGAACAGATATTGAGACTCACAGTCCCTTTTGCAGTTTCTCGAGTGAGATGGAGATATAGAACAAGGGAGCTAAGATTACCCGTGGGGGAGGGGGGGAGTTGGTTGGGATAACGCAGAACCTTCAGAATAATATATAATGCCATTATAGCCGAGATTAGACTGAATATGCTATTCATCAAACTAAGCTAGTCCTAAGAAATAGAATTCATAGAACTCTTATAAGAAATTCCATGAAGGTCTAGGAGCGGGTGATCGAGGCCAGGGTGAGGGAGTCGACATCTATTTCCGTGAACCAGTTCGGTTTCATGCCGGGTCGGTCCACTACAGAAGCTATCCACCTTGTCAGGAGATTGGTGGAACAGTTCAGGGATATGAAGAAGGACCTGCACATGGTGTTTATCAACTTGGAGAAGGCGTATGACAAGGTCCCTAGGGAGGTACTATGGAGGTGCATGGAGGCTAAGAGCGTGCCGGAAGCCTACATCAGAGTAATCAAGGACATGTACGATGGAGCTAAGTCCAGGGTCAGGACAGTGGGTGGCGACTCAGACCATTTCCCGGTGGTTATGGGGCTCCATCAAGGATCTGCGCTTAGCCCCCTCTTGTTTGCCTTGGTAATGGATGCTTTGACGCGGCATATTCAAGGGGATGTACCTTGGTGTATGCTATTTGCTGATGACATAGTCCTGGTAGACGAGACGAGGGTCGGTGTTAACGAGAGGCTAGAGGTATGGAGACAGACTCTCGAGTCTAAGGGGTTCAAACTAAGCAGGTCTAAGACAGAATATCTGGAGTGCAAGTTTAGCGCTGAGTCGAGCGAAGTGGGAGGGAGCGTGATGATTGGATCTCAGGCCATAGCCAAGAAGGATAGTTTCAGATACCTTGGATCGGGGGACGGGGAGATAGACGGGGATGTCACTCACCGTATAGCGGCGGGGTGGTCGAAGTGGAGGCTTGCATCGGGAGTCTTGTGTGATAAGAAAGTGCCACAGAAACTCAAGGGGAAGTTTTATAGAGTTGTGGTTAGACCTGCCATGCTGTATGGGGCGGAGTGTTGGACGGTGAAGAAATCTCATGTTCAGAGGATGATGGTTGCGGAGATGAGGATGCTTAGGTGGATGTGCGGGCTCACCAGGTTAGATAAGATTAGGAACGAAGTTATTCGGGAGAAGGTGGGGGTGGCCCCAGTGGATGAGAAGATGCGAGAGGCGAGGCTTCGGTGGTTCGGGCATGTGCGGAGGAGAAGCTCCGACGCCCCGGTGAGGAGTTGTGAGCGGCTAGCGGTGGTTGGTGTGAGGCGAGGCAGAGGGAGGCCTAAAAGATACTGGGGAGAGGTAATTAGACACGACATGGCCTGGATGCAGATTTCCGAGGACATGACCCTTGATAGGAAAGTCCGGAGGTCTAGTATCAGGGTTGTAGGATATGGACTTCTAGATTTTTGGTACTCCTTTCTCGGGGTGGGTGAGGTGTGGTAGGACCGCCTATAGATGATTAGTTTGTGTTCTCTTATGGTAGTCATTTCGGGTAGTTACTGTTTTAATATCAATGCATGCCTGCTTATTTATGGTACATATGTCTCTTATGTTTAGATAATTTTTATGCGATGTATGCTGGAGTAACTAATGCGGTTTTGTTTTTGTTTTTGTTTTTGTTTTTGTTTTTGTTTGCCTTTCTCTTCCCTGCGTCGAGGGTCGATTGGAAACAGCCTCTCTGCCCTCTCGGATAGAGTTAAGTCATGTCTACATATTACCCTCCCCAGACCCCACCTTGTGGGAATATACTGGGTTGTTGTTGTTGTGTGTTTCATATTTGAAGTTTGTAAGCCAAAATCAAGTGGTGTTTATTTACTGTCTAAAGCATTAAGTACATATGTGGCAAGATATGTTGCACAAAATGCACGTGATGCATACAAAGATAACCCTTTCATCACATTTTATACATCCATTTTCGCTTCTTAACTCCCAGAAAGTGCTAATTAAGATTTAATAACCGAGAAAATCCCGAAGCGTTGGTGGGGTATGGTCCTAAATTCGGTGGATAATGGGACCAAGGTTCTACACCTTCTCCACTTAAATACCAAACTTTTATCTGCGGTAGGGTTAGTGCTGATTAAGGTTTTTAAATGTACTAAGATATCTTTTTTTAACTGTACTAACACATCATTTTAAATGGATTGGAGTACTTGGAACTAATAGGACTTCTCATTTAGTTTCGTGATCGTAACATCTCATTTCCTAACCTGGCATATCAATGTCAAACAAGTCCAAATATGGTCAAGTTGACTTGAAAAGATACACGATTAAGGACAGTAATTTCAGGATTAAGACAGTAGAACAAAAAGAAGAAAGTGGAATATGAAAACTCACATCCTGAGCCATTTGACTAACAATATCAGCCAGACTCGACCCTAGCTCCTCCTGGGAAGCATAATCCACAAACTCCACAGACTCCAATGCCACTTTACATTTCTGAATGGGCAATTCACCACAAACCTAAAACGGCTCAAAACAATCAATCCACAAAACCTCCTCAAAGTAATAAACCAAAGTCCATCAATGTTAACAAAAATATCCTTTAAGCGCCTGTTTGGTTTGAATTCTCTTACGTGATCTAATCAGTAAGTTTCTAAAATCAGTAAGCTTACAAAAAAGAAAATACTACTTTGTAGGAAATAACCAACTATTACTTCAAGAATTTAAATTGATTAAATTTTTCATTAATTATCAAACAATTAGCTGTTTCATTCGTAAAAGATCAGTTTGTTAGCAAAAATGCAACTAATATTTCAAAAAAAAATGAAATTTTTACTCAATTACATAATAATGAGGATGGTTTTTGGGGGATAGAAAAGCAAACATGAATAAAATAATACCAAAACGGAGCAGAGCTCGTAGAGAAAGCGAAGAGTGGGAAGTGGTTCAGAGAACTTGAAGCTGTTGTTGCCATTTTTCAACTCTTTGATGCACTCCTCTGTAATGTACAAAAACTCCAAACCTGAAACTGACATTCTTTCCGTACTAGCTTTGCTGGTTAAGAAGATAAAGACGTTGAGAATTGAACAGAAAACCCAAACCCTAATTTGAGGGTTTTTCCATGATAGAGAGTGGTTCTCTAGGGTTTCAGAGAAAATGGTGTCAAGAAATTTCCCAATTCCTCTTTTTTCCTGGTTTTTACGATTTAGCTAATTTTGGTGTTGAAAAGGCCGTCGGCATCTTCTCACCCACACCTCCCCATTAATACTTGATTACAAAATTTTGTGAAATTTTGATTTTAAAAGCAAATATATATTTTACATAAAAGAATACCCACCTCACATATTACATAGAAAATGAGAAACGAATCACGCATGGCTATGAATTTTATGCAATATAAATCGTGTTGTGTGATCACGTTATATTATATTGGTTGAATTAAATTAAATTTTCATATTTTTATCTAGTAAAACATGTCCAATAAAAAAAATCTTATGAAATTAGAACAAAATTTATATGGTCATTGAATAATTTTTCTTTATTACATAAACTATTGTTCCTTAATATTCAACCTAAATCAATAGATATTCTTAGTGGTCGAATGTCATTTTTAGGCTGTGTGTCGGGAATAAAAGCATGGACGAAAATTCACTAAAAAAAATGAAGACATTATTTTTGTTCTTAGTTTTTTTGATTTGGTATCTTTTAAACATCTTATTAATCATTATGGTACATTTAAAGTTAATGGAATTGACATTGTATTTCATACAATTAAAAGTTGGTCATTATATAACATGTTATCAATAACTCGACAAATAAGACCTCAAAGTATAAGAGTATCGTATACTGAAGTGGTGTCTACAATTAATATATCGAAGTAAAAGAGTGTTGTATAATGACTATTGGGTTATATTATCAATATGTATTGATATTAAGCGATGTTTTAAACTATTATAATAGGTAATTAGTCAATAAATTACATATATTACCTTGACATTATGTTATAATAATGAACATTGTTATATAATGACTGTTATGTTAACCAATTATCGGCATAGGTAATTACCCATATAATTGATACGTAATACTAACATATTTAATCCCATTAAAAGTGTGAAATTACCCAAGAATGATGAATAAGTGCAACTTTAGGTTATTCACTAATAATTATCACATTTATCCGAATATAGCTACATTATTATTTTACACTAACGAACAATCAATAATCATTGACCAACCTTATTTTTATTCCATTGTTTGAAATCCAGTTCTTAATTCTTTAACTTGAGCAGATGAAGAGGTAAGTTCAAGTTATTTTAATATTTCGACCACTGGTAGAAAATATACCTACAGCGGAGTTGAGTGTATTTTACCATCTATTTGTTTATAGTAACAATAGAATTATAAATCATCTATAGAATAAAGCATAGATTCTAGATTTCTTTAAAAATTCACGTCAAATTTTTGAAGCTCATTGGCAAAAAATTCAAACATTCTGCTCCCTGGGTTATATTTTTCGATTAGAACCTCTTCATTCTACTTTGTTTGTTTGTTTTTTTTTTCTGCAGGTTCGTATTCTCAAATGGACAAAAAATTACAAGGCACAAAAATAAACTAGGAACTAAAAGATAGCATGCATTTTTTTTATTATCTCCCTTCGTAGTAGTATACAGTTTTTCCATACAAGGTAAAAAATAAATTAGGGAATGTTGCTCTCTTGCCTAAGCATGTCTTCTTAGATCTCTCGGATAAATCTATCTAGGCGACTCCCGGTGAAGCTTACGTCCATGTTTGACCTTGGCCTTAGAGGCATTTCTCTATTAAGTGGTTGGGTCGTCTGTTTGCACTGGTTTACTTGAAAGAATAATGAATAATTTTGTATCATATCTACTATATTTATAGGCAGATTTTGACATTAAATAGTTCCTTTCCATATGCTTTCTCGTAAATGATGTGACTGCTAAAAGTTTCCAAAATCGATTGGATGTTATGAATCGACATATTCAATGGATTTCAATTAATTAGATAATCTATTTGCACGTTGGGTGCTAGCGCTTATTCACATTGGACATTAAATTAACTACCTAAGCAAGTGGTTGTCAATAGACTCGTATGTGATATCGTAACAAAGTCTTGTGGTCAAGTTCATTGGAGATGAAATATTTAGTTTTGCCATTTTCTGGTGCTAGAAAAAATATGTTCGATTGTTGGGTATACTGATATGTACCATAACTTTTGTATAGGAATTCCAACTCCAACTATTTAGCACTAAACTCATTCACTGTAATAAAGACCGCATACTAATATATATCTCCCATCAGTCTATTATGAACCTATGGTGTATTTTTATAGTGGTCTATTATACATTATTGGTCGATTATTGTGCATAAAAAATCTGCAAAAATCCCAAATGAACAGTGATTAAGAAGATGAGATCCAAACACTTACCAAACAAAGGAATTACACAATTTACCGCCTAAAATGAATTATCAATCAACGTACCACCAATTTCATCCTCAAATTGACAAACCTAAAAGTTCATGCTTCCTATCTGTAATCAATAAATCAGAAGAACGAGGCTTTGAGGGGAATGGGGAAGAAGGGAGACAACCTTTGTGCGACAAGTAGAAAAAAGCTAGTCTCAAAGGTTCGATCGTGGAAAATGGGGATTGGGAAGTGCTAAAACGTCGGGAATTAGTTCGGGTTTTTGGGGTTTTCCCTTCTTTTTTTAAATTATGAAAATATTACATTTATATACCTTGGGCCAAAGTATAATAAGTGAAACATTAGGGATAAAGTTTGAACTTCCTCCCCCCCCCCCCTTCATTTTATGATTAACCCAAATCTCATTTAAGCACTAATTAAGCAAGAAATCTAGTCTTACAATAATTAAAACACGAAGGTCAACTTGCAATTCAAGTTTAAATAGAGGCCCATGTTTGACTATCACTTGTGTCATGATCCCGATTTCGCACCTTAGGATGTTGTGATGATACATACTCTCTAAAACTAGATAAGTGTAACGATATGACTAGTCATTTTGAGCATTTACATTCGTTAGTTTGAGGTCATGAATGGCTTCCTCTGGTGTATTATGACTTGTATGTATTGTCGACTTTGATTTTCGAGTGGTTCAGAATTGATTTAGAATGATGACTCTCACTTGAGACGCTTGAAGTTGAAAGAGTTGACCAAGTTTGGCTATTGTGTATTTGTGTGATGACCTGATAGGTCATTTTTAGTTGCAAACTTAATTTCTATATTTCGAGACCTCGAATAGCTCTATTTGGTGTTTCTTGTTTTGCGTGCACAGTCTGTGTCTTTTTACCATCAATTTCATCCCCAAATTGACAAATCTAAAAGTTCGTGCTTCCTATCCGCAATCAATAAATCAGAAGGAGGAGGCCTTGAGGGGAATGGGGAAGAAGAGAGACGACCCGGGTGCGAGAAGTAAAAAATAACTAGTTGCAATGGTTCGGTCGTGGGAAATAGGGATTGGGAAGTGCTGAAACGTCGGAAATTAGTTCGACGTTTTGGGTTTTTTGAAAAAAAATTATGAAGATATTACATTTATATAACTTGTGCCAAAGTATAATAAGTGAAACATTAGGGATAAAGTCTGAACCCCCTCCCCCTTTTCATTTTACGATTAAACCAAATCTCATCTAAGCAATAATTAAGCAAGAAAGCCAATCTTTCAATAATTAAAACATGAATGTCAACTTGCAATTAAAGTTTAAAAAGAGGCCCGTAGTTGACTATCAACTGTGTCATGACCCTGATTTTGTATCTTAAGATGTCGTGATGACACCTAGTCTCTAAAACTAAGTAAGTATAATAATCCGACCAGTCATTTTGAGCATACTCATTTGGCAGTTTGAGGCCATAAGTGGCTTCCTCTAGTGTATTATGACTTGTGTGCATTGTTGGCTTTGATTTTCGAGTGGTTCGGAATTGATTTAGAAGGATGACTCTCACTTGAGAAACTTGAAGTTGAAAGAGTTGACCAAGTTTTACTTTTGTGTATTTGTTTGATGACCTGATAGGTCATTTTTAGTTTTAAACTTCATTTACGTATTTTCAAACCTCGAATTGCTCCAATTGGTATTTCTTGTTATGCGTGTGGTGTCTGTGTCTTTTTTTCGAAAAAAATTATGTGAAAAATTAAAGGAAATGTGATTTTTAACCTTAAAATGATTTGAGTTGATTACGGTAAATATTTTGTGTAACCGAACCCGGAGAAGAGTTTTAATGATTCTATTGGGTCCACAACGTGATTTGGGACTTGGGCGTATGCTTAGAATTAAATTTAAAAGTCCTAAGTTAATTTAACATGATTTGTTGAAAATTGGTAATTTGAAGGTTAAAGAATTCCTAAGTTTGACCGCAGGTTGTACTTATCTTTTGTACGGAATTGTATGTACTTATCTTCTAGAGACTATGGAGTTTTAGTAAACATTTCACTTTTTTCATTCTCTATCGTACAATTTTATTCTACCATTGATGATTGAGCCATTCTATTCTTGTTCTCTTGCAGATGGCGAGAATACATACAACATTTGCAGTCGGAGCCCCCCATGGCAGCTACTACTAGGGGAAGAGGTAGAGGTGAGGCCGAGATCGATCCAGAGGTCGAGGCAGATGCAGATATCAACCTAGAGTTCGAGCAGCAACACTTACATTGGAGCCTCAAATTGATCATAAGGAGGAGGTCCCAGCTCAAACCGTACCCGTCGGACCAGCTCAGGTCCTAGAAGGGTTCATAGCAACTCTAGTGCTTCAGAACGCTCTAGTCCACTTGGTGAGCCTTATGGTGTGGCTCCCCTATATCAGACTCTAGCAGCCCAACCAATTTAGGTAGTTCAGCTGGTTGTTATGGTGGAGGCCGAGGAATAAGCCCGTTATGTCTTCTGAGGCTTTGTTGAGGCTGGATAAATTTGCAAGCTCTTCCCTTTCATTTCGGTGGTGCACCTTCTGAGGACCCATAAGATTACATGGATCATCGCCACGAGGTGTTGCGCAACATAGGTATAGTTGAGACCAATGAGGTTAATTTTGCAGTGTACCAAATGATCGGTTCTGCCAATAGGAGGTGGAGAGTTTATGTGTTGACTAGACCAGCTGGTTCACCTTCACTTACGTGAGATCAATTTTCACAGCTATTTCTAGAGAAGTTCATTCCTTTAACTCTTAGAGAGGATTACCGCAGACAGTTTGAGTACCTTCAACAGGGTGACATGACTAATACCCAGTATAAGACTCGATTTTTGTACCTAGCTAGCCATTCCATTGTCTTGATCCCTACCGAGAGGGAGAGAGTGAGGAGATCCATTGATGGGATCACTTTCACTACCAGGTTACAGATGGCCAATAAGACAAGAGATGATATTTC
The DNA here is from genome assembly GCA_032618575.1 of Nicotiana noctiflora. Classification (NCBI taxonomy): domain Eukaryota; kingdom Viridiplantae; phylum Streptophyta; class Magnoliopsida; order Solanales; family Solanaceae; genus Nicotiana; species Nicotiana noctiflora. The sequence goes on along the minus strand of JASVEL010007849.1, from coordinate 2,999 downwards.
TTTTTAGAAGGTCGTAGATATTTACAAACGGATCAAGCTGGTTCATGGACATGAGATGGGACCGGTATTTTATAAGAGGCCTCATCATTTTGGTGGTTTTAGTGTGCCTCGTCTGGAGGTAGGGGTACTTTGGTAGAGGTCATCCTGTTAGGCAATTTTAGTCAACGCTTCAAGCATCATACGTTGCTTCAGATAGTCGTGGTTCTTATGTGTTTTATCCTGAGCAACTAGCCTACATTGCACTATCAGGTCCCATTACTACACCTTCGATACAAAGTTATCAGAGTGGTTATCCACGTCAGCAGGTCCAGTTCCAAGGTCGGCAGGCGTAGCAGCCGAGGACTTGTTATACTTGTGGATATCCGAAGCACCTTTCTAGACTTTGCCTTAGATCACAATACGGCATGCACCAACGGGGTTCTCGCACCATGATTATGGCACCGATTACTCTACCGCCAGTTTAGCCAGCTAGAGGCAGAGATCAAGATGCCATAGGTGGAGGTCAGGCCATTAGAGGTAGAGGTCAGGCTGTTAGAAGTAGAGGTCATGCCGTTAGAGGTAGAGTCCAGCCAGCTAGGGGTTGTCTGAGGGTCAGATGCTAGAGTGGTGCGGCCCATCCCTATTTTTATGCATTTCGGGCTAGACCGGAGGCCGAGTCATAAGACACCATTATCATATGTATTATTCTAGTTTGCCATAGAGATGCTTCAGTTCTATTTGTTCGGGGCTCTTACTTATTCCTACGTGTCATTCTATTTTGTTTCATATCTGGTTGTACCTCGTGATTCTTTGATTGCTCCTGTGTATGTGTCCATGCATGTGGGAGATTCTATTGTTGTAGATCATGTTTATCGCTCATGTGTGATTACTATTGGGAGTCTTGAGACTAGTGTAGATCTCCTACTTCTTGATATAGTGAACATTGATGTTATTTTGGGCATGGATTAGATGTCACAGAATCATACTATATTGGACTATCACACGGATATGCTGACTTTAGCCATGTCAGGGTTGCCTCGATTATACTGAAGAGGGATTCATGATCATTATACCAACATCGTTATTTCTTATGTGAAGGTTGAGGGTTGTTTAGCCTATTTGCCCTATATTTGCGATTCTGATGAGGAGGTTACTTCCATGGATTCGATACTAGTTGTGTGTGAGCTTTCAAAGATATTTCCTGCAGATTTGCCGGGGATGCCACCCGAAAGAGATATTGACTTCTATATTGACTTGGCTCTAGGCACTCAACCCATTTCTATTCTGCAATACCGTATGACCCTGCTAGATTTGAAGGAATTGAAGGAGCAGTTGCAAGATTTACTTTATAAGGGATTAATTAGACCTAGTGTCTCGCCTTGGGGTGTGTCCGTGTTGTTCGTGAAGAAGATGGATGGTTAGATGAGGATGTGTATAGACTGTCGGCACTTGAACAAAGTCACTATCAATAACAAGTACCCCTTGCCGAGGATTGATGACTTATTTGATCAGCTTCAAGGTGCCAAAGTGTTTTCAAAGATTGATTTGAGGTTTGGCTACCATCAATTGAAGATTAGGGCATTCGATGTCCCCGAGACATCTTTTTGGACTCGGTATGGGCATCATGAGCTTATAGTTGTGTCATTTGGGTTAACAAATGCCCCATATGCCTTTATGGATTTGATGAACCGGGTATTTAAGCCCTATTTTGATTCTTTTCTGATCTTATTCATTGATGATATCTTAATCTACTCTTGCAGTAAAGAGGAGCATGGGCAGCATGTTAGAGTTGTACTTTAGACTCTAAAAGTATGAGTTTTGGTTGAACTCGGTAACCTTTTTAGGGCATGTTGTATCGGACGAAGGCACCAAAGTGGATCCTAAGAAAATTAAGGCGGTTCAAAACTGGCCTAGACCTACTTCAGCTACAAAGATTCGGAGTTTCCTGGGTTTGGCAGGTTATTATTGCCAGTTCGTAGAGGGATTTTCGTCCATAGCAGCCTCATTGACTAGATTGATCCAGAAGAATGCATTTAGGTGGTTTGATTAGTGTGAGTTGAGGTTTCAGAAACTGGAGACTGCTTTGACTACGACACCAGTATTGGCATTTTCCATAGTTTCAAGATCCTGTATAGTGTATTGTTATGCGTCGCATACTGGGCTCAGTGTAGTATTGATAAAGAATGACATGGTGATTGCATACATGTTATGGCAATTGAAGGTTCATCATAATAATTACCTTGTTCATGACCTATAGTTGGCAGTCATTATTCATGTATTGCAAATTTGGAGGCATTACCTCTACGGCGTGTCGTGTGAGGTGATCATGGATCATCGGAGTCTACAATATTTGTTACAGCAAAAAGATCTTAACTTGAGGAGGAGGAGATGGTTAGAGCTGTTAAAAAACTATGATATCACCATTTTTTATCATTCTGGAAAGGCCAATGTGGTGGACGATTCCTTGAGTAGAAATGCTGCGAGTATGGGTAGTCTTGTGTATATTTCGTTTGGCGAGAGACCTCTTACATCAAATATGTCCAGGCCTTGGCCAATCAGATCATGAGGTTAGATGTTTCGGATCCCGGTCGTTTTCCAACTCGCACGGTTTCTCGGTCTCTCTTGTATAAGCACGTCAGAGAGCGTTAGTATGATGGCCTCCATTTGCTTGTCCTTAAGGATAGGTGTGGCACGGTGGTACCAAGTAGGTTTGTATCTGGGATGATAGAGTGTTGCGGATGTAGGGTCGGGTTTATGTGCCCAATATGAATGAGCTTCGTGACTTTATTCTTGAAGAGGCCTATAGTTTGCAGTATTTTATTCATTCGGGTGTCACCAAGATGTATTAGGATTGTGGCAACATAATTGGTGGAAGAGGATAAAGAAGGATAAATTTGCATATGTGGCTTGGTGTTTGAATTTTTAGCAGGTAAAGTACGAGCATCAAAGGCCTGGCGGTTTACTTCAGAAGCTTGAGATTCCCTAGTGGAAGTGGGAGCGTATATATAGATTTTGTGGTT
>JASVEL010007848.1:140000-145000 GCA_032618575.1 Nicotiana noctiflora | reverse complement strand
ACCAATGGCAATAGGCAACTTAGTAAGCTTCGCACCATACACTTCACCCCTTGCGGTGCTACTAGCATGTTGCTTTGCCGTTCCATTGCTAAAAGCCATCAGCCGCCACGAGCGTTGTCACCTCCCGATGCCAGACACAACCCGCAACAATCAATGGCAATTGACAACTTAGTAAGCTTCGCCCCATACACTTCGCCCCTTGCGGTGCTACTCGCATGTTGCTATGCCGTTCCATTACTAAAAGCCATCAGCCGCCGCAAGCGTTGTCGCCTCCCGATGTTGGACCTAACCCACAACAACCGATGGAAATCGGCAACTTAGTAAGCTCCGCCCCATACACTTCGCCCCTTGCGGTGCTACTAGCATGTTGCTTTACCGTTCCATTGCTAAAAGCCATCAGCCGCCATGAGTGATGTTATGCCATACACAACCCGCAACAACCGATGGCAATCGGCAACTTAGTAAGCTTCGCACCATACACTTTGCCCCTTGCGGTGCTACTAGCATGTTGCTTTGTCGTTCCATTGCTAAAAGCCATCAGCCGCCACGAGCGTTGTCGCCTCCCGATGCTAGACACAACCCGCAACAACCGATGGCAATCGACAACTTAGTAAGCTTCGCCCCATACACTTCGCCCTTGCGGTGCTACTAGCATGTTGCTTTGCCGTTCCACTGCTAAAAGCCATCAGCCGCCACGAGCGTTGTCGCCTCCCGATGTTATACCTAACCCACAACAATCGATGGCAATCGGCAACTTAGTAAGCTCCGCCCCATACACTTCGCCCCTTGCGGTGCTACTAGCATGTTGCTTTCCGTTCCATTGCTAAAACCCATCAGCCGCCATGAGTGATGTTATGCCAGACACAACCCGCAACAACCGATGGCAATCGGCAACTTAGTAAGCTTCGCACCATACACTTTGCCCCTTGCGGTGCTACTAGCATGTTGCTTTGCCATTCTTTTGCTAAAAGCCATCAGCCGCCACGAGCATTGTCGCCTCCCAATGTTAGACCTAACCCACAGCAACCGATGGAAATCGACAACTTAGTAAGCTCCACCCCATACACTTTGCCCCTTGCGGTGCTACTAGCATGTTGCTTTGTCGTTCCATTGCTAAAAGCCATCAGCTGCCATGAGTGATGTTATGCAAGACACAACCCGCAACAACTGATGGCAATCGGCAACTTAGTAAGCTTCGCCCCATACACTTCGCCCCTTGCGGTACTACTAGCATGTTGCTTTGCCATTCCATTTCTAAAAGACATCAGCCGCCACAAGTGTTGTCGCCACCCGATGTTTGACACAACCCGCAACAACCGATGGCAATCAGCAACTTAGTAAAGCTTCGCAATATACACTTCACCACTTGCGGTGCAACTAGCTCACTGTTTTGCCGTTCCATTGCTTAAAGCCATCAGCCGCCACGAGCGTTGTCGCCTCCCGATGTTAGACACAACCAGCAACAACCGATGGCAATCGACAACTTAGTAAGCTTCGCCCCATGCACATCGCCCCTTTCGGTGCTACTTGCACGATGCTTTGCCGTTCCATTGCTAAAAGCCATAAGCCGTTACTAGCCGCCATGAGTGATGTTATGCCAGACACAACCCACAACAACCGAAGGCAATCGGCAATATAGTAAGCTTCGCCCTATACACTTCGCCCCTTGCGGTGCTACTAGCATGTTGCTTTGCCGTTCCATTGCTAAAGGCCATCAACCGCCATGAGTGATGTGATTCCAGACACAACCCGCAACAACCGATGGCAATCAGCAACTTAGTAAAGCTTCGCAATATACACTTCACCACTTGCGGTGCAACTAGCTCATTGCTTTGCCGTTCCATTGCTAAAAGCCGTCAGCCGCCACGAGCGTTGTCGCCTCCCGATGTTAGACACAACCAGCAACAACCGATGGCAATCGGCAACTTAGTAAGCTTCGCCCCATGCACATCGCCCCTTTTGGTGCTACTTGCACGATGCTTTGCCGTTCCATTGCTAAAAGCCATCAGCCGCCACGAGGGTTGTCGCCTCCCGTTGTCTCCATCGGTTGTTGCGCCCGCAACAACCGATGGCAATCGGCAACTTAGTAAGCTTCGCCCCATGCACATCGCCCCCTTTCGGTGCTACTTGCATGAAGCTTTGTCGTTCCATTGCTAAATGCCATCAGCCGTCACGGGCGGTGGGTGGACTTACATACATAACCCACAACAACCGATGGCAATCGGCAACTTAGTAAGCTTCGCCCCATACACTTTGCCCCTTGCGGTGCTACTAGCATGTTGCTTTGCCGTTCCATTGCTAAAGGCCATCAACTGCGCCATGAGTTATGTAATCCCACACTATACGCAACCAGAAACAACCGATGGCAATCGACAACTTAGTAAGCTTCGCCCCATGCACATCGCACCTTTCGGTGCTACTTGCACGATGTTTTGCCGTTCCATTGCTAAAAGCCATCAGCCGCCACGAGGGTTGTCGCCTCCCGATGGCAATCGGTTGTTGCGCCCCCAACAACCGATGGCAATCGGCAACTTAGTAAGCTTCGCCCCATGCACATCGCCCTTTCGGTGCTACTTGCATGATGCTTTGCCGTTCCATTGCTAAATGCCATCAGCCGTTACGGGCAGGGGTGGACTTACATACATAACCCACAACAACCGATGGCAATCGGCAACTTAATAAGCTTCGCCCCGTACACTTCGCCCCTTGCGGTGCTACTAGCATGTTGCTTTGCCGTTCCATTGCTAAAGGCCATCAACCTCCATGAACGATGTAATGCCACAGAACCCACAACAACAAATGGCAATCAACAACTTAATAAGCTTGGCCGCATGGACTTCGCCCCTGCGGGGCTACTCGCACGTTGCTTTGCCGTTCCATTGCCGAAAGCCATTTGCCGCCACGAGCGTTGTCGCCTCCCGATTTTGCCCGCAACATCCATTGGCAACCGGCACTTACTAAGCTTTGCCCCATGCGCACGGCACCTTGAGGTGCTACTTGCATGATGCTCCACCGTTTGTTGCCAACGGTCAATGTTTGCGGCAAGCGGTGCGATCCGCAGGCATGCTACGAGCCCGCACGAGTACTTGCCGGCCTAGATTGTGAACTTCGGGGACGTTGCACGGCCTAGCCATGCATGCCCCCTATGCCCACGCCCCATTCCAGAGTCGCCCATGCGTGCCCGCACTGCCTGGCTGCCGGCACCTTGAGGTGCCTTTCAACACCTCTGCCCCCCTTATATATACTTAAAAAAAAACCCAAGTTTCACGAGTAGACATGTTTTGTCAGAGAATCCTAATGGAGTTGTACAACACCAAATAGCACAAACCAAGGTACAACTTAGCTAATATATTGACAAATGACTTTTAAACATTGTAAATAATATTTTTCACAAAAAATAATATTTTTTTATTTTTATTTTTATTATAAAACGAAAAATACATGGAAAAATAGTAAAAAATAGGAAAATTATTATAAAAATAGGGAAAATAATGGAAACAATTTCCAATACATCTAGTAATATAATATTACACATAAAAGTGTAATTATTTTTATATAAAAGTAACATAACAACTATTTAAAATTACAACAACCGACGGCAATCGGTAACTTAATAAGCTTTGCCCCGTGCACTTCGCCCCTTGCGGTGCTACTCGCACGTTGCATTGCCGCTTCATTGCCGAAATCCATATGCCGCCACGGGCGGGGGTGGACATACATACATAACTCACAACAACCGATGGCAATCAGCAACTTAGTAAGCTTCGCCCAAAACACTTTGCCCCTTGCGGTGTTACTAGCATGTAACTTTGCCGTTCCATTGCTAAAGGCCATCAACCGCCATGAGTGATGTAATGCCACACAACCCGCAACAACCGATGGCAATCGGCAACTTAATAAGCTTCGCCCCGTGCACTTCGCCCCTTGCGGTGCTACTCGCACGTTGTTTTGCCGTTTCATTGCCGAAAGCCATTTGCCGCCACGGGCGGGGGTGGACTTACATACATAACCCACAACAACCGATGGCAATTGGCAACTTAGTAAGCTTCGCCCCATACACTTCGCCCCTTGCGGTGCTACTAGCATGTTGCTTTGCCGTTCCATTGCTAAAGGCCGTCAACCGCCATGAGTGATGTAATGCCACACAACCCGCAACAACCGATGGCAATCGGCAACTTAATAAGCTTCGCCCCGTGCACTTTGCCCCTTGTGGTGCTACTCGCACGTTGCTTTGTCGTTTCATTGCCGAAAGCCATTTGCCGCCACGAGCTTTGTCGCCTCCCGATTTCGCCCGCAACATCCATTGGCAATCGGCACTTACTAAGCTTTGCCCCATGCGCACGACACCTTGAGGTGCTACTTGCATGATGCTCCACCTTTTGTTGCCAACGGTCAATGTTTGCCACAAGCGGTGCGACCCCCTGGCATGCTACGAGCCCGCATAAGTACTTGCCGGCGTGGATTGTGAACTTCAGGGACGTTGCACGGCCAAGCCATGCATGCCCCCTATGCCCACGCCCCATTCCAGAGTCGCCCATGCGTGCCCGCACTGCCTGGCAGCCGGCACCTTGAGGTGCCTTTCAACACCTCTGCCCCCCTTATATATACTTAAAGAAAAAACCCAAGTTTCACGAGTAGACATGTTTTGTCCAGAGAATCCTAATGGAGTTGTACAACACCAAATAGCACAAACCAAGGTACAACTTAGCTAATATATTCACAAATGACTTTTAAACATTGTAAATGATATTTTTTACAAAAAAAATATTTTTTTATTTTTATTTTTATTATAAAACGAAAAATACATGAAAAAATAGTAAAAAATAGGAACATTATTATAAAAATAGGGAAAATAATGGAAACAATTTCCAATACATCTAGTAATATAATATTACACATAAAAGTGTAATTATTTTTATATAAAAGTAACATAACAACTATTTAAAATTACAAAAAAGCAATAAAAAATAGATAAAAAATAGGTAAAATACATAATATTT
>JASVEL010007848.1:125000-132500 GCA_032618575.1 Nicotiana noctiflora | reverse complement strand
AAGCAAGGACAACTTGGGACACAGCTGCAGCTTTTGGTTCACCCCGCACGTCGAACGCGAGGGGCAAAAGGCAACCGATTGTGCTTGATAATGCCTTGGCATAAGGTATGCAACACGATAAAACCGACGCCGATCAAGCCTAATTTGCGCTTGTGTCATGACCGAGTTGGAATGCGGGCTAAGCCGTCGCTGCTCAAGCAGGGATCCAACCTAGCCACACAAGCCGAACACCACTCATGTGCCGCACGTACACTTGCCTCACCGATACAAGCCAACAACAACCCCAACACGCGACGCGCAGCCATGTGTTGTTGCCGATGCCAACGTTGCAAAGCCAAGACAAGCCTCGCAAAGCACGAATAGGGGGTTGAAGCAATGCCTGACACAACCCGCAACAACAGTTGGCAATCAGCAATTTACTGAGCTTTGCCCCATGCGCACGACACCTTTCGGTGCTACTTGCATGATGCGTTGCCATTCCATTGCAAAAAGCCATCAGCCATCACGAGCAATGTCGCCTCCCGATGTTATGCCAGGCACAACCCGCAACAACCGATGGTAATCGGCAACTTAGTAAGCTTCACCACATGCAATTTGCCCCTTGTGGTGCTACTTGCACATTGCTTTTCCGTTCCATTGCTAAAAGCCATCAGCCGCCACGAGCAATGCCGCCTCCCGATGTTAGACACAACCAGCAACAACCAATGGCAATTGACAACTTAGTAAGCTTCGCCCCATGCACATCGCCCCTTGCGGTGCTACTTGCACGTTGCTTTGCCGTTCCATTGCTAAAAGCCATCAGCCGTTATGAGCATTGTCGCCTCGCGATGTTATGCCAGACACAACCCGCAACAACCGATGGCAATCGACAACTTAGTAAGCTTCACCCCATGTAATTCGCCCCTTGCGGTGCTACTTGCACATTGCTTTGCCGTTCCTTTGCTAAAAGCCATCAGCAGCCACGAGCGTTGTCGCCTCCCGATGTTAGACCTAACCCACAACAACCGATGGCAATCGAAAACTTAGTAAGCTCCGCCCCATGCACTTCGCCCCTTGCGGTTCTACTAGCATGTTGCTTTTCCGTTCCATTGCTAAAAGCCATCAGCCGCCATGAGTGATGTTATGCCAGACACAACCCACAACAACCAATGGCAATCGGCAACTTAGTAAGCTTCGCACCATACACTTTGCCCCTTGCGGTGCTACTAGCATGTTGCTTTGCCGTTCCATTGCTAAAAGCCATCAGCCGCCACGAGCGTTGTCGCCTCCCGATGCCAGACACAACCCGCAACAACCGATGGCAATCGGCAACTTAGTAAGCTTCGCCCCATACACTTTGCCCCTTGTGGTGCTACTACCATGTTGCTTTGCCATTCCATTGCTAAAAGCCATCAGCCGCCACAAGCGTTGTCGCCTCCCTATGTTAGACCTAACCCACAACAACCGATGGCAATCGGCAACTTAGTAAGCTCCGCCCCATACACTTCGCCCCTTGCGGTGTTACTAGCATATTTCTTTGTCGTTCCATTGCTAAAAGCCATCAGCCGCCATGAGTGATGTTATGCCATACACAACCCGCAACAACCGATGGCAATCGGCAACTTAGTAAGCTTCGCACCATACACTTTGCCCCTTGCGGTGCTACTAGCATGTTGCTTTGCCGTTCCATTGCTAAAAGCCATCAGCCGCCACGAGCGTTGTCGCCTCCCGATCCTAGACACAACCCGCAACAACCGATGGCAATTGGCAACTTAGTAAGCTTCGCCCCATTAACTTCGCCCCTTGCGGTGCTACTAGCATGTTGCTTTGCCGTTCCATTTCTAAAAGCCATCAGCCGCCACGAGTGTTGTCGCCTCCCGATGTTAGACCTAACCCACAACAACCGATGGCAATCGGCAACTTAGTAAGCTCTGCCCCATACACTTCGCCCCTTGCGGTGCTACTAGCGTGTTACTTTGCCGTTCCATAGATAAAAGCCATCAGCCGCCATGAGTAATGTTATGCCAGACACAACCCGCAACAACCGATGGCAATCGGCAACTTAGTAAGCTTCGCACAATACACTTTGCCCCTTGCGGTGCTACTAGCATGTTGCTTTGCCGTTCCATTGCTAAAGCCCATCATCCGCCACGAGCGTTGTCGCCTCCCGATACTAGACACAACCCGCAACAACCGATGGCAATCGGCAACTTAGTAATCTTTGCCCCATACACTTCGCCCCTTGCGGTGCTACTAGCATGTTGCTTTGCCGTTCCATTGCTAAAAGCGATCAGCTGCCACGAGTGTTGTAGCCTCCCGATGTTAGACCTAACCCACAACAACCGATGGCAATCGAAAACTTAGTAATCTCCGGCCCATACACTTTGCCCCTTGCGGTGCTACTAGCATGTTGCTTTGCCGTTCCATTACTAAAAGCCATCAGCCGCCATGAGTGATGTTATGCCAGACACAACCCGCAACAACCGATGGCAATCGGCAACTTAGTAAGCTTCGCCCCATACACTTTGCCCCTTGCGGTGCTACAAGCATGTTGCTTTGCCGTTCCATCGCTAAAAGCCATCAGCCGCCACGAGCGTTGTCGCCTCCCGATGTTAGACCTAACCCACAACAACCGATGGCAATCGACAACTTAGTAAGCTCCGCCCCATACACTTCACCCCTTACGGTGCTACTAGCATGTTGCTTTGACGTTCCATTGCTAAAAGCCATCAGCCGCCATGAGTGATGTTATGCCAGACAAAACCCGCAACAACCGATGGCAATCAGCAACTTAGTAAGCTTCGCCCCATACACTTTGCCCCTTGCGGTGCTACTAGCATGTTGCTTTGCCGTTCCATTGCTAAAGGCCATCAACCGCCATGAGTGATGTGATTCCAGACACAACCCGCAACAACCGATGGCAATCAGCAACTTAGTAAAGCTTCACAATATACACTTCACCACTTGCGGTGCAACTAGCTTATTGCTTTGCCGTTCCATTGCTAAAAGCCATCCGCCACCACGAGCGTTGTCGCCTCCCGATGTTAGACACAACCAGCAACAACCGATGGCAATCGGCAACTTAGTAAGCTTCGCTACATGCACATCGCCCCTTTCAGTGCTACTTGCACGATGCTTTGCCGTTTCATTGCTAAATGCCATTAGCCGTCACGGGCTGTGGGTGGACTTACATACATAACCCACATAAACCGATGGCAATCGGCAACTTAGTAAGCTTCGCCCATGCACATCGCCCCTTTCGGTGCTACTTGCATGATGCTTTGCCGTTCCATTGCTAAATGCCATCAGCCGTCACGGGCGGTGGGTGGACTTACATACATAACCCAGCTGATGGCAATCGGCAACTTAGTAAGCTTCGCCCCATACACTTAGCCCCTTGCGGTGCTACTAGCATGTTGCTTTGCCGTTCCATTGCTAAAGGCCATCAACTGCCATGAGTGATGTAATGCCACACTAGATGCAACCAGCAACAATCGATGGCAATCGACAACTTAGTAAGCTTCGCACCATGCACATCGCACCTTTCGGTGCTACTTGCAAGATGCTTTGTCGTTCCATTACTAAAAGCCATCAGCCGCCACGAGGGTTGTCGCCTCCCGATGTCTCCATCGGTTGTCGCGCCCGCAACAACCGATGGCAATCGGCAACTTAGTAAGCTTCGCCCCATGCACATCGCCCCTTTCGGTTCTACTTGCATGATGCTTTGCCGTTCCATTGCTAAATGCCATCAGCTGTCATGGGCGGTGGGTGGACTTACATACATAACCCACAACAACCGATGGCAATCGGCAACTTAGTAAGCTTCGCCCCATAAACTTTGCCCCTTGCGGTGCTACTAGCATGCTGCTTTGCCATTCCATTGCTAAAGGCCATCAACCGCCATGAACGATGTAATGCCACACAACCCACAACAACAAATGGCAATCAACAACTTAATAAGCTTCGCCGCATGCACTTCGCCCCTTGCGGGGCTACTCGGACGTTGCTTTGCCGTTCCATTGCCGAAAGTCATTTGCCGCCACGAGCATTGTCGCCTCCCGATTTTGCCCGCAACATCCATTGGCAACCGGCACTTACTAAGCTTTGCCCCATGCGCACGGCACCTTGAGGTGCTACTTGCATGATGCTCCACCTTTTGTTGCCAATGGTCAATGTTTGCCGCAAGCGGTGCGACCCCCAGGCATGCTTCGAGCCCACACGAGTACTTGCCGGCGTGGATTGTGAACTTCGGGGACGTTGCACGGCCAAGCCATGCATGCCCCTATGCCCACGCCCCATTCTAGAGTCACCCATGCGTGCCCGCACTGCCTGGCAGCCGGCACCTTGAGGTGCCTTTCAACACCTCTGCCCCCCTTATATATACTTTAAAAAAAAACCCAAGTTTCACGAGTAGACATGTTTTGTCCAGAGAATCCTAATGGAATTGTACAACACCGAATAGCACAAACCAAGGTACAACTTAGCTAATATATTGACAAATGACTTTTACACATTGTAAATAATATTTTTTACAAAAAAAATATTTTTTTTTATTTTTATTTTTATTATAAAACGAAAAATACATGGAAAAATAGTAAAAAATTGGAAAATTATTATAAAAATAGGGAAAATAATATATAACATTTCCATATAATATTTACACATAAAAGAGTTAGTTGTTTTCATAAAAGTGGGGGGAGGGGGGTTTCCGACCTAACCCACAACAACCGACGGCAATCGGTAACTTATTAAGCTTTGCCCTGTGCACTTCGCCCCTTGCGGTGCTACTCGCACGTTGCTTTGCCGCTTGATTGCCGAAGCCATATGCCGCCACGGGCGGGGGTGGACATACATACATAACCCACAACAACCGATGACAATCGGCAACTTAGTAAGCTTCGTCCCATACACTTCGCCCCTTCCGGTGCTACTAGATTGTTGCTTTGCCGTTCCATTGCTAAAGGCCATCAACTGCCATGAGTGATGTAATGCCACACTAGATACAACCCACAACAACCGATGGCAATCGATAACTTAATAAGATTTGCCCTGTGCACTTCGACCCTTGCGGAGCTACTCGCACGTTGCTTTGCCGCTTCATTGCCGAAAGCCATATGCCGCCACGGGCGGGGGTGGACATACATACATAACCCACAACAACCGATGGCAATTGGCAACTTAGTAAGCTTCGCCCCATACACTTCGCCCCTTGCGGGTGCTACTAGCATGTTGCTTTGTCGTTCCATTGCTAAAGGCCATCAACCGCCATGAGTGATGTAATGCCACATAACCCGCAACAACCGATGGCTATCGGCAACTTAATAAGCTTCACCCCGTGCACTTCGCCCCTTGCGGTGCTACTCGCACGTTGCTTTGCCGTTTCATTGTCGAAAGCCATTTGCCGCCACGGGCGGGGGTGGACTTACATACATAACCCACAACAACCGATGGCATTCGGCAACTTAGTAAGCTTCGTCCCATACACTTTGCCCCTTGCGGTGCTACTAGCATGTTACTTTGCCGTTCCATTGCTAAAGGCCGTCAACCGCCACGAGTGATGTAATGCCACACAACCCGCAACAACCGATGGCAATCGGCAACTTAATAAGCTTCGCCCCGTGCACTTCGCCCCTTGCGGTGCTACTCGCACGTTGCTTTGCCGTTTCATTTCCGAAAGCCATTTGCCGCCACGAGCTTTGTCGCCTCCCGATTTCGCCCGCAACATCCATTGGCAATCGGCACTTACTAAGCTTTGCCCCATGCGCACGGCACCTTGAGGTGCTACTTGCATGATGCTCCACCTTTTGTTGCCAACGGTCAATGTTTGCCGCAAGCGGTGCGACCCCCAGGGCATGCTACGAGCCCGCACGAGTACTTGCCGGCGTGGATTATGAACTTCGGGGACGTTGCACGGCCAAGCCATGCATGCCCCCTATGCCCACACCCCATTCCATAGTCGCCCATGCGTGCCCGCACTGCCTGGCAGCCGGCACCTTGAGGTGCCTTTCAACACCTCTGCCCCCTTATATATACTTAAAAAAAAAACCCAAGTTTCACGAGTAGACATGTTTTGTCCAGAGAATCCTAATGGAGTTGTACAACACCAAATAGCACAAAGCAAGGTACAACTTAGCTAATATATTGACAAATGACTTTTAAACATTGTAAATAATATTTTTTACAAAAAAAATATTTTTTTATTTTTATTTTTATTATAAAACGAAAAATACATGGAAAAATAGTAAAAAATAGTAAAATTATTATAAAAATAGGGAAAATAATGGAAAAAATTTCCATATAATATTTACACATAAAAGAGTTAGTTTTTTTCATAAAAGTGGGGGGAGGGGAGGTTTCCGACCTAACCCACAACAACCGATGGCAATCGGTAACTTAATAAGCTTTTCCCCGTGCACTTCGCCCCTTGCGGTGCTACTCGCACGTTGCTTTGTCGCTTCATTGCCGAAAGCCATATGCCGCCACGGGTGAGGGTGGACATACAAACATAACCCACAACAACCGATGGCAATCGGCAACTTAGTAAGCTTCGCCCCATACACTTCGCTCCTTGCGGTGCTACTAGCATGTTGCTTTGCCGTTCCATTGCTAAAGGCCATCAACCGCCATGAGTGATGTAATGCCACACAACCCACAACAACCGACGGCAATCGGTAACTTAATAAGCTTTGCCCCGTGCACTTCGCCCCTTGCGGTGCTACTCGCACGTTGCTTTGCCGCTTTATTGCCGAAAGCCATATGCCGCCACGGGCGGGGGTGGACATACATACATAACCCACAACAACCGATGGCAATCAGCAACTTAGTAAGCTTCGCCCCATACACTTTGCCCCTTGCGGTGCTACTAGCATGTTGCTTTGCCGTTCCATTGCTAAAGGCCATCAACCGCCATGAGTGATGTAATGCCACACAACCCGCAACAACCGATGGCAATCGGCAACTTAATAAGCTTCGCCGCGTGCACTTCGCCCCTTGCGGTGCTACTCGCACGTTGCTTTGCCGTTTCATTGCCGAAAGCCATTTGCCGCCACGAGCGGGGGTGGACTTACATATATAACCCACAACAACCGATGGCAATCGGCAACTTAGTAAGCTTCGCCCCATACACTTCGCCCCTTGCGGTGCTACTAGCATGTTGCTTTGCCGTTCCATTGCTAAAGGCCGTCAACCGCCATGAGTGATGTAATGCCACACAACCCGCAACAACCGATGGCAATCGGCAATTTAATAAGCTTCACCCCGTGCACTTTGCCCCTTGCGGTGCTACTCGCACGTTGCTTTGCCGTTTCATTGCCGAAAGCCATTTGCCGCCACGGGCGGGGTGGACTTACATACATAACCCACAACAACCGATGGCAATCGGCAACTTAGTAAGCTTCGCCACATACACTTTGCCCCTTGCGGTGCTACTAGCATGTTGCTTTGCCGTTCCATTGCTAAAGGCCATCAACCGCCATGAGTGATGTAATGCCACACAACCCACAGCAAACGATGGCAATCGGC
>JASVEL010007848.1:115000-117500 GCA_032618575.1 Nicotiana noctiflora | reverse complement strand
ATTTTTGGATTTTTTTAAAATTTTCTGATTTTTTTTTGTATTTTTATTATTTTATATTACTTACTACACTAATATATACATCATGTACAAGATAAGTTTCCCACCCCACACTTAAAAATATGCCATGTCCTCATGGCATAATAATACATGTATAGCACAGAAGGGTGAGACAACTTACCTGGGATCTACCCCGTGTCTAGCCACTTTATCACTTTCTTTTTCACCATATCCTTCAAATTCGGGTTCAGCCTTCTTTTGCGTTTCCTAGAAGGTTTGTGCCCCTCTTCCCGGAGAATCTTGTGCATGCAGTATGCAAGGCTGATCCCCTTTATGTCTGCCATGGTCCACCCAATGGCAGTCTTGCATTCTTTTAGTACCTGTATAAGCTTTTGAGCCTGCACATCTAGCAAACCAGATGAAGTAATAGCAGGTAAAGTGGAGTTAGAATCTAGAAATTCATGCCTGAGATGAGATGGTAGTGGTTTAAGCTCTAGCTTTGGTGGCTCTTCTATGGATGGTTTTGCAGGAGGGGTCTCTCTTTTCTCTAAGTGTAGAGGCTCGAATTCAAGCTCTCTCTCCCAAAACCCCTTGCCTTCCAGAGATAGTACCCATTCTGCTAAACATTCACCATTTACCTCTTCCAAGTTCATCAGGCATGCTTGAAGTGGATCTTCAATGGTCAACTCTGCATCATCTGTCTCCACTATCACATCAACCGCATCAATGAGAGAGCAATTTGCGAACTCACTAGGGCGCCTCATGGATTTTTTCACATTGAATATGATTTCCTCATCATTCAACCTCATCTTGAGTTCCCCAGTCTCACAATCAATTAGAGCTCTCCCGGTGGCTAGGAATGGTCTTCCTAAGATTATAGGAATTTCTTCGTCGACCTTGCAATCAAGAATAACAAAATCGGCGGGAAACACGAACTTCCCAACCTGGATTAGCACATCATCTATAATGCCAAATGGACGCTTAACCGTCATGTCAGCAAGCTGTAAAAGCATAGAGGTGGGTCTGGCTCTCCCAATACCTAACCTCCTATAGATAACTAAGGGCATGAGATTAATGCTTGCTCCCAAATCACATAAAGCCTTAGTAAAGGCATAATTCCCAATAGTGCATGGGATGGTGAAGCTACCTGGATCAGATAGCTTCTCAGCAATGCGTCTGGAGACTACTGCACTACAAGTCTGGGTGAGTGTAACTGTGGCCAAGTCTTGGAAATCAAATTTCCGCGACATCAATTCCTTCATCATCTTAGCATAACCAGGCATTTCTTTTAAAGCTTCAATTAATGGAATGTTTACTGGATTTGCTTGAGCATCTCGAAGAACTTTTTGTATTGCTCCTCTTTCTGGTGTTTGGCCAACCTTTGGGGGAATGGTGGTGGAGGCCTCTTCTTCCCAGGTGACTTGGGATTTTTCTTTTTCTATCACTTTTTCTTCAACCTGCTGCTCTACCTGTTCGGCTACTTTTTCCGCTCTCTGTTGTGTTTCTTTATTATCAGCAATTGGCTGGACTGTGGCTTTTGTCAATCCTGTGGATTCATCCAGTTCAATGTGCAATGGAGTAGGTGTCTCAGCCTGTCTGTCAATTTTTTCACTTTCATTCTCCGCATCAAGATCTCTACCGCTTCTCAGAGTCATTGCCATTATTTGCTTTGGGATTTGGTCCTTTGGGTTCGTTTGTGTATCTGCAGGTAATGTCCCTTGAGGACGGTTGTTGAGAGACATAGCAATCTGCCCCATCTGCACTTCCATATTTTTGATCGCTGCATCATGTGCATCTATTCTTTCATTGGTCTTAGCGTTTGACCCAATTACCTGCTGCATCATAGCTTCCAACCTTGCGAACCCATCGTCGTGCCTGCCCCCATATGGTGGTGGGGGTGGATGATATCCCTGCTGCTGATTGCCGAAATTCTGAGGTCTAGGATATGGAGCCATGTTGTGTGGTGGCCTCATACCTGCTGCATTGAATTGTGGCTGGGGAGGTCTGTATTGCATTGGAGCCTGTTGGCCCCAGTTTTGATTACCTTGTCGTTGTCCTCCATAGTTAGCCACATAGTTCATATCTTCATGCTGATGATGATGTTCTTGGTCTGCAACCCATGGATTACCTATGGGTTGGCTAATGCAAGATGTGCATAAACCACCATTGGTAGTATCTACAATGTGAACTTGCTGCTTAACCCCTGATTCTTCCACTTTTTTTGTCAGGATGCTCATTTGTGTCAATAAAGTTGCCATGTTTTCCTCCAGAGTGTTGGATGGATCCATAGGTACAGAGTGTACTACTGGTGTGATAGGAGCATTCCTGGACGTCCACCCGGAATTTTGAGCCATCTTGTCTAGCAAATTTTGGCCTTCTCTCCAAGTCTTGCTCAGAAAAGCCCCACCTGCTGAAGCATCTACAATGTTCTTCATACTATCTAAAAGCCCCATGTAGAACCTTTGACCCAACATCTGTTCAGGGATTCCATGGTGAGGACACA
>JASVEL010007848.1:92500-107500 GCA_032618575.1 Nicotiana noctiflora | reverse complement strand
TGCATTGCCGTTCCATTGCTAAAAGCCATCAGCTGCCACGAGCGTTGTCGCCTCCCGATGCCAGACACAACCCGCAACAACCGATGGCAATCGGCAACTTAGTAAGCTTCGCCCCATACACTTCGCCCCTTGCGGTGCTACTAGCATGTTGCTTTTCTGTTCCATTGCTAAAAGCCATCAGCCGCCACAAGAGTTGTCGCCTCCTGATGTTAGACCTAACCCACAACAACCGATGGCAATCGGCGACTTAGTAAGCTCCGCCCCATACACTTTGCCCCTTGTGGTGCTACTAGCTTGTTGCTTTGCCGTTCCATTGCAAAAAGCCATAAGCCGCCATGAGTGATGTTATGCCATACACAACCTGCAACAACCGATGGCAATCGGCAACTTAGTAAGCTTCGCACCATACACTTCGCCCCTTGCGATGCTACTAACATGTTGCTTTGCTGTTCCATTGCTAAAAGCCATCAGCCGCCACGAGCGTTTTCGCCTCCCGATGCTAGACACAACCCGCAACAACCGATGGCAATCGACAACTTAGTAAGCTTCGCCACATACACTTCGCCCCTTGTGGTGCTACTAGCATGTTGCTTTGTCGTTCCATTGCTAAAAGCCATCAGCCGCCACGAGCGTTGTCGCCTCCCGATGTTAGACCTAACCCACAACAACCAATGGCAATCGGAAACTTAGTAAGCTCCGCCCCAAACACTTTGCCCCTTGCGGTGCTAGTAGCATGTTGCTTTGCCGTTCCATAGATAAAAGCCATCAGCCGCCATGAGTGATGTTATGCCAGACACAACCCACAACAACCGATGGCAATCGGCAACTTAGTAAGCTTCGCACCATACACTTCGCCCCTTGCGGTGCTACTAGCATGTTGCTTTGCCGTGCCATTGCTAAAAGCCATCAGCCGCCACGAGCGTTGTCGCCTCCCGATGCTAGACACATCCCGTAACAACCGATGGCAATCGGCAACTTAGTAAGCTTCGTCCCATAGACTTCACCCCTTGCGGTGCTACAAGCATGTTGCTTTGCCGTTCCATTGCTAAAAGCCATCAGCCGCCACGAGCGTTGTGGCCTCCCGATGTTAGACCTAACCCACAACAACCGATGGCATTCGGCAATTTAGTAAGCTCCGCCCCATACACTTTGCCCCTTGCGGTGCTACTAGCATGTTGCTTTACCGTTCCATTACTAAAAGCCATTAGTCGCCATGAGTGATGTTATGCCAGACACCACTCGCAACAACCGATGGCAATCGGAAACTTAGTAAGCTTCGCCCCACACACTTCGCCCCTTGCGATGCTACTAGCATGTTGCTTTGCCGTTCCATTGCTAAAAGCCATAAGCCGCCACGAGTGTTGTCACCTCCCGATGTTAGACCTAGCCCATAACAACTGATGGCAATCGACAACTTAGTAAGCTCCGCCCTATACATTTCGCCCCTTGCGGTGCTACTAGCATGTTGCTTTGCCGTTCCATTGCTAAAAGCCATCAGCCGCCATGAGTGATGTTATTCCAGACACAACCCGCAGCAACCGATGGCAATCGGCAACCTAGTAAGCTTCGCCCCATAAACTTTGCCCCTTGCGGTGCTACTAGCATGTTGCTTTGCCGTTCCATTGCTAAAGGCCATCAACCGCCATGAATGATGTGATTCCAGACACAACCTGCAACAACCGATGGCAATTGGCAACTAAATAAAGCTTCGCAATATACACTTCACCACTTGCAGTGCAACTAGCTCATTGCTTTGCCGTTCCATTGCTAAAAGCCATCAGCCGCCACGAGCGTTGTCGCCTCCCGATGTTAGACACAACCAGCAACAACCGATGGCAATCGGCAACTTAGTAAGCTTTGCCCCATGCACATCGCCCCTTTTGGTGCTACTTGCACGATGCTTTGCCGTTCCATTGCTAAAAGCCATCAGCCGCCATGAGTGATGTTATGCCAGACACAACCCGCAACAACCGATGGCAATCGGCAACTTAGTAAGCATCGCCCCATGCACATCGCCCCTTTCGGTACTACTTGCATGATGCTTTGCCGTTCTATTGCTAAATGCCATCAGCCGTCACGGGCGGTGGGTGGACGTACATACATAACCCACAACAACCGATGGTAATTGACAACTTAGTAAGCTTCGCCCCATACACATCGCCCCTTGCGGTGCTACTAGCATGTTGCTTTGCCGTTCCATGGCTAAAGGCCATCAACTACCATGAGTGATGTAATGCCACACTAGACGCAACCAGCAACAACCGATGGAAATCGACTACTTAGTAAGCTTCGCACCATGCACATCGCACCTTTCGATGCTACTTGCACAATGCTTTGTCGTTCCATTGCTAAAATCCATCAGCCGCCACGAGGGTTGTTGCCTCCCGATGTCTCCATCGTTTGTTGCGCCCGCAACAACCGATGGCAATCGGCAACTTAGTAAGCTTCGCCCCATGCACATCGCCCCTTTCGGTGCTACTTGCATGATGCTTTGCCGCTCCATTGCTAAAAGCCATCAGCCGTCACGGGCGGTGGGTGGACTTACATACTTAACCCACAACAACCGATGGCAATCGGCAACTTAGTAAGCTTCGCCCCATACACTTCGCCCATTGCGGTGCTACTAGCATGTTGCTTTGCCGTTCCATTGCTAAAGGCCATCAACCGCCATGAACGATGTAATGCCACACAACCCACAACAACAAATGGCAATCAACAACTTAATAAGCTTCGCCGCATGCACTTCGCCCCTTGCGAGGCTACTCGCACGTTGCTTTGCCATTCCATTGCCGAAAGCCATTTGCCGCCACGAGCGTTGTCGCCTCCCAATTTTGCCCGCAACATCCATTGGCAACCGGCACTTACTAAGCTTTGCCCCATGCGCACGGCACCTTGAGGTGCTACTTGCATGATGCTCCACCTTTTGTTGCCAACGGTCAATGTTTGCCGCAAGCGGTGCGACCCCCAGGCATGCTACGAACCCGCACGAGTACTTGCCGACGTGGATTGTGAACTTCGGGGACGTTGCACGGCCAAGCCATGCATGCCCCCTATGCCCACGCCCCATTCTAGAGTCCCCCATGTGTGCTCGCACTGCCTGGCAGCCGGCACCTTGAGGTGCCTTTCAACACCTCTGCCCCCCTTTTATATACTTAAAAAAAAAACCCAAGTTTCATGAGTAGACATGTTTTGTCCAGAGAATCCTAATGGAGTTGTACAACACCAAATAGCACAAACCAAGGTACAACTTAGCTAATATATTGACAAATGACTTCTAAACATTGTAAATAATACTTTTTACAAAAATAAATATTTTTTTATTTTTATTTTTATTATAAAACAAAAAATACATGGAAAAATAGTAAAAAATAGGAAAATTATTACAAAAAATAGGGAAAATAATGGAAAAAATTTTCATATAATATTTACACATAAAAGAGTGAGTTTTTTTCATAAAAGTGGGGGGAGGGGGGTTCCGACCTAACCCACAACAACCGACGGCAATCGGTAACTTAATAAGCTTTGCCCCGTGCACTTTGCCCCTTGCGGTGCTACTCGCACGTTGCTTTGCCGCTTCATTGCCGAAAGCCATATGCCTCCACGGGCGGGGGTGGACATACATACATAACCCACAACAACCGATGGCAATCGGCAACTTAGTAAGCTTCGCCCCATACACTTCGCCCCTTGCGGTGCTACTAGCATGTTGCTTTGCCGTTCCACTGCTAAAGGCCTTCAACCACCATGAGTGATGTAATGCCACACAACCCACAACAACCGACGGCAATCGGTAACTTAATAAGCTTTGTCCCGTGCACTTCGCCCCTTGCGGTGCTACTCGCATGTTGCTTTGCCGCTTCATTGCCGAAAGCCATATACCGCCACGGGTGGGGGTGGACATACATACATAACCCACAACAACCGATGGCAATCGGCAACATAGTAAGCTTCGCCCCATACACTTCACCCCTTGCGGTGCTACTAGCATGTTGCTTTTCCGTTCCATTACTAAAAGACATCAACCGCCATGAGTGATGTAATGCCACACAACCCGCAACAACCGATGGCAATCATCAACTTAATAAGCTTCGACCCGTGCACTTCGCCCCTTGCGGTGCTACTCGCACGTTGCTTTGCCGTTTCATTGCCGAAAGCCATTTTCTGCCACGAGCGAGGGTGGACTTACATACATAACCCACAATAACCGATGGCAATCGGCAACTTAGTAAGCTTCGCCCCATACACTTCGCCCCTTGCGGTGCTACTAGCATGTTGCTTTGCCGTTCCATTGCTAAAGGCCGTCAACCGCCATGAGTGATGTAATGCCACAAAACCCGCAACAACCGATGGCAATCGGCAACTTAATAAGCTTCGCCCTGTGCACTTTGCCCCTTGCGGTGCTACTCGCACGTTGCTTTGCCGTTTCATTGCCGAAAGCCATTTGCCGCCACGAGCTTTGTCGCCTCCCGATTTCGCCCGCAACATCCATTGGCAATCGGCACTTACTAAGCTTTGCCCCATGGGCATGACACCTTGAGGTGCTACTAGCATGATGCTCCACCTTTTGTTGCCAACGGTCAATATTTGCCGCAAGCGGTGCGACCCCCAGGCATGCTACGAGCCCGCACGAGTACTTGCCGGCGTGGATTGTGAACTTCGGGGACGTTGCACGGCCAAGCCATGCATGCCCCCTATGCCCACGCCCCATTCCAGAGTCGCCCATGCGTGCCCGCACTGCCTGGCAGCCGGCACCTTGAGGTGCCTTTCAACACCTCTGCCCCCATTATATATACTTAAAAAAAAAACCCAAGTTTCACGAGTAGACATGTTTTGTCCAGAGAATCCTAAAGGAGTTGTACAACACCAAATAACACAAACCAAGGTACAACTTAGCTAATATATTCACAAATGACTTTTAAACATTGTAAATGATATTTTTTACAAAAAAATATTTTTTTATTTTTATTTTTATTATAAAACGAAAAATACATTAATAATAGTAAAAAATAGGAAAATTATTATAAAAATAGGGAAAACAATGGAAAATATTTCCAATGCATCTAGTAATATAATATTACACATAAAAGTGTAATTATTTTTATATAAAGTAACATAACAACTATTTAAAATTACAAAAAAGCAATAAAAAATAGATAAAAAATAGGTAAAATACATAATATTTTTGTAAAACCATATGGATGACCAACCACCATTAATCATGAGTAAATTCCATTGTCCCAACTGCTATAAGTGATTCCGACTTAAAATCGCCGGCGCCAACCACCAAGCGTCCACCAACCGTCGCCGGTCGCTACCGCAAACCACCGCTACTTTCCATCACCGCCACCAACGACCACTACCATCATTGAGTTTGACATGTTGCTAAGCATTTGGCTAGCACTAGACATTGAGCGGCATGGAGACACATCCTGACCCGTGCCACGGCCATGCACAAAACGCCTGACCCGTGCCGTGGCCAACCATGCACTGCCAAGTCCGAACCCGTGCCATGGCCATGCACTTCCATGCGTTTGAAATAGGATTTGGCCTCTCGAGCGATGCCTTGTGCCATGCCATGCCTTCTGACCCGTGCCATGGCCATGCACTGCCATGGCCTGCCACGTCCTGCCCAGTGCCATGGCCAAGGCCTGCCACGTCCTGACCCGTGCCATGGCCATGCATTGCCGTTCCGTTGCTAAAAGCCTGCCCCGTGCCATGGGCATGCACTGCCATGGCCTGCCACGTCCTGACTCATGCCATGGCCATGCACTGCCATGGCCTGCCACGTCTTGACCCGTGCCATGGCCGTGGCCAACCATGCACTGCCACGTCCGAACCCGTTCCAAAGGCACTGCCATGCCTTTGGAATAGGATTTAGCCTCTCGAGCGATGCCTTGTGCCATGCCATGCCTTCTGACCCATGCCATGGCCATGCACTGCCATGGCCTGCCACGTCCTGACCAGTGCCATGGGCGTGGAGACACGTCCTGACCCGTGCCGTGGCCATGGCCTGCCACGTACTGACCCGTGCCATGGCCATGCACCGCCATGGCCTGCCACGTCTTGACTCGTGCCATGGCCATGGCCTCCCACGTTCTGACCCATGCCATGGCCATGCACTGTCATGGCCTATCACTGCCTGCCACGTCCTGACCCCGTGCCATGGCCATGTACTGCCATGCCCTGCTACGTCCTGACTCGTGCCATGGCCATGCACTGCCATGCACTGCCATGCACTCCGACCCGACCCGCGCCCAAGCCCCAAGTCCAAATCCAAGTCTTTGATTATAATATATAAATATATTGTGTATTTAATAGCACACGTGTCCAAAATCAAAGACATAATATGGGCACATGCTTTAAGGGTTCAGAAGTGCCTTTCAACACCTCTTCCCTCCTTATATATGCTTAAAAAAAAGCCAAAGTTTCAGGAGTAGACATGTTTCGTCCAGAGAATCATAATGAACGCTTCACTCTTCCGATGTTCGACTATAGCCGTTCCATGCGCACGACTAAGTGTCAGGTCGCATTGTCCACCTAATACACAAAAATTGTATAGGTCCCAAGGTCTTGAGGACTTGTACGGTTTTCCAACACTTAGTATATTATTTAGCATCAAGGGAGGACCGAACCTCTTTTTGTAAGAGTTAGCATTGGAGGGGGAGGGACAAATCGGAGCGACAAAGGGCTGAATCTCAGTGGATCGTGGTAGCAAGGCCACTCTGCCACTTACAATACTCCATCGCGTATTTAAGTCATCTGCAAAGGATTCTACCCGCCGCTCGATCGAAATTGTACTTCAAGGCGGCCACCGCGGCTCTTCCACCGCGATCACTTAGCCAACGACACGTGCCCTTGGGGGCCAAAGGCCCCTACTGCGGGTCGGCAAACGGACGTCGGGCGCATGCATCGCTTCTAGCCCGGATTCTGACTTAGAGGCATTCAGTCATAATCCAGCGCACGTGTTACAACCCATATACACACACGGTAGTTCATTCCATAAGTTAGATAACACAAATCCAAGAAGGAATTATCCTTGAGATGATAAGAAGTTAATCCGATTAATCTTAAGTGATACAAGGGTGCATAAGGGTGATTAACAAGTATTAGAAGTTAAACGAATCAAGGATGCTGTAACTCGTACTTTTGGGTAAACCTATAGATGCTTAATATAATTAGGAGGTCATGATTTAAGGTATTTGAATCATATAATATCCATATCATAAGTCTTGAAGTCAAACGAGTTATGAAACAAAAGTCGACAAAAGTTGTTGCAACTTAGGTTCATAGTTTTACCTAAACTTTAGGTCAAATGTTATTACGTCTTTCTCCCAATATACTTGGAATTATGGGGTGATATACCCACCAAATTGAAGATCTATGAGTCTAGTTTCCAACGCATTAAACGGTTTATCAATACGACATTGGAATAGAGAGATATAGACATTTTCGTGAGACTGCACAAGCTGCTAGGTGACAAGTAGGTGGGTCAGCTACTTGGTTAAATGTCGGCCCAAAAGAGGAGATTTCGGGTCAGAAAAGGAGCCCATTAAAAGGATTATCTTCTGAAATATATCCCTCTTTATATTTCACAAATAACCAGACCTAAAACTCTGCAAACTTCCTCCCAAAAATTATCCACAAACCCTAATTGATTTTCCCTCTCTTTCAAGTTCAAATTGGGGGTAAACACTAGAGTTTGAAGAACCAAGTTAAAGGCTGCAGTTATCCAACAATTAAGGTGAGTTTACTGCTATATTTCATACATTTATTCTGCTGTGAATTCATGGTAATTTGTTATATACATGTAAGAACTCACGGGACGGTGATCGGAAGCCATGAGTTCAAGTTATTCACTTGTAGCGGATTGTTTTGTGGACTGTTTTGTGTTGCTGTTGGGCTGCGTTTTTATTACTGTTTTGTGGAGTTTTGGAGGAGGCAGGGTGTGGAGAAACACCATATATATATTGGGTTGTGGTCTGCTAGTTCTTCGTAATATTTTTGGGTCGTTTGATACGACTATAGTGGCCGTCATATGTATGATGTGATTAGGTTGTGTGTGGACTGTTTTGGGAGGCTCAATATGTTTATTATTGATATTGTTTGGGCTGTTTGGTGATTGTTTTGAATGGTGTGAAGTCATATATATAGGGGAGGTTCTGTCCGTTTCATCACAAAATAGAATGTGATTGGTACTTAATAGTTGCGACGCTTAAACGTTAACGATAGTGTCATTTGTCTTATTGTAGACTAAGGAGTCATGACATTTGCATAGATTAAGATTGTGGAAGTATATACAAGGTATGTGTGGCTATCCCTTTCCTTCTTTTGCACGACTCCGATTGTACATAATGTAATGAACGAGCTTCCAAAGATACTCTATTCTTAGAAGCTAAGTAGTACTTACATTATTTCCCCTCTTATGGAACGATTGATGTTGATGTTGCTTCTCTTATTCTTATGTTATCAACCTTGTTGGTACTTCCTGATTCCTATAAGGTTCATAGTGAAGAGTTAGTCCTAATAAGGTGTACATAGGATACCGACCTTACGTCACTCCGAAAGGTCTACAAGGTGTTTCCATGAGTCGATCATGCATTATATATATGTATCTATTTTACTCTACCGAGCCGCGCTATAGTCGGCCGGGTACGGCACCTATTGTGCAACCACTGATCAGTTGGCTTTTACCGAGCTCCACGTGGCCGGGTACGATTCTACCGAGCCTTATAATGGCCGGGTATGTTTTTACTGAGCCTATTACGGCCGGGTACGATATGATGATGATGATGCCCACAGAGGCGTATGTTTTAAAAGATTATGTATTTATACATATGTATCATGCATTTCATGTCAGTAGCCCTCAGAGGTACTCAGATGTTACAGGTTGTATATTCTCTATCCCTACTTACATTACTATTCGTATTTATGGTTCTCTGCCTTACATACTCAGGTACTTTATTCGTACTGACGTCCTTTTATTTGTGTACACTGAATGTCGTGCTGCAGGTCCTGATAAACAGGCAGGTGCAGCTCCCCCATCACAATTGGTTGTCCAGTTCAGCGGTGATTGGCGAGATCCCTTCTCCGAACTTGCCTTGGTTTTGGAATACATTTTTGTTATAGACATTATGGGTATGTTGGGGCCCTGTTCCGGCTATGTTGCAGCACTTATGTTCCTTTAGAGGCTCATAGATAAGTGTCGACTCATGTATAGTTTGGTATGCCTTGTCGGCTGGTTTTTGTTGTATAGTCTTTCATTTTAGCGTGGTAGCTTCTACCATATGTATATAGTTTCTTGATTGTCTGGTCATCCCATGTTATGTAGGTTCATGCAATCATATCTTATTGTTGGTTGTCCATGATCCATGTCTACCATTTATATTGGTCTCGTCAGCCCTAAAAGACAATAAAGAAGGTTAGATAAAATGTACGTTGGTGCTCGGCAAGTATGGTCGGGTGCTAGTCATGGTCCTCCAGTTTGGGTCGTGACAAACTTGGTATCAGAGCAAGTCTGTCCTAGGTATTGTCTATGAGCCATGTCTAGTAGCGCCACATTTATAATCAGGAGGTTACATGACATCTAGGGTTGTTACCTTATTCCTGAATCTAGATCGTGCATAGAGTTGAGTCATAAGTGTTCGTCTCTAATATTCACCTTGTTTTCTTTTAGCGATGCCTTCGACTAGGAAACAAAAAATTAGTAGACGGCTTGATACAGCTGCGGGAGAGGGTACCAGTCAGGTGCCCCAAGCCAGAGCAGGCCAAAGTGAGGCTTAGAGTGAGATGTCGTCTCATACCTCATCTACTCCGTCTCCTCCAAAGGATATTAGGTGGCACCCAGCACCTCCAGCTCCTCCGTCTGGCACTAGAGACCAGGATATACGGAGTGCTTTGTAGTTATTGACCAGCTTGGTAGCTGCTCAGGCTCAGAGGCAGAATACAGGTGTTGCTGATAAACCAGTTAGTACAAGAGTTCGTGATTTTATTAATTTAGACCCTCCAGTGTTTACCGGATCAGACCCCAAGGAGGATCCGTAGACTTTTATTGACCAGGTTCATCGTACACTACGAGTTATGCATGTTAGTGATATAGAAGCAGTAGAATTGGCTTCTTATCGGCTACGGGATTTAGCGGTTCTTTGGTATGATAGTTGGGAGAGATCCAGGGGTCCAAACGCTCCTCCAGCTGTGTGGAAGGATTTTTCTGAGGCCTTTCTTCGTCACTATTTGCCAGTTGAGATACGATGAGCTAGAGCTGATAAGTTCTTGAACCTTAGGCAAGGTAATTTGAGTGTGCAAGAGTATAGTATGCAGTTTGATTCTTTAGAAGGGTATGCTCCCCATATGGTGGCCGAGATGAGTGATAGGGTGCATTTGTTCGTGAACGGGTTGGGACCCCATCTGATTAATGAGTGTATGACAGCCTCCTTGGTAGAAGGCATGGATATTTCCCGTATTCAATCTTATGCCCAGACCTTAGAGGATCGTAAGCGCCAGCAGAGGGAAGATAGGGAGAACGATAGGGGCTAGCATAAGATGGCGAGATTTGCAAGGTATTCTGATGACTTCAGAGGCAGCGCCAGGCCCCAGTCTTCGAGGCGTTCGGCGCCATCTATAGCTAGTGCTCCTCCACAGTTTCAGAGGCCTCGATATGATCGATCCTATTCTTGTCCAGGTCAGAGTTCGCAGGCATCTGGATCGCAACATCACAGGGATACTAGTCAGACGAAACCCCCAACACCACGTTGTGATCAGTGCGGCAAGGCCCACTTTAGACTGTGCCGTCGAGGCTTTGATGCGTGTTATTCTTGCGGACAGCCTGGCCATATGATGAGGGATTGTCCTAACAGGGGAGGTGATGGTATGGCTCAGCCGACTAGATCTGTGTCTGGTTCTTCCTCATCAGTTCGACCTCCAGCACGGGGTTTTCAGCAGTCGACGGGTCGTGGTAGAGGTAGAGGTGCAGGGCCGAGTTCGAGTGGTGCTCAAAATTGAACATATGCTCTAGTAGATCGACAGGATCTCGAGTCGTCTCCAGATGTTGTTACATGTATATTATTTGTGTTTTCTTATGATGTATATGCGTTGATTGATCCGGGATCTACATTATCATATGTTACACCCTTTGTGGCTAATAAGTTTGGCATTAAACCTGAATTGATAAGTAAACCCCTTGCGGTATCTATTCCAATAGGAGATTCTATGATTGCTAGAAGGGTATACAGAGGTTGCACTGTGATGATTTGTAGTCGTCAAACCTCGGCAAATTTATTTAAGTTAGAAATGGTTGATTTTGATGTGATACTGGGAATGGACTGGTTGGACTCATGCTATGCAAATGTTGACTGTCGTATGAAGATGGTTAAGTTTCAATTTCCTGGTGAACCCGTCATTGAATGGAAGGGGAACATTGCTACTTCGAAAGGTAGGTATATTTCCTATATTAAGGCAAGGAAAATGATCTCAAATGGTTACATTTATCATCTTGTTCGCGTTACGGATGCAGAGGTGAAGCTGTCTACTCTACAATATATCCCCGTGGTCAATGAATTTCTAGATGTTTTCCCAAATGAACTCCTAAGCCTTCCTCCAGAAAGGGAGATTGAGTTTCGCATTGATGTGTTGCCTGACACTCAACCGATCTCTATCCCTCCATATAGAATGGCCCCGACAGAGCTGCGAGAGTTGAAGGCGCAGTTAAAGGACTTACTGGATAAGGGCTTCATTAGGCCTAGCACTTCACCTTGGGGTGCGCCGGTCCTATTCGTGCGGAAGAAAGATGGGTCATTACGGATGTGTATCGACTATCGACGGCAGTTGAATAAGTTTACTATAAAGAACAAGTATCCACTTCCAAGAATTGACGACCTGTTTGACCAACTCCGGGGTGCCAAGTATTTCTCCAAGATTGACTTACGTTTAGGGTATCATCAGGTGAGGGTTAAGGAGAAGGATATTCCAAAGACGGCCTTTCGGACAAGATATGGACACTTTGAGTTCTTGGTGATGTCGTTCGGGCTAACAAATGCCCCAGCAGCTTTTATGGATCTCATGAATACTATATTCAGGCCCTATCGTGATGTGTTCGTGATTGTATTCATTGACGACATTCTGGTGTATTCTCGTTCGGAGGAGGAACATGCGAGCCACTTGCGGATAGTATTACAGATGCTTCAGGATCGTAAGTTATATGCTAAGCTCGCCAAATGTGAATTCCGGCTGAACTCAGTAGCATTCCTTGGCCATGTGATATCTGACGAGGGTATTAGTGTCGACACTCAGAAGATTGATGCAGTAAAGAATTGGCCGAGACCTACAACACCAGCAGAAGTTAGTAGCTTCCTAGGGCTAGCAGGATATTATAGGCGATTTGTAGAAGGGTTTACCTCTATATCAGCACCATTGACTAAGTTAACACAGAAAGCTACCAAGTTCCAGTGGTCTAACACTTGTGAACGTAGTTTTCAGGAGCTGAAGGATCGATTGACATCCGCACCGGTGCTCACTCTCCCTGAAGGAACAGAAGGATATGTGGTATATTGTGATGCCTCGGGTATAGGTTT
Source organism: Nicotiana noctiflora (assembly GCA_032618575.1). NCBI lineage: Eukaryota > Viridiplantae > Streptophyta > Magnoliopsida > Solanales > Solanaceae > Nicotiana > Nicotiana noctiflora. The sequence continues at coordinate 94,934 of JASVEL010007848.1, read as the reverse complement.
GGGGTGCGTGTTGATGCAGCATGGGAAGGTGATTTCATATGCATCAAGACAATTGAAGAAGCATGAAAAGAATTATCCAACCCATGATTTAGAATTGGCTGCAGTAATATATTCTTTGAAAATATGGCGGCACTACTTATACGGTGTCCATGTTGACATCTACACAGATCACAAGAGTCTACAATACATCTTCAAGCAGAAAGAGTTGAATTTGAGGCACCGTAGGTGGCTTGAATTACTGAAAGAGTACGACGTCGAGATATTGTATCATCCCGGTAAAGCCAATGTTGTGGCAGATGCTCTCAGCCATAAGTCAATGGGAAGCTTAGTACATATTGATGCAGGTAGATGGGGGTTGACTAAAGAGCTTCATCAGCTAGCCAATATGAGAATCAGATTGTTAGACTTTGATGACGGAAGTGTTACTGTATAGAATACATCAGAATCATCTTTGGTAGCCGAGGTAAAAGCACGGCAATATGAAGATTCTATCTTACTAATATTGAGAGAGAACATCAGCAGTGTAAAATTTCGGCTTTTCAGATCGGAGGAGATGGGGCACTGAGATACCAGGGCCAATTATGTGTGCCGAATGTAGCAGGGTTGCGAGAATAGATTATGAATGAAATTCATCAATCCCGATATTCCATCCATCCTGGCTCAACTAAGATGTATCATGATGTCAAGGAGCAGTATTGGTGGGATAACATGAAAATGTCTATTGCAGAATTTGTATCCCAGTGTCCCAATTGTCAACAAGTAAAGATAGAACATCATAAACGTGGTGGATTGCTACAAAATATAGAGATTCCGACTTGGAAATGGGAGGTGATTAATATGGACTTCGTTATTGGATTACCTCGATCTTATCATAAGTTTGACACTATCTGGGTGATAGTTGATCGACTTACAAAATGTGCTCATTTTCTGCTAGTTAAGACAACTTACTCGGCTGAAGATTATGCGAAGTTGTATATCAAGGAGATTGTTAGGCTTCATGGTGTGCCGGTATCTATTATATCAGGTCGAGGAGCTCAATTTACGGCTAACTTTTGGAGGTCTTTTCAGAATGGTTTAGGCACACAGGTGAATCTCAGCACTGCATTTCATCCGCAGACTGACGGACAGGCTGAACGTACCATTCAGACATTGGAAGATATGCTACGAGCATGTGTTCAAGATTTTAAGGGAAATTGGGATGACCATCTTCCACTCATAGAATTTGCCTACAATAATAGCTACCATTCCAGTATTAAAATGGCCCCGTATAAGGCACTATATGGGAGGAGATGTAGATCACCAGTGGATGGTTCGAAGTCGATGAAACAGAATTATATGGGCCAGATTTGATTCACCAAGCCATTGAGAAGGTGAAAGTGATACAGGAACGATTGAGGACGGCACAAAGCGGGAAAAGTCTTATTCCGATGTCCGATGTCGTGATCTAGAGTTTGAGGTTGGTGATTAGGTTTTCCTGAGGATTTCACCAATAAAGGGTGTTATGCGTTTTGGGAAGAAAGGTAAGCTGAGTCCAAGGTATATCGGTCCGTATAAAATTCTTCAACGAATTGGACAAGTTGCTTATGAGTTAGAATTGCCATCCGAATTCGAATTTGTCCACCCGGTATTCCATGTATCTATGTTGAGGAAATGTATTGGAGACCCTTCTCGAGTTGTCCCTATCAAAGATGTTCAAGTTACGGAGGATCTATCATATGAAGAAGTGCCAGTGGCTATATTAGATCGACAAGTCCGCAAGCTGAGAACAAAAGATGTTGCTTCCGTAAAAGTATTGTGGAGAAACAAGAATACGAAAGAAATGACATGGGAAGCGGAAGAAGGGATGAAGTCTAAATACCCTTACCTATTCCAGAATGATGATAACAAGGATGTTGGTGGAACGCAAGATACATTATAAAGGTGAAATGGCTTTATGAGGTAAGCAATAACTTGAGAACTCTCTTCCTTAATACAAAGTGGTGATATGTAAATAATGTCCATGTCCATAATGCTTTGTGTAGCCTTGTGAGGCCATACTTTGAGCTTCACTGCTTGCAAATTTTGCTAGTGACCATTTTATAGGGGAAAATTGACCAAAAATTTCCGCTAGAATCCACAATGATTTGGACTCCCCATAAACCCTTACATTCGAGGACGAATGTTCCTAAGGGGGGGAGGGTGTTACAACCCATATCCACACACGTTAGTTCATTCCATAAGTTAGATAACACAAATCCAAGAAGGAATTATCCTTGAGATGATAAGAAGTTAATCCGATTAATCTTAAGTGATACAAGGGTGCATAAGGGTGATTAACAAGTATTAGAAGTTAAACGAATCAAGGATGCTGTAAGTCGTACTTTTGGGTAAACTTATAGATTCTTAGTATACTTAGTAGGTCATGATTTAAGGTATTTGAATCCTATAATATCCA
>JASVEL010007848.1:77500-85000 GCA_032618575.1 Nicotiana noctiflora | reverse complement strand
CTCATTGACGCCGGCATCGCATGAGCATGGCTGACCCAAAAGGGCACGGCCAAGTCCAAGACGAGCACGGCCATCATTCGTAAGGGGCATTCTTTGAGCAGATAGGAGCCAATGAAGACCCCGTGCCCATTGCGTTTACCAAATCCGAGAGTCCAAGGATACTAGTCATGGACCAAGCCATTGCAAGGTGAAGCAAGGACAACTTGGGACACAACTGCAGCTTTTGGTTCACCCCGCACGTCGAATGCGAGGGGCAAAAGGCAACTGATTGTGCTTGATAATGCCTTGGCAATAGGTATGCAACACGAAAAACCGACGCCGATTAAGCCTAATTTGCGCTTGTGTCATGGCTGAGATGGCATGCGGGCTATGACGTCGCTGCTCAAGTAGGGATCCAACCTAGCCACACAAGCCGAACACCACTCATGTGCCGCACGTACACTTGCCTCACCGATACAAGCCAACAACAGCCCCAACACGCGACGCGCAGCCATGTGTTGTTACCGATGCCAACATTGCAAAGCCAAGACAAGCCCCGCGAAGCACGAATAGGGGGATGAAGCAATGCAAGACACAACCCGCAACAACCGTTGGCAATCAGCAATTTACTGAGCTTTGCCCCATGCGCACGGCACCTTTCGGTGCTACTTGCACGATGCGTTGCCGTTCCATCGCAAAAAGCCATCAACCGTCACGAGCAATGTCGCCTCCCGATGTTATGCCAGACACAACCCGCAACAACCGATGGCAATCGGCAACTTAGTAAGCTTCGCCCCATGCAATTTGCCCCTTACGGTGCTACTTGCACATTGCTTTGCCGTTCCATTGCAAAAAGCCATCAGCTGCCACGAGCGTTGCCGCCTCCCGATGTTAGACACAACCAGCAACAACCAATGGTAATCGGCAACTTAGTAAGCTTCGCCCCATGCACATCGCCCCTTGCGGTGCTACTTGCACATTGCTTTTCCGTTCCATTGCTAAAAGCCATCAGCCGTTATGAGCATTGTCGCCTCGTGATGTTATGTCAGCCACAACCCGCAACAACCGATGGCAATCGGCAACTTAGTAAGCTTCGCCCCATACACTTTGCCCCTTGCGGTGCTACTAGCATGTTCATTTGCCGTTCGTTTGCTAAAAGCCATCAGCCGCCACGAGCATTGTCGCCTCCCGATGTTAGACCTAACCCACAACAACCGATGGCAATTGGCAACTTAGTAAGCTCCGCCCCATACACTTCGCCCCTTGCGGTGCTACTAGCATGTTGCTTTGTCGTTATATTGCTAAAAGCCATCAGCCGCCATGAGTGATGTTATGCCAGACACAAACCGCAACAACCAATGGCAATCAGCAACTTAGTAAGCTTCGCACCATACACTTCGCCCCTTGCGGTGCTACTAGCATGTTTCTTTGCCGTTCCACTGCTAAAAGCCATCAGCCGCCACGAGCGTTGTCGCCTCCCGATGCCCGACACAACCCGCAACAACCGATGGCAATCGGCAACTTAGTAAGCTCTGCCCCATACACTTCGCCCCTTGCGGTGCTACTAGCATGTTTCTTTGCCGTTCCATTGCTAAAAGCCATCAGCCGCCATGAGCGTTGTCGCCTCCCGATGCCCGACACAACCCGCAACAACCGATGGCAATCGGCAACTTAGTAAGCTTCGCCCCATACACTTCGCCCCTTGCGGTGCTACTAGCATGTTGCTTTGCCGTTCCATTGCTAAAAGCCATCAGCCGCCACGAGCGTTGTCGCCTCCCGATGTTAGACCTAACCCACAACAACCGATGGCAATCGGCAAGTTTGTAAGCTCCGCCCCATACACTGCCCCTTGCGGTGCTACTAGCATGTTGCTTTGCCGTTCCATTGCTAAAAGCCATCAGCCCCCATGAGTGATGTTATGCCAGTCACAGCCTGCAACAACCGATGGCAATCGGCAACTTAGTAAGCTTCGCCCCATACACTTCGCCCCTTGTGGTGCTACTAGCATGTTGCTTTGCCGTTGCATTGCTAAAAGCCATCAGCCGCCACGAGCATTGTCGCCTCCCGATGTTAGACCTAACCCACAACAACCGATGGCAATCGGCAACTTAGTAAGCTCCGCCCCATACACTTCGCCCCTTGCGGTGCTACTAGCATGTTGCTTTGCCGTTCCATTGCTAAATGCCATCAGCCACCATGAGTGATGTTATGCCATACACAACCCGCAACAACCGATGGTAATCGGAAACTTAGTAAGCTTCGCACCATACACTTTGCCCCTTGCGGTGCTACTAGCTTGTTGCTTTGTCGTTCCATTGCTAAAAGCCATCAGCCGCCACGAGCGTTGTCGCCTCCCGATGCTAGACACAACCCGCAACAACCGATGGCAATCGGCAACTTAGTAAGCTTCGCCCCATACACTTCGCCCCTTGCGGTGCTACTAGCATGTTGCTTTGCCGTTCCATTGCTAAAAGCCATCAACCGCCATGAGTGATGTCGCCTCCCGATGTTAGACCCAACCCACAACAATCGATGGCAATCAACAACTTAGTAAGCTCCGCCCCATACACTTTGCCCCTTGCGGTGCTACTAGCATGTTGCTTTGCTGTTCCATTGCTAAAAGCCATCAGCCGCCATGAGTGATGTTATGCCAGACACAAACCGCAACAACCAATGGCAATCAGCAACTTAGTAAGCTTCGCACCATACACTTCGCCCCTTGCGGTGCTACTAGCATGTTTCTTTGCCGTTCCACTGCTAAAAGCCATCAGCCGCCACGAGCGTTGTCGCCTCCCGATGCCCGACACAACCCGCAACAACCGATGGCAATCGGCAACTTAGTAAGCTCTCGCCCCATACACTTCGCCCCTTGCGGTGCTACTAGCATGTTTCTTTGCCGTTCCATTGCTAAAAGCCATCAGCCGTCACGAGTGATGTTATGCCAGACACAACCCGCAACAACCGATGGCAATCGGCAACTTAGTAAGCTTCGCCCATACACTTCGCCCCTTGCGGTGCTACTAGCATGTTGCTTTGCCGTTCCATTGCTAAAAGCCATCAGCCGCCACGAGCGTTGTCGCCTCCCGATGTTAGACCTAACCCACAACAACCGATGGCAATCGGCAAGTTTGTAAGCTCCGCCCCATACACTGCCCCTTGCGGTGCTACTAGCATGTTGCTTTGCCGTTCCATTGCTAAAAGCCATCAGCCCCCATGAGTGATGTTATGCCAGTCACAGCCTGCAACAACCGATGGCAATCGGCAACTTAGTAAGCTTCGCCCCATACACTTCGCCCCTTGTGGTGCTACTAGCATGTTGCTTTGCCGTTGCATTGCTAAAAGCCATCAGCCGCCACGAGCATTGTCGCCTCCCGATGTTAGACCTAACCCACAACAACCGATGGCAATCGGCAACTTAGTAAGCTCTGCCCCATACACTTCGCCCCTTGCGGTGCTACTAGCATGTTGCTTTGCCGTTCCATTGCTAAATGCCATCAGCCACCATGAGTGATGTTATGCCATACACAACCCGCAACAACCGATGGTAATCGGAAACTTAGTAAGCTTCGCACCATACACTTTGCCCCTTGCGGTGCTACTAGCTTGTTGCTTTGTCGTTCCATTGCTAAAAGCCATCAGCCGCCACGAGCGTTGTCGCCTCCCGATGCTAGACACAACCCGCAACAACCGATGGCAATCGGCAACTTAGTAAGCTTCGCCCCATACACTTCGCCCCTTGCGGTGCTACTAGCATGTTGCTTTGCCGTTCCATTGCTAAAAGCCATCAACCGCCATGAGTGATGTCGCCTCCCGATGTTAGACCCAACCCACAACAATCGATGGCAATCAACAACTTAGTAAGCTCCGCCCCATACACTTTGCCCCTTGCGGTGCTACTAGCATGTTGCTTTGCTGTTCCATTGCTAAAAGCCATCAGCCGCCATGAGTGATGTTATGCCAGACATAACCCGCAACAACCGATGGCAATCGACAACTTAGTAAGCTTCGCACCATACACTTCGCCCCTTGCAGTGCTTCTAGCATGTTGCTTTGCCATTCCATTGCTAAAAGCTATCAGCCGCCACGAGCATTGTCGGCTCCCGATGCTAGACACAACCCGTAACACCCGATGGCAATCGGCAACTTAGTAAGCTTTGCCCCATACACTTTGCCCCTTGCACTGCTACTAGCATGTTGCTTTGCCGTTCCATTGCTAAAAGCCATCAGCCGCCACGAGCGTTGTCGCCTCCCGATGTTAGACCTAACCCACAACAACCGATGGCAATCGGCAACTTAGTAAGCTCCGCCCCATACACTTCGCCCCTTACGGTGCTACTAGCATGTTGCTTTGCCGTTCCATTGCTAAAAGCCATCAGCCGCCATGAGTGATGTTCTGCCAGACACAACCCGCAACAATCGATGCCAATCGGCAAATTAGTAAGCTTCGCCCCATACACTTCGCCCCTTGCGGTGCTACTAGCATGTTGATTTGCTGTTCCATTGCTAAAAGCCATCAGCCACCACGAGCGTTGTCGCCTCCCGATGTTAGACCTAACCCACAACAACCGATGGCAATCGGCAACTTAGTAAGCTCTGCCCCATACACTTCGCCCCTTGCGGTGCTACTAGCATGTTGCTTTGCCGTTCCATTGCTAAATGCCATCAGCCACCATGAGTGATGTTATGCCATACACAACCCGCAACAACCGATGGTAATCGGAAACTTAGTAAGCTTCGCACCATACACTTTGCCCCTTGCGGTGCTACTAGCTTGTTGCTTTGTCGTTCCATTGCTAAAAGCCATCAGCCGCCACGAGCGTTGTCGCCTCCCGATGTGAGACACAACCAGCAACAACCGATGGCAATCGGCAACTTAGTAAGCTTCGCCCCATGCACATCGCCTCTTTCGGTGCTACTTGCACGATGCTTTGCCGTTCCACTGCTAAAAGCCATCAGCCTCCACGAGAGTTGTCGCCTCCCGATGTCTCCATCGGTTGTTGCGCCCGCAACAACCGATGGCAATCGGCAACTTAGTAAGCTTCGCCCCATGCACATCGCCCCTTTCGGTGCTACTTGCATGATGCTTTGCCGTTCCATTTCTAAATGCCATCAGCTGTCACGGGCGGTGGGTGGACTTACATACATAACCCACAACAACCGATGGTAATCGGCAACTTAGTAAGCTTCGCCCCATACACTTCGCCACTGCGGTGCTACTAGCATGTTGCTTTGCCGTTCCATTGCTAAAGGCCATCAACAGCCATGAGTGATGTAATGCCACACTAGACGCAACCAGCCACAACCGATGGCAATCGACAACTTAGTAAGCTTCGCACCGTGCACATCGCACCTTTCGGTGCTACTTGCACGATGCTTTGCCGTTCCATTGCTAAAAGCCATCTGCCGCCATGAAGGTTGTCGCCTCCCGATGCCTCCATCAGTTGTTGGGCCCGCAACAACCGATGGCAATCGGCAACTTAGTAAGCTTCGCCCCATGCACATCGCCCCTTTCGGTGCTACTTGCATGATGCTTTGCCGTTCCATTGCTAAGTGCCATCAGCCGTCATGGGCGGTGGGTGGACATACATACATAACCCACAACAACCGATGGCAATCGGCAACTAGTAAGCTTCGCCCCATACACTTTGCCCCTTGCGGTGCTACTAGCATGTTGCTTTGCCGTTCCATTGCTAAAGGCCATCAACCGCCATGAACGATGTAATGCCACACAACCCACAACAACAAATGGAAATCAACAACTTAATAAGCTTCGCCGCATGCACTTCGCCCCTTGCGGGGCTACTCGCACGTTGCTTTGCCGTTCCATTGCCGAAAGCCATTTGCCGCCACGAGCGTTGTCACCTCCCGATTTTGCCCGCAACATCCATTGGCAACCGAAACTTACAAAGCTTTGCCCCATGCACACGGCACCTTGAGGTGCTACTTGCATGATGCTCCACCTTTTGTTGCCAACGGTCAATGTTTGCCGCAAGCGGTGCGACCCCCAGGCATGCTACGAGCCCGCAAGAGTACTTGCCGGCGTGGATTGTAAACTTCGGGGACGTTGCACGGCCAAGCCATGCATGCCCCTTATGCCCACGCCCCATTCCAGAGTCGCCCATGCGTGCCCGCACTGCCTGGCAGCCGGCACCTTGAGGTGCCTTTCAACACCTCTGCCCCCCTTATATATACTTAAAAAAAAAATCTAAGTTTCACGAGTAGACATGTTTTGTCCAGAGAATCCTAATGGAGTTGTACAACACCAAATAGCACAAACCAAGGTACAACTTAGCTAATATATTGACAAATGACTTTTAAACATTGAAAATAATATTTTTTACAAAAAAAATATTTTTTTATTTTTATTTTTATTATAAAACAAAAAATACATGGAAAAATAGTAAAAAAATTGGAAAATTATTATAAAAATAGGGAAAATAATGGAAAGAATTTCCATATAATATTTACACATAAAAGAGTTAGTTTTTTCATAAAAGTGGGGGGAGGGGGGTTTCCGACCTAACCCACAACAACCGACGGCAATCGGTAACTTAATAAGCTTTGCCCCGTGCACTTCGCCCCTTGCGGTGCTACTCGCACGTTACTTTGCCGCTTCATTGCCGAAAGCCCTATGCCGCCACGGGCGGGGGTGGACATACATACATAACCCACATCAATCGATGGCAATCGGCAACTTAGTAAGCTTCGCCCCATACACTTCGCCCCTTGCGGTGCTACTAGCATGTTGCTTTGCCGTTCCATTGCTAAAGGCCATCAACCGCCATGAGTGATGTAATGCCACACAACCCACAACAACCGACGGCAATCGGTAACTTAATAAGCTTTGCCCCGTGCACTTCGCCACTTGCGGTGCTACTCGCACGTTGCTTTGCCGCTTTATTGCCGAATGCCATATGCCGCCACGGGCGGGGGTGGACATACATACATAACCCACAACAACCGATGGCAATCAGCAATTTAGTAAGCTTCAACCCATACACTTCGCCCTTGCGGTGCTACTAGCATGTTGCTTTGCCGTTCCATTGCTAAAGGCCATCAACCGCCATGAGTGATGTAATGCCACACAACCCGCAACAATCGATAGCAATCTGCAACTTAATAAGCTTCGCCCCGTGCACTTCGCCCCTTGCGGTGCTACTCGCACGTTGCTTTGCCGTTTCATTGCCGAAAGCCATTTTCCGCCACGGGCGGGGGTGGCCTTACATACATAACCCACAACAACCGATGGCAATCGGCAACTTAGTAAGCTTCGCCCCATACACTTCGCCCCTTGGGGTGCTACTAGCATGTTGCTTTGCCCTTCCATTGCTAAAGGCCGTCAACCGCCATGAGTGATGTAATGCCACACAACCCGCAACAACGATAGCAATCGGCAACTTAATAAGCTTTGCCCCGTGCACTTCGCCCCTTGCGGTGCTACTCGCATGTTGCTTTGCCGTTTCATTGCTGAAAGCCATTTGCCGCCACGAGCTTTGTCGCCTCCCGATTTCGCCCGCAATA
>JASVEL010007848.1:42500-67500 GCA_032618575.1 Nicotiana noctiflora | reverse complement strand
CCGCAACAACCGATGGCAATCGGCAACTTAGTAAGCTTCGCACCATACACTTTGCCCCTTGCGGTGCTACTAGCATGTTGCTTTGCCGTTCCATTGCTAAAAGCCATCAGCCGCCACGAGCGTTGTCGCCTCCCGATGCTAGACACAACCCGCAACAACCGATAGCAATCGGCAACTTAGTAATCTTCGCCCCATATACTTCGCCCCTTGCGGTGCTACTAGCATGTTGCTTTGCCGTTCCATTGCTAAAAGCCATCAGCCGCCACGAGCGTTGTCGCCTCCCGATGTTAGACCTAACCCACAACAACCGATGGCAATCGGCAACTTAGTATGCTCCGCCCCATACACTTCGCCCATTGCGGTGCTACTAGCATGTTGCTTTGCCGTTCCATTGCTAAAAGCCATCAGCCGCCATGAGTGATGTTATGCCAGGACACAACCCGCAACAACCGATGGCAATCGGCAACTTAGTAAGCTTTGTACCATACACTTCACCCCTTGCGGTGCTACTAGCATGTTGCTTTGCCGTTCCATTGTTAAAAGTCATCAGCCGCCACGAGCGTTGTCGCCTCCCGATGCCAGACACAACCCGCAACAACCGATAGCAATCGGCAACTTAGTAATCTTCGCCCCATATACTTCGCCCCTTGCGGTGCTACTAGTATGTTGCTTTGCCGTTCCATTGCTAAAAGCCATCAGCCGCCACGAGCGTTGTCGCCTCCCGATGTTAGACCTAACCCACAACAACCGATGGCAATCGGCAACTTAGTAAGCTCCGCCCCATACACTTCGCCCATTGCGGTGCTACTAGCATGTTGCTTTGCCGTTCCATTGCTAAAAGCCATCAGCCGCCATGAGTGATGTTATGCCAGACACAACCCGCAACAACCGATGGCAATCGGCAACTTAGTAAGCTTCGCACCATACACTTTGCCCCTTGCGGTGCTACTAGCATGTTGCTTTGCCGTTCCATTGCTAAAAGCCATCAGCCGCCACGAGCGTTGTCGCCTCCCGATGCTAGACACAACCCGCAACAACCGATAGCAATCGGCAACTTAGTAATCTTCGCCCCATATACTTCGCCCCTTGCGGTGCTACTAGCATGTTGCTTTGCCGTTCCATTGCTAAAAGCCATCAGCCGCCACGAGCGTTGTCGCCTCCCGATGTTAGACCTAACCCACAACAACCGATGGCAATCGGCAACTTAGTAAGCTCCGCCCCATACACTTCGCCCATTGCGGTGCTACTAGCATGTTGCTTTGCCGTTCCATTGCTAAAAGCCATCAGCCGCCATGAGTGATGTTATGCCAGACACAACACGCAACAACCGATGGCAATCGGCAACTTAGTAAGCTTTGTACCATACACTTCACCCCTTGCGGTGCTACTAGCATGTTGCTTTGCCGTTCCATTGTTAAAAGTCATCAGCCGCCACGAGCGTTGTCACCTCCCGATGCCAGACACAACCCGCAACAACCGATAGCAATCGGCAACTTAGTAATCTTCACCCCATATACTTCGCCCCTTGCGGTGCTACTAGTATGTTGCTTTGCCGTTCCATTGCTAAAAGCCATCAGCCGCCACGAGCGTTGTCGCCTCCCGATGTTAGACCTAACCCACAACAACCGATGGCAATCGACAACTTAGTAAGCTCCACCCCATACACTTCGCCCATTGCGGTGCTACTAGCATGTTGCTTTGCCGTTCCATTGTTAAAAGTCATCAGCCGCCACGAGCGTTGTCGCCTCCCGATGCCAGACACAACTCGCAACAACCGATGGAAATCGGCAACTTAGTAAGCTTTGCACCATACACTTCACCCCTTGCGGTGCTACTAGCATGTTGCTTTGCCGTTCCATTGCTAAAAGCCATCAGCCGCCACAAGCGTTGTCGCCTCCCAATGTTAGACCTAACCCACAACAACCGATGGCAATCGGCAACTTAGTAAGCTCCGCCCCATACACTTCACCCCTTGCGGTGCTACTAGCATGTTGCTTTGCCGTTCCATTGCTAAAAGCCATCAGCCGCCATGAGTGATGTTATGCCAGACACAACCCGCAACAACCGATGGCAATCGACAATTTAGTAAGCTTCGTACGATACACTTCGCCCCTTGCGGTGCTACTAGCATGGTGCTTTGCCGTTCCATTGCTAAAAGCCATCAGCCGCCACGAGCGTTGTCGCCTCCCGATGGTAGACACAACCCGCAACAACCGATGGCAATCGGCAACTTAGTAAGCTTCGCCCCATACACTTCGCCCCTTGCGGTGCTACTAACATGTTCCTTCGCCGTTCCATTGCTAAAAGCCATCAGCCGCCACGAGCGTTGTCGCCTCCCGATGTTAGAGCTAACCCACAACAACCGATGGAAATCGGCAACTTAGTAAGCTCCGCCCCATACACTTCGCCCATTGCGGTGCTACTAGCATGTTGCTTTGCCGTTCCATTGCTAAAAGCCATCAGCCGCCATGAGTGATGTTATGCCAGACACAACCCGCAACAACCGATGGCAATCGGCAACTTAGTAAGCTTCGCACCATACACTTTGCCCCTTGCGATGCTACTAGCATGTTGCTTTGCCGTTCCTTTGCTAAAAGCCATCAGCCGCCACGAGCATTGTCGCCTCCCGATGTTAGACCTTACCCACAACAACCGATGGCAATCAGCAACTTAGTAAGCTCCGCCCTATACACTTCGCCCCTTGCGGTGCTACTAGCATGTTGCTTTGCTGTTCTATTGCTAAAAGCCATCAGCTGCCACGTGCGTTGTCGCCTCCCGATGCCAGACTCAACCCGCAACAACCGATGGCAATCGGCAACTTAGTAAGCTTCGCCCCATACACATCGCCCCTTGTGGTGCTACTAGCATGTTGCTTTGTCGTTCCATTTCTAAAAGCCATCAGCCGCTCCACAAGCGTTGTCGCCTCTCGATGTTAGACCTAACCCACAACAACCGATGGCAATCGGCAACTTAGTAAGCTCCGCCCCATACACTTCACCCCTTGCGGTGCTACTAGCATGTTGCTTTGCCGTTCCATTGCTAAAAGCCATCAACCGCCATGAGTGATGTTATGCCAGACACAACCCGCAACAACCGATGGCAATCGGCAACTTAATAAGCTTAGCACCTTGCGGTGCTACTAGCATGTTGCTTTGCCGTTCCATTGCTGAAAGCCATCAGCCGCCACGAGCGTTGTCGCCTCCCGATGGTAGACACAACCCGCAACAACCGATGGCAATCGGCAACTTAGTAAGCTCTGCCCCATACACTTTGCCCCTTGCGGTGCTACTAGCATGTTGCTTTGCCGTTCCATTGCTAAAAGCCATCAGCCGCCATGAGTGATGTTATGCCAGACACAACCCGCAACAACCGATGGCAATCGGCAACTTAGTAAGCTTCGCCCCATACACTTTGCCCCTTGCGGTGCTACTAGCATGTTGCTTCGCCGTTCCATTGCTAAAAGCCATCAGCCGCCACGAGCGTTGTCGCCTCCCGATGTTAGACCTAACCCACAACAACCGATGGAAATCGGCAACTTAGTAAGCTCCGCCCCATACACTTCGCCCATTGCGGTGCTACTAGCATGTTGCTTTGCCGTTCCATTGCTAAAAGCCATCAGCCGCCATGAGTGATGTTATGCCAGACACAACCCGCAACAACCGATGGCAATCGACAATTTAGTAAGCTTCGCACGATACACTTCGCCCCTTGCGGTGCTACTAGCATGGTGCTTTGCCGTTCCATTGCTAAAAGCCATCAGCCGCCACGAGCGTTGTCGCCTCCCGATGGTAGACACAACCCGCAACAACCGATGGCAATCGACAATTTAGTAAGCTCCGCCCCATACACTTCACCCCTTGCGGTGCTACTAGCATGTTGCTTTGCCGTTCCATTGCTAAAAGCCATCAACCGCCATGAGTGATGTTATGCCAGACACAACCCGCAACAACCGATGGCAATCGGCAACTTAATAAGCTTAGCACCATACACTTCGCCCCTTGCGGTGCTACTAGCATGTTGCTCTGCCGTTCCATTGCTGAAAGCCATCAGCCGCCACGAGTGTTGTCGCCTCCCGATGGTAGACACAACCCGCAACAACCGATGGCAATCGGCAACTTAGTAAGCTCTGCCCCATACACTTCGCCCCTTGCGGTGCTACTAGCATGTTGCTTTGCCGTTCCATTGCTAAAAGCCATCAGCCGCCACGAGCGTTGTCGCCTCCCGATGTTAGACCTAACCCACAACAACCGATGGAAATTGGCAACTTAGTAAGCTCCGCCCCATACACTTCGCCCATTGCGGTGCTACTAGCATGTTGCTTTGCCGTTCCATTGCTAAAAGCCATCAGCCGCCATGAGTGATGTTATGCCAGACACAACCCGCAACAACCGATGGCAATCGACAATTTAGTAAGCTTCGCACGATACACTTCGCCCCTTGCGGTGCTACTAGCATGGTGCTTTGCCGTTCCATTGCTAAAAGCCATCAGCCGCCACGAGCGTTGTCGCCTCCCGATGGTAGACACAACCCGCAACAACCGATGGCAATCGACAATTTAGTAAGCTCCGCCCCATACACTTCACCCCTTGCGGTGCTACTAGCATGTTGCTTTGCCGTTCCATTGCTAAAAGCCATCAACCGCCATGAGTGATGTTATGCCAGACACAACCCGCAACAACCGATGGCAATCGGCAACTTAGTAAGCTTCGCACCATACACTTTGCCCCTTGCGATGCTACTAGCATGTTGCTTTGCCGTTCCTTTGCTAAAAGCCATCAGCCGCCACGAGCATTGTCGCCTCCCGATGTTAGACCTTACCCACAACAACCGATGGCAATCAGCAACTTAGTAAGCTCCGCCCTATACACTTCGCCCCTTGCGGTGCTACTAGCATGTTGCTTTGCTGTTCTATTGCTAAAAGCCATCAGCTGCCACGTGCGTTGTCGCCTCCCGATGCCAGACTCAACCCGCAACAACCGATGGCAATCGGCAACTTAGTAAGCTTCGCCCCATACGCATCGCCCCTTGTGGTGCTACTAGCATGTTGCTTTGTCGTTCCATTTCTAAAAGCCATCAGCCGCTCCACAAGCGTTGTCGCCTCTCGATGTTAGACCTAACCCACAACAACCGATGGCAATCGGCAACTTAGTAAGCTCCGCCCCATACACTTCACCCCTTGCGGTGCTACTAGCATGTTGCTTTGCCGTTCCATTGCTAAAAGCCATCAACCGCCATGAGTGATGTTATGCCAGACACAACCCGCAACAACCGATGGCAATCGGCAACTTAATAAGCTTAGCACCATACACTTCGCCCCTTGCGGTGCTACTAGCATATTGCTTTGCCGTTCCATTGCTGAAAGCCATCAGCCGCCACGAGCGTTGTCGCCTCCCGATGGTAGACACAACCCGCAACAACCGATGGCAATCGACAACATAGTAAGCTCCGCCCCATACACTTCGCCCCTTGCGGTGCTACTAGCATGTTGCTTTGCCGTTCCATTGCTAAATGCCATCAGCCGTTACGAGTGATGTTATGCCAGACACAACCCGCAACAACCGATGGCAATCGGCAACTTAGTAAGCTTCGCCCCATACACTTTGCCCCTTGCGGTGCTACTAGCATGTTGCTTCGCCGTTCCATTGCTAAAAGCCATCAGCCGCCACGAGCGTTGTCGCCTCCCGATGTTAGACCTAACCCACAACAACCGATGGAAATCGGCAACTTAGTAAGCTCCGCCCCATACACTTCGCCCATTGCGGTGCTACTAGCATGTTGCTTTGCCGTTCCATTGCTAAAAGCCATCAGCCGCCATGAGTGATGTTATGCCAGGACACAACCCGCAACAACCGATGGCAATCGACAATTTAGTAAGCTTCGCACGATACACTTTGCCCCTTGCGGTGCTACTAGCATGGTGCTTTGCCGTTCCATTACTAAAAGCCATCAGCCGCCACGAGCGTTGTCGCCTCCCGATGGTAGACACAACCCGCAACAACCGATGGCAATCGACAATTTAGTAAGCTCCGCCCCATACACTTCACCCCTTGCGGTGCTACTAGCATGTTGCTTTGCCGTTCCATTGCTAAAAGCCATCAACCGCCATGAGTGATGTTATGCCAGACACAACCCGCAACAACCGATGGCAATCGGCAACTTAATAAGCTTAGCACCATACACTTCTCCCCTTGCGGTGCTACTAGCATGTTGCTCTGCCGTTCCATTGCTGAAAGCCATCAGCCGCCACGAGTGTTGTCGCCTCCCGATGGTAGACACAACCCGCAACAACCGATGGCAATCGGCAACTTAGTAAGCTCTGCCCCATACACTTCGCCCCTTGCGGTGCTACTAGCATGTTGCTTAGCCCCGCAAAGCACGAATAGGGGGGTTGAAGCAATGCCAGACACAACCCGCAACAACCGACGGCAATCGGCAACTTGGTGAAGCTTCGCAATATACACTTCACCCTTGCGGTGCTACTAGCATGTTGCTTTGCCGTTCCATTGCTAAAAGCCATCAGCCGCCACAAGCGTTGTCGCCTCCCGATGTTAGACCTAACCCACAACAACCGATGGCAATCGGCAACTTAGTAAGCTCCGCCCCATACACTTCACCCTTGCGGTGCTACTAGCATGTTGCTTTGCCGTTCCATTGCTAAAAGCCATCAGCCGCCATGAGTGATGTTATGCCAGACACAACCCGCAACAACCGATGGCAATCGACAATTTAGTAAGCTTCGCACGATACACTTCGCCCCTTGGGGTGCTACTAGCATGGTGCTTTGCCGTTCCATTGCTAAAAGCCATCAGCCGCCACGAGCGTTGTCGCCTCCCGATGGTAGACACAACCCGCAACAACCGATGGCAATCGGCAACTTAGTAAGCTTCGCCCCATACACTTCGCCCCTTGCGGTGCTACTAACATGTTCCTTCGCCGTTCCATTGCTAAAAGCCATCAGCCGCCACGAGCGTTGTCGCCTCCCGATGTTAGACCTAACCCACAACAACCGATGGCAATCGGCAACTTAGTAAGCTCCGCCCCATACACTTCGCCCATTGCGGTGCTACTAGCATGTTGCTTTGCCGTTCCATTGCTAAAAGCCATCAGCCGCCATGAGTGATGTTATGCCAGGACACAACCCGCAACAACCGATGGCAATCGGCAACTTAGTAAGATTCGCACCATACACTTTGCCCCTTGCGATGCTACTAGCATGTTGCTTTGCCGTTCCATTGCTAAAAGCCATCAGCCGCCACGAGTGATGTTATGCCAGACACAACCCGCAACAACCGATGGCAATCGGCAACTTAGTAAGCTTCGCCCCATACACTTCGCCCCTTGCGGTGCTACTAGCATGTTGCTTCGCCGTTCCATTGCTAAAAGCCATCAGCCGCCACGAGCGTTGTCGCCTCCCGATGTTAGACCTAACCCACAACAACCGATGGAAATCGGCAACTTAGTAAGCTTCGCCCCATACACTTCGCCCATTGCGGTGCTACTAGCATGTTGCTTTGCCGTTCCATTGCTAAAAGCCATCAGCCGCCATGAGTGATGTTATGCCAGACACAACCCGCAACAACCGATGGCAATCGGCAACTTAGTAAGCTTCGCACCATACACTTTGCCCCTTGCGGTGCTACTAGCATGCTGCTTTGCCGTTCCTTTGCTAAAAGCCATCAGCCGCCACGAGCATTGTCGCCTCCCGATGTTAGACCTAACCCATAACAACCGATGGCAATCAGCAACTTAGTAAGCTCCGCCCTATACACTTTGCCCCTTGCGGTGCTACTAGCATGTTGCTTTGCCGTTCTATTGCTAAAAGCCATCAGCCGCCACGTGCGTTGTCGCCTCCCGATGCCAGACTCAACCCGCAACACTCGATGGCAATCGGCAACTTAGTAAGCTTTACCCCATACACATCGCCCCTTGCGGTGCTACTAGCATGTTGCTTTGTCGTTCCATTTCTAAAAGCCATCAGCCGCTCCACAAGCGTTGTCCCCTCCCGATGTTAGACCTAACCCACAACAACCGATGGCAATCGGCAACTTAGTAAGCTCCGCCCCATACACTTCACCCCTTGCGGTGCTACTAGCATGTTGCTTTGTCGTTCAATTGCTAAAAGCCATCAGCCGCCATGAGTGATGTTATGCCATACACAACCCGCAACAACCGATGGCAATCAGCAACTTAGTAAGCTTCGCACCATACACTTCACCCCTTGCGGTGCTACTAGCATATTGCTTTGCCGTTGCATTGCTAAAACCCATCAGCCGCCAGGAGCGTTTTCGCCTCCCGATGCTAGACACAACTCGCAACAACCGATGGCAATCGGCAACTTAGTAAGCTTTGCCCCATACACTTCGCCCCTTGCGGTGCTACTAGCATGTTGCTTTGCCGTTGCATTGCTAAAAGCCATCAGCCGCCACGAGCGTTGTCGCCTCCCGATGTTAGACCTAACCCACAACAACCGATGGCAATCGGCAACTTAGTAAGCTCCGCCCCATACACTTCGCCCATTGCGGTGCTACTAGCATGTTGCTTTGCCGTTCCATTGCTAAAAGCCATCAGCCGCCATGAGTGATGTTATGCCAGACACAACCCGCAACAACCGACGGCAATCGGCAACTTAGTAAGCTTCGCCCCATACACTTTGCCCCTTGCGGTGCTACTTGCATGTTGCTTTGCCGTTTCAATTGCTAAAAGCCATCAGCCGCCACGAGCGTTGTCGCCTCCCGATGCTAGACACAACCCGCAACAACCGATAGCAATCGGCAACTTAGTAAGCTTCGCCCCATATACTTCGCCCCTTGCGGTGCTACTAGCATGTTGCTTTGCCATTCCATTGCTAAAAGCCATCAGCCGCCTCGAGCGTTGTCGCCTCCCGATGTTAGACTTAACCCACAACAACCGATGGCAATCGGCAACTTAGTAAGCTCCGCCCCATACACTTCGCCCATTGCGGTGCTACTAGCATGTTGCTTTGCCGTTCCATTACTAAAAGCCATCAGCCGCCATGAGTGATGTTATGCCAGACACAACCCGCAACAACCGATGGCAATCGGCAACTTAGTAAGCTCCGCCCCATACACATCGCCCATTGCAGTGCTACTAGCATGTTGCTTTGCCGTTCCATTGCTAAAAGCCATCAGCCGCCATGAGTGATGTTATGCCAGACACAACCCGCAACAAGCGATGGCAATCGGCAACTTAGTAAGCTTTGCACCATACACTTCGCCCCTTGCGGTGCTACTTGCATGTTGCTTTGCCATTCCATTGTTAAAAGCCATCAGCCGCCACGAGCGTTGTCGCCTCCCGATGCCAGACACAACCCGCAACAACCGATGGCAATCGGCAACTTAGTAAGCTTCGCCCCATACACATCGCCCCTTGCGGTGCTACTAGCATGTTGCTTTGCCGTTCCATTGCTAAAAGCCATCAGCCGCCACAAGCGTTGTCGCCTCCCGATGTTAGATCTAACCCACAACAACCGATGGAAATCAACAACTTAGTAAGCTCCGCCCCATACACTTCACCCCTTGCGGTGCCACTAGCATGTTGCTTTGCCGTTCCATTGCTAAAAGCCATCAGCCGCCATGAGTGATGTTATGCCAGACACAACCCGCAACAACCGATGGCAATCGGCAACTTAGTAAGCTTCGCACCATACACTTCGCCCCTTGCGGTGCTACTAGCATGTTGCTTTGCCGTTCCATTGCTAAAAGCCATCAGCCGCCACAAGCGTTGTCGCCACCCGATGTTTGACACAACCCGCAACAACCGATGGCAATCGGCAACTTAGTAAGCTTCGCCCCATACACTTCGCCCCTTGCGGTGCTACTAGCATGTTGCTTCGCCGTTCCATTGCTAAAAGCCATCAGCCGCCACGAGCGTTGTCGTCTCCCGATGTTAGACCTAACCCACAACAACCGATGGAAATCGGCAACTTAGTAAGCTCCACCCCATACACTTCGCCCATTGCGGTGCTACTAGCATGTTGCTTTGCCGTTCCATTGCTAAAAGCCATCAGCCGCCATGACTAATGTTATGCCAGACACAACCCGCAACAACCGATGGCAATCGGCAACTTAGTAAGCTTCGCACCATACACTTTGCCCCTTGCGGTGCTACTAGCATGTTGCTTTGCCGTTGCTTTGCTAAAAGACATCATCCGCCATGAGCGTTGTCGCCTCCCGATGTTAGACCGAACCCACAACAACCGATGGCAATCAGCAACTTAGTAAGCTCCGCCCTATACACTTCGCCCCTTGCGGTGCTACTAGCATGTTGCTTTGCCGTTCCATTGCTAAAAGCCATCAGCCGCCATGAGTGATGTTATGGCAGACACAACCCGCAACAACTGATGGCAATCGGCAACTTAGTAAGCTTCGCACCATACACTTCGCCACTTGCGGTGCTACCAGCATGTTGCTTTGCCGTTCCATTGCTAAAAGCCATCAGCCACCACGAGCGTTGTCGCCTCCCGATGGTAGACACAACCCGCAACAACCGATGGCAATCGGCAACTTAGTAAGCTTCGCCCCATACACTTCGCCCCTTGCGGTGCTACTAGCATGTTGCTTCGCCGTTCCATTGCTAAAAGCTATCAGCCGCCACGAGCGTTGTCGTCTCCCGATGTTAGACCTAACCCACAACAACCGATGGAAATCGGCAACTTAGTAAGCTCCGCCCCATACACTTCGCCCATTGCGGTGCTACTAGCATGTTGCTTTGCCGTTCCATTGCTAAAAGCCATCAGCCGCCATGAGTAATGTTATGCCAGACACAACCCGCAACAACCGATGGCAATCGGCAACTTAGTAAGCTTCGCACCATACACTTTGCCCCTTGCGGTGCTACTAGCATGTTGCTTTGCCGTTGCTTTGCTAAAAGACATCAGCCGCCACGAGCATTGTCGCCTCCCGATGTTAGACCGAACCCACAACAACCGATGGCAATCAGCAACTTAGTAAGCTCCGCCCTATACACTTCGCCCCTTGCGGTGCTACTAGCATGTTGTTTTGCCGTTCCATTGCTAAAAGCCATCAGCCGCCACGTGCGTTGTCGCCTCCCGATGCCAGACTCAACCCGCAACAACCGATGGCAATCGGCAACTTAGTAAGCTTCGCCCCATACACATCGCCCCTTGCGGTGCTACTAGCATGTTGCTTTGCCGTTCCATTGCTAAAAGCCATCAGCCGCCATGAGTGATGTTATGTCAGACACAGCCCGCAACAACCAATGGCAATCGGCAACTTAGTATGCTTCGCCCCATACACTTCGCCCCTTGCGGTGCTACTAGCATGTTGCTTTGCTTTTCCATTGCTAAAGGCCATCAACCGCGATGAGTGATGTGATTCCAGACACAACCCGCAACAACCGATGGCAATCAGCAACTTAGTAAAGCTTCGCAATATACACTTCACCACTTGCGGTGCAACTAGCTCATTTCTTTTCCGTTCCATTGCTAAAAGCCATCAGCCGCCACGAGCGTTGTCGCCTCCCGATGGTAGACACAACCCGCAACAACCGATGGCAATCGGCAAGTTAGTAAGCTTCGCCCCATACACTTTGCCCGTTGCGGTGGTACTAGCATGTTGCTTCGCCGTTCCATTGCTAAAAGCCATCAGCCGCCACGAGCGTTGTCGCCTCCCGATGTTAGACCTAACCCACAACAACTATGGAAATCGGCAACTTAGTAAGCTCCGCCCCATACACTTCGCCCATTGCGGTGCTACTAGCATGTTGCTTTGCCGTTCTATTGCTAAAAGCCATCAGCCGCCATGAGTGATGTTATGCCAGACACAACCCGCAACAACCGATGGCAATCGGCAACTTAGTAAGCTTCACACCATACACTTTGCCCCTTGCGGTGCTACTAGCATGTTGCTTTGCCGTTCCATTGCTAAAAGCCATCAGCCGCCACGAGCGTTGTCGCCTCCCGATGCCAGACACAACCCGCAACAACCGATGGCAATCGGCAACTTAGTAAGCTTCGCCCCATACACATCGCCCCTTGCGGTGCTACTAGCATGTTGCTTTGCCGTTCCATTGCTAAAAGCCATCAGCCGCCACAAGCGTTGTCGCCTCCCGATGTTGGACCTAACCCACAACAAACAATGGCAATCGGCAACTTAGTAAGCTCCGCCCCATACACTTCACCCCTTGCGGTGCTACTAGCATGTTGCTTTGCCGTTCCATTGCTAAAAGCCATCAGCCGCCATGAGTGATGTTATGCCAAACACAACCCGCAACAACCAATGGCAATCAGCAACTTAGTAAGCTTCGCACCATACACTTTGCCCCTTGCGGTGCTACTAGCATGTTTCTTTGCCGTTCCATTGCTAAAAGCCATCAGCCGCCACGAGTGTTGTCGCCTCCCGATGCTAGACACAACTCGCAACAACCGATGGCAATCGGCAACTTTGTAAGCTTCGCCCCATACACTTCGCCCCTTGCGGTGCTACTAGCATGTTTCTTCGCCGTTCCATTGCTAAAAGCCATCAGCCGCCACGTGCGTTATCGCCTCCCGATGCCAGACTCAACCCGCAACAACCGATGGCAATCGGCAACTTAGTAAGCTTCGCCCCATACACATCGCCCCTTGCGGTGCTACTAGCATGTTGCTTTGCCGTTCCATTGCTAAAAGCCATCAGCCGCCATGAGTGATGTTATGTCAGACACAGAGCCCGCAACAACCGATGGCAATCGGCAACTTAGTAAGCTTCGCACCATACACTTTGCCCCTTGTGGTGCTACTAGCATGTTGCTTTGCCGTTGCTTTGCTAAAAGACATCAGCCGCCACGAGCGTTGTCGCCTCCCGATGTTAGACCGAACCCACAACAACCGATGGCAATCAGCAACTTAGTAAGCTCCGCCCTATACACTTCGCCCCTTGCGGTGCTACTAGCATGTTGCTTTGCCGTTCCATTGCTAAAAGCCATCAGCCACCACGTGCGTTGTCGCCTCCCGATGCCAGACTCAACCCGCAACAACCGATGGCAATCGGCAACTTACTAAGCTTCGCCCCATACACATCGCCCCTTGCGGTGCTACTAGTATGTTGCTTTGCCGTTCCATTGCTAAAAGCCATCAGCCGCCATGAGTGATGTTATGTCAGACACAGCCCGCAACAACCAATGGCAATCAGCAACTTAGTATGCTTCGCCCCATACACTTCGCCCCTTGCGGTGCTACTAGCATGTTGCTTTGCTGTTCCATTGCTAAAGGCCATCAACCACCATGAGTGATGTGATTCCAGACACAACCCACAACAACCGATGGCAATCAGCAACTTAGTAAAGCTTCGCAATATACACTTCACCACTTGCGGTGCAACTAGCTCATTGCTTTGCCGTTCCATTGCTAAAAGCCATCAGCCGCCACGAGCGTTGTCGCCTCCCGATGGTAGACACAACCCGCAACAACCGATGGCAATCGGCAACTTAGTAAGCTTCGCCCCATACACTTTGCCCGTTCCGGTGCTACTAGCATGTTGCTTCGCCGTTCCATTGCTAAAAGCCATCAGCCGCCACGAGCGTTGTCGCCTCCCGATGTTAGACCTAACCCACAACAACCGATGGAAATCGGCAACTTAGTAAGCTCCGCCCCATACACTTCGCCCATTGCGGTGCTACTAGCATGTTGCTTTGCCGTTCTATTGCTAAAAGCCATCAGCCGCCATGAGTGATGTTATGCCAGACACAACCCGCAACAACCGATGGCAATCGGCAACTTAGTAAGCTTCGCACCATACACTTTGCCCCTTGCGGTGCTACTAGCATGTTGCTTTGCCGTTCCATTGCTAAAAGCCATCAGCCGCCACGAGCGTTGTCGCCTCCCGATGCTAGACACAACCCGCAACAACCGATGGCAATCGGCAACTTAGTAAGCTTCGCCCCATACACATCGCCCCTTGCGGTGCTACTAGCATGTTGCTTTGCCGTTCCATTGCTAAAAGCCATCAGCCGCCACAAGCGTTGTCGCCTCCCGATGTTAGACCTAACCCTCAACAAACAATGGCAATCGGCAACTTAGTAAGCTCCGCCCCATACACTTCACCCCTTGCGGTGCTACTAGCATGTTGCTTTGCCGTTCCATTGCTAAAAGCCATCAGCCGCCATGAGTGATGTTATGCCAAACACAACCCGCAACAACCAATGGCAATCAGCAACTTAGTAAGCTTCGCACCATACACTTTGCCCCTTGCGGTGCTACTAGCATGTTTCTTTGCCGTTCCATTGCTAAAAGCCATCAGCCGCCACGAGTGTTGTCGCCTCCCGATGCTAGACACAACTCGCAACAACCGATGGCAATCGGCAACTTAGTAAGCTTCGCCCCATACACTTCGCCCCTTGCGGTGCTACTAGCATGTTTCTTCGCCGTTCCATTGCTAAAAGCCATTAGCCGCCACGAGCGTTGTCGCCTCCTGATGTTAGACCTAACCCACAACAACCGATGGCAATCGGCAAATTAGTAAGCTCCGCCCCATACACTTCGCCCATTTGCGGTGCTACTAGCATGTTGCTTTGTCGTTCCATTGCTAAAAGCCATCAGCCGCCAAGAGTGATGTTATGCCAGACACAACCCGCAACAACCGATGGCAATCGACAACTTAGTAAGCTTCGCACCATACACTTTGCCCCTTGCGGTGGTACTAGCATGTTGCTTTGCCGTTCCATTGCTAAAAGCCATCAGCCGCCACGAGCATTGTCGCCTCCTGATGCTAGACACAACCCGCAACAACCGATGGCAATCGGCAACTTAGTAATCTTCGCCCCATACACTTAGCCCCTTGCGGTGCTACTAGCATGTTGCTTTGCCGTTCCATTGCTAAAAGCCATCAGCCGCCATGAGTGATGTTATGTCAGACACAGCCCGCAACAACCAATGGCAATCGGCAACTTAGTAAGCTTCGCCCCATACACTTCGCCCCTTGCGGTGCTACTAGCATGTTGCTTTGCTGTTCCATTGCTAAAGGCCATCAACCGCCATGAGTGATGTGAGTCTAGACACAACCCACAACAACCGATGGCAATCAGCAACTTAGTAAAGCTTCGCAATATACACTTCACCACTTGCGGTGCAAGTAGCTCATTGCTTTGCCGTTCCATTGCTAAAAGCCATCAGCCGCCACGAGCGTTGTCGCCTCCCGATGGTAGACACAACCCGCAACAACCGATGGCAATCGGCAACTTAGTAAGCTTCGCCCCATACACTTCGCCCCTGCGGTGCTACTAGCATGTTGCTTCGCCGTTCCATTGCTAAAAGCCATCAGCCGCCACGAGCGTTGTCGCCTCCCGATGTTAGACCTAACCCACAACAACCGATGGAAATCGGCAACTTAGTAAGCTCCGCCCCATACACTTCGCCCATTGCGGTGCTACTAGCATGTTGCTTTGCTGTTCTATTGCTAAAAGCCATCAGCCGCCATGAGTGATGTTATGCTAGATACAACCCGCAACAACCAATGGCAATCGGCAACTTAGTAAGCTTCGCACCATACACTTTGCCCCTTGCGGTGCTACTAGCATGTTGCTTTGCCGTTCCATTGCTAAAAGCCATCAGCCGCCACGAGCGTTGTCGCCTCCCGATGCCAGACACAACCCGCAACAACCGATGGCAATCGGCAACTTAGTAAGCTTCGCCCCATACACATCGCCCCTTGCGGTGCTACTAGCATGTTGCTTTGTCGTTCCATTGCTAAAAGCCATCAGCCGCCACAAGCGTTGTCGCCTCCCGATGTTAGACCTAACCCACAACAACCAATGGCAATCGGCAACTTAGTAAGCTCCGCCCCATACACTTCACCCCTTGTGGTGCTACTAGCATGTTGCTTTGCCGTTCCATTGCTAAAAGCCATCAGCCGCCATGAGTGATGTTATGCCAAACACAACCCGCAACAACCAATGGCAATCGGCAACTTAGTAAGCTTCGCACCATACACTTTGCCCCTTGCGGTGCTACTAGCATGTTTCTTTGCCGTTCCATTGCTAAAAGCCATCAGCCGCCACGAGTGTTGTTGCCTCCCGATGCTAGACACAACTCGCAACAACCGATGGCAATCGGCAACTTAGTAAGCTTCGCCCCATACACTTTGCCCCTTGCGGTGCTACTAGCATGTTGCTTCGCCGTTCCATTGCTAAAAGCCATTAGCCGCCACGAGCGTTGTCGCCTCCCGATGTTAGACCTAACCCACAACAACCGATGGCAATCGGAAAATTAGTAAGCTCCGCCCCATACACTTCGCCCATTTGCGGTGCTACTAGCATGTTGCTTTGCCGTTCCATTGCTAAAAGCCATCAGCCGCCATGAGTGATGTTATGCCAGACACAACCCGCAACAACCGATGGCAATCGGCAACTTAGTAAGCTTCGCACCATACACTTTGCCCCTTGCGGTGCTACTAGCATGTTGCTTTGCCGTTCCATTGCTAAAAGCCTTCAGCCGCCATGAGTGATGTTATGTCAGACACAGCCCGCAACAACCAATGGCAATCGGCAACTTAGTAAGCTTCGCCCCATACACTTCGCCCCTTGCGGTGCTACTAGCATGTTGCTTTGCTGTTCCATTGCTAAAGGCCATCAACCGCCATGAGTGATGTGAGTCCAGACACAACCCACAACAACCGATGGCAATCAGCAACATAGTAAAGCTTCGCAATATACACTTCACCACTTGCGGTGCAAGTAGCTCATTGCTTTGCCGTTCCATTGCTAAAAGCCATCAGCCGCCACGAGCGTTGTCGCCTCCCGATGGTAGACACAACCCGCAACAACCGATGGCAATCGGCAACTTAGTAAGCTTCGCCCCATACACTTCGCCCCTTGCGGTGCTACTAGCATGTTGCTTCGCCGTTCCATTGCTAAAAGCCATCAGCCGCCACGAGCGTTGTCGCCTCCCGATGTTAGACCTAACCCACAACAACCGATGGAAATCGGCAACTTAGTAAGCTCCGCCCCATACACTTCGCCCATTGCGGTGCTACTAGCATGTTGCTTTGCCGTTCTATTGCTAAAGGCCATCAGCCGCCATGAGTGATGTTATGCTAGACACAACCCGCAACAACCAATGGCAATCGGCAACTTAGTAAGCTTCGCACCATACACTTTGCCCCTTGCGGTGCTACTAGCATGTTGCTTTGCCGTTCCATTGCTAAAAGCCATCAGCCCCCACGAGCGTTGTCGCCTCCCGATGCCAGACACAACCCACAACAACCGATGGCAATCGGCAACTTAGTAAGCTTCGCCCCATACACATCGCCCCTTGCGGTGCTACTAGCATGTTGCTTTGCCGTTCCATTGCTAAAAGCCATCAGCCGCCACAAGCGTTGTCGCCTCCCGATGTTAGACCTAACCCACAACAACCAATGGCAATCGGCAACTTAGTAAGCTCCGCCCCATACACTTCACCCCTTGTGGTGCTACTAGCATGTTGCTTTGCCATTCCATTGCTAAAAGCCATCAGCCGCCATGAGTGATGTTATGCCAAACACAACCCGCAACAACCAATGGCAATCGGCAACTTAGTAAGCTTCGCACCATACACTTTGCCCCTTGCGGTGCTACTAGCATGTTTCTTTGCCGTTCCATTGCTAAAAGCCATCAGCCACCACGAGTGTTGTTGCCTCCCGATGCTAGACACAACTCGCAACAACCGATGGCAATCGTCAACTTAGTAAGCTTCGCCCCATACACTTTGCCCCTTGCGGTGCTACTAGCATGTTGCTTCGCCGTTCCATTGCTAAAAGCCATTAGCCGCCACGAGCGTTGTCGCCTCCCGATGTTAGACCTAACCCACAACAACCGATGGCAATCGGCAAATTAGTAAGCTCCGCCCCATACACTTCGCCCATTTGCGGTGCTACTAGCATGTTGCTTTGCCGTTCCATTGCTAAAAGCCATCAGCCGCCATGAGTGATGTTATGCCAGACACAACCCGCAACAACCGATGGCAATCGGCAACTTAGTAAGCTTCGCACCATACACTTTGCCCCTTGCGGTGGTACTAGCATGTTGCTTTGCCGTTCCATTGCTAAAAGCCATCAGCCGCCACGAGCGTTGTCGCCTCCTGATGCTAGACACAACCCGCAACAACCGATGGCAATCGGCAACTTAGTAATCTTCGCCCCATACACTTAGCCCCTTGCGGTGCTACTAGCATGTTGCTTTGCCGTTCCATTGCTAAAAGCCATCAGCCGCCATGAGTGATGTTATGTCAGACACAGCCCGCAACAACCAATGGCAATCGGCAACTTAGTAAGCTTCGCCCCTTACACTTCGCCCCTTGCGGTGCTACTAGCATGCTGCTTTGCTGTTCCATTGCTAAAGGCCATCAACCGCCATGAGTGATGTGAGTCCAGACACAACCCACAACAACCGATGGCAATCAGCAACTTAGTAAAGCTTCGCAATATACACTTCACCACTTGCGGTGCAAGTAGCTCATTGCTTTGCCGTTCCATTGCTAAAAGCCATCAGCCGCCACGAGCGTTGTCGCCTCCCGATGGTAGACACAACCCGCAACAACCGATGGAAATCGGCAACTTAGTAAGCTTCGCCCCATACACTTCGCCCCTTGCGGTGCTACTAGCATGTTGCTTCGCCGTTCCATTGCTAAAAGCCATCACCCGCCACGAGCGTTGTCGCCTCCCGATGTTAGACCTAACCCACAACAACTGATGGAAATCGGCAACTTAGTAAGCTCCGCCCCATACACTTCGCCCATTGCGGTGCTACTAGCATGTTGCTTTGCCGTTCTATTGCTAAAGGCCATCAGCCGCCATGAGTGATGTTATGCTAGACACAACCCGCAACAACCAATGGCAATCGGCAACTTAGTAAGCTTCGCACCATACACTTTGCCCCTTGCGGTGCTACTAGCATGTTGCTTTGCCGTTCCATTGCTAAAAGCCATCAGCCCCCACGAGCGTTGTCGCCTCCCGATG
Source organism: Nicotiana noctiflora (assembly GCA_032618575.1). NCBI lineage: Eukaryota > Viridiplantae > Streptophyta > Magnoliopsida > Solanales > Solanaceae > Nicotiana > Nicotiana noctiflora. Next base: position 48,556 of record JASVEL010007848.1, on the reverse strand, counting down.
CCAGACACAACCCACAACAACCGATGGCAATCGGCAACTTAGTAAGCTTCGCCCCATACACATCGCCCTTGCGGTGCTACTAGCATGTTGCTTTGCCGTTCCATTGCTAAAAGCCATCAGCCACCACAAGCGTTGTCGCCTCCCGATGTTAGACCTAACCCATAACAACCAATGGCAATCGGCAACTTAGTAAGCTCCGCCCCATACACTTCACCCCTTGCGGTGCTACTAGCATGTTGCTTTGCCGTTCCATTGCTAAAAGCCATCAGCCGCCATGAGTGATGTTATGCCAAACACAACCCGCAACAACCAATGGCAATCGGCAACTTAGTAAGCTTCGCACCATACACTTTGCCCCTTGCGGTGCTACTAGCATGTTTCTTTGCCGTTCCATTGCTAAAAGCCATCAGCCGCCACGAGTGTTGTTGCCTCCCGATGCTAGACACAACTCGCAACAACCGATGGCAATCGACAACTTAGTAAGCTTCGCCCCATACACTTTGCCCCTTGCGGTGCTACTAGCATGTTGCTTCGCCGTTCCATTGCTAAAAGCCATTAGCCGCCACGAGCGTTGTCGCCTCCCGATGTTAGACCTAACCCACAACAACCGATGGCAATCGACAAATTAGTAAGCTCCACCCCATACACTTCGCCCATTTGCGGTGCTACTAGCATGTTGCTTTGCCGTTCCATTGCTAAAAGCCATCAGCCGCCATGAGTGATGTTATGCCAGACACAACCCGCAACAACCGATGGCAATCGGCAACTTATTAAGCTTCGCACCATACACTTTGGCCCTTGCGGTGGTACTAGCATGTTGCTTTGCCGTTCCATTGCTAAAAGCCATCAGCCACCACGAGCGTTGTCGCCTCCTGATGCTAGACACAACACGCAACAACCGATGGCAATCGGCAACTTAGTAAGCTTCTCCCCATACACTTAGCCCCTTGCGGTGCTACTAGCATGTTGCTTTGCCGTTCCATTGCTAAAAGCCATCAGCCGCCATAATTGATGTTATGTCAGACATATCCCGCAACAACCAATGGCAATCAGCAACTTAGTAAGCTTCGCCCCATACACTTCGCCCCTTGCGGTGCTACTAGCATGTTGCTTTGCTGTTCCATTGCTAAAGGCCATCAACCGCCATGAGTGATGTGATTCCAGACACAACCCGCAACAACCGATGGCAATCAGCAACTTAGTAAAGCTTCGCAATATACACTTCACCACTTGCGGTGCAACTATCTCATTGCTTTGCCGTTCCATTGCTAAAAGCCATCAGCCGCCACGAGCGTTGTCAGCTCCCGATGTTAGACACAACCAGCAACAACCGATGGAAATCTGCAACTTAGTAAGCTCGCCCCATGCACATCGCCCCTTTCGGTGCTACTTACATGTTGCTTTGCCGTTCCATTGCTAAAAGCCATCAGCCGCTACGAGCGTTGCCGCCTCCCGATGTTAGACCTAACCCACAACAACCGATCGCAATCGGCAACTTAGTAAGCTCCGCCCCATACACTTCACCCATTGCAGTGCTACTAGCATGTTGCTTTGCCGTTCCATTGCTAAAAGCCATCAGCCGCCATGAGTGATGTTATGCCAGACACAACCCGCAACAACCGATGGCAATTGGCAACTTAGTAAGCTTCGCACCATACACTTTGCCCTTGCGGTGCTACTAGCATGTTGCTTTGTCATTCCATTGCTAAAAGCCATCAGCCGCCACGAGCGTTGTCGCCTCCCGATGTTAGACACAACCCGCAACAACCGATGGCAATCAGCAACTTAGTAAGCTTCGCCCCATACACTTCGCCCCTTGCGGTGCTACTAGCATGTTGCTTTGCCGTTCCATTGCTAAAAGCCATCAGCCGCCACGAGCGTTGTCGCCTCCCGATGTTAGACCTAACCCACAACAACCGATGGCAATCGGCAACTTAGTAAGCTCCGCCCCATACACTTCGCCCCTTGCGGTGCTACTAGCATGTTGCTTTGCCATTCCATTGCTAAAAGCCATTAGCCGCCACGAGCGTTGTCGCCTCCCGATGTTAGACACAACCAGCAACAACCGATGGCAATCGGCAACTTAGTATGCTTCGGCCCATGCACATCGCCCCTTTCGGTGCTACTTGCACGATGCTTTGCCGTTCCATTGCTAAAAGCCATCAGCCGTCTCGAGTGGTGGGGGGAACGGGGGGAGGGGGGTTTCCGACCTATCCCACAACAACCGATGGCAATCGGAAACTTAGTAAGCTTCGCCCCATACACTTTGCCCCTTGCGGTGCTACTAGCATGTTGCTTTGCTTTTCCATTGCTAAAGGCCATCAACCGCGATGAGTGATGTGATTCCAGACACAACCCGCAACAACCGATGGCAATCAGCAACTTAGTAAAGCTTCGCAATATACACTTCACCACTTGCGGTGCAACTAGCTCATTGCTTTGCCGTTCCATTGCTAAAAGCCATCATCCGCCACGAGCGTTGTCGCCTCCCGATGTTGGACACAACCAACAACAACCGATGGCAATCGGCAACTTTGTATGCTTCGCCCCATGCACATCACCCCTTTCGGTGCTACTTGCACGATGCTTTGCCGTTCCATTGCTAAAAGCCATCAGCCGCCACGAGGGTTGTTGCCTCCCAATGTCTCCATCGGTTGTTGCGCCTGCAATAACCGATGGCAATCGGCAACTTCGTAAGCTTTGCCCCATGCACATCGCCCCTTTCGGTGCTACTTGCATGATGCTTTGCCGTTCCATTGCTATATCCCATCAGCCAGCACGGGCGGTGGGTGGACTTACATACATAACCCACAACAACCGATGGCAATCGGCAACTTAGTAAGCTTCGCCCCATACACTTCGCCCCTTGCGGTGCTACTTGCATGTTGCTTTGCCATTCCATTGCTAAAGGCCATCAACTGCCATGAGTGATGTAATGCCACACTAGACGCAACCAGCAACAACCGATGGCAATCGACAACTTACTAAGCTTCGCCCCATGCATATCGCACCTTTCGGTGCTACTTGCATGATGCTTTTCCGTTACATTGCTAAAAGCCATCAGCCGCCACAACGGTTGTCGCCTCCCGATGTCTCCATCGGTTGTTGCGCCCGCAACAACCGATGGCGATCGGCAACTTAGTAAGCTTCGCCCCATGCACATCGCCCCTTTCGGTGCTGCTTGCATGATGCTTTGCCATTTCATTGCTAAATGCCATCAGCCGTCACGGGCGGTGGGTGTACTTACATACATAACCCACAACAATCGATGGCAATCGGCAACTTAGTAAGGTTCGCCCCATACACTTCGCCCCTTGCGGTGCTACTAGCATGTTGCTTTGCCGTTCCATTGCTAAAGGCCATCAACCGCCATTAACGATGTAATGCCACACAACCCACAACAACAAATGGCAATCAACAACTTAATAAGCTTCGCCGCATGCACTTCGCCCCTTGCGGGGCTACTCGCACGTTGCTTTGCCGTTCCATTGCCGAAAGCCATTTGCCGCCACGAGCGTTGTCGCCTCCCGATTTTGCCCGCAACACCCATTGGCAACCAGCACTTTCTAAGCTTTTCCCCATGCGCACGGTACCTTGAGGTGCTACTTGCATGATGCTCCACCTTTTGTTGCCAACAGTCAATGTTTACCGCAAGCGGTGCGACCCCCAGGCATGCTACGAGCCCGCACGAGTACTTGCCGGCGTGGATTGTGAACTTCAGGGACGTTGCACGACCAAGCCATGCATGCCCCCTATGCCCACGCCCCATTCCAGAGTCGCCCATGGGTGCCCGCACTGCCTGGCAGCCAGCACCTTGAGGTGCCTTTCAACACCTCTGCCCCCCTTATATATACTTTAAAAAAAAACCCAAGTTTCACGAGTAGACATGTTTTGTCCAGAGAATCCTAATGGAGTTGTACAACGCCAAATAGCACAAACCAAGGTACAACTTAGCTAATATATTGACAAATGACTTTTAAACTTTGTAAATAATATTTTTTACAAAAAAATATTTTTTTATTTTTATTTTTATTATAAAACGAAAAATACATGGAAAAATAGTAAAAAATAGGAAAATTATTATAAAAATAGGGAAAATAATGGAAAACATTTCCATATAATATTTACACATAAAAGAGTTAGTTTTTTTCATAAAAGTGGGGGGAGGGGAGTTTCCGACCTAACCCACAACAACCGACGACAATCAGTAACTTAATAAGCTTTTCCCCGTGCACTTCGCCCCTTGCGGTGCGACTCGCACGTTGCTGTGCTGCTTCATTGCCAAAAGCCATATGCCGTGACGGGCGGGGGTGGACATACATACATAACCCACAACAACCGATGGCAATCGGCAACTTAGTAAGCTTCGCCCCATACACTTCGCCCCATGCGGTACTACTAGCATGTTTCTTTGCCATTCCATTGCTAAAGGCCATCAACCGCCATGAGTGATGTAATGCCACACAACCCGCAACAACCGATGGCAATCGGCAACTTAATAAGCTTCGCCCCGTGCACTTTGCCCCTTGCGGTGTTACTCGCACGTTGCTTTGCCGTTTCATTGCCGAAAGCCATTTGCCGCCACGGGCGGGGGTGGACTTACATACATAACCCACAACAACCGATGGCAATCGGCAACTTAGTAAGCTTCGCCCAATACACTTCACCCCTTGCGGTGCTACTAGCATGTTGCTTTGCCGTTCCATTGCTAAAGGCCGTCAACCGCCATGAGTGATGTAATGCCACACAACCAGCAACAACCGATGGCAATTGGTAACTTAATAAGCTTCGCCCCGTGCACTTTGCCCCTTGCGGTAGTACTCGCACGTTGCTTTGCCGTTTCATTGCCGAAAGCCATTTGCCGCCACGAGCTTTGTTGCCTCCCGATTTCGCCCGCAACATCCATTGGCAATCGGCACTTACTAAGCTTTGCCCCATGCGCACGACACCTTGAGGTGCTACTTGCATGATGCTCCACCTTTTGTTGCCAACGGTCAATGTTTGCCACAAGCGGTGCGACCCCCAGGCATGCTACGAGCCCACACGAGTACTGGCCGGCGTGGATTGTGAACTTCGGGGACGTTGCACGGCCAAGCCATGCATGACCCCTATGCCCACGCCCCATTCCAGAGTCGCCCATGCGTGCCCGCACTGCCTGGCAGCCGGCACCTTGAGGTGCCTTTCAACACCTCTGCCCCCCTTATATATACTTAAAAAAAAACCCAAGTTTCACGAGTAGACATGTTTTGTCCAGAGAATCCTAATGGAGTTGTACAACACCAAATAGCACAAACCAAGGTACAACTTAGCTAATATATTCACAAATGACTTTTAAACATTGTAAATGATATTTCTTACCAAAAAAAATATTTTTTTATTTTTATTTTTATTATAAAACAAAAAATACATGAAAAAATAGTAAAAAATAGGAAAATTATTATAAAAATAGGGAAAATAATGGAAAAAATTTCCATATAATATTTACACATAAAAGAGTTAGTTTTTTTCATAAAAGTGGGGGGAGGGGAGTTTCCGACCTAACCCACAACAACCGACGGCAATCAGTAACTTAATAAGCTTTGCCCCGTGCACTTCGCCCCTTGCGGTGCGACTCGCACGTTGCTGTGCTGCTTCATTGCCAAAAGCCATATGCTGTGACGGGCGGGGGTGGACATACATACATAACCCACAACAACCGATGGCAATCGGCAACTTAGTAAGCTTCGCCCCATACACTTCGCCCCATGCGGTGCTACTAGCATGTTTCTTTGCCATTCCATTGCTAAAGGCCATCAACCGCCATGAGTGATGTAATGCCACACAACCCGCAACAACCGATGGCAATCGGCAACTTAATAAGCTTCGCCCCGTGCACTTTGCCCCTTGCGGTGTTACTCGCACGTTGCTTTGCCGTTTCATTGCCGAAAGCCATTTGCCGCCACGGGCGGGGGTGGACTTACATACATAACCCACAACAACCGATGGCAATCGGCAACTTAGTAAGCTTCGCCCAATACACTTCGCCCCTTGCGGTGCTACTAGCATGTTGCTTTGCC
>JASVEL010007848.1:20000-32500 GCA_032618575.1 Nicotiana noctiflora | reverse complement strand
AATCGGCAACTTAGTAAGCTCCGCCCCATACACTTTGCCCCTTGCGGTGCTACTAGCATGTTGCTTTGCCGTTCCATTGCTAAAAGCCATCAGCCGCCATGCGTGATGTTATGCCATACACAACCAGCAACAATCGATGGCAATCGGCAACTTAATAAGCTTCGCACCATAAACTTCGCCCCTTGCGGTGCTACTAGCATGTTGCTTTGCCGTTCCATTGCTAAAAGCCATCAGCCCCCACGAGCGTTGTCGCCTCCCGATGCTAGACACAACCCGCAACAACTGATGGCAATCGGCAACTTAGTAAGCTTCGCCCCATACACTTCGCCCCTTGTGGTGCTACTAGCATGTTGCTTTGCCGTTCCATTGCTAAAATCCATCAGCCGCCACGAGCGTTGTCGCCTCCCGATGTTAGACCTAACCCACAACAACCGATGGCAATCGGCAACTTAGTAAGCTCTGCCGCATACACTTCGCCCCTTGCGGTGCTACTAGCATGTTGCTTTGCCGTTCCATTGCTAAAAGCCATCAGCCGCCATGAGTGATGTTATGCCAGACATAACCCGCAACAACCGATGGTAATCGGCAACTTAGTAACCTTCGCACCATACACTTCGCCCCTTGCGGTGCTACTAGCATGCTGCTTTGCCGTTCCATTGCTAAAAGCCATCAGCCGCCACGAGCGTTGTCACCTCCCGATGCTAGACACAACCTGCAACAACTGATGGAAATCGGCAACTTAGTAAGCTTCGCCCCATACACTCCGCCCCTTGCGGTGCTACTAGCATGTTGGTTTGCCGTTCCATTGCTAAAAGCCATCAGCCGCCACGAGCGTTGTCGCCTCCCGATGTTAGACCTAACCCATAACAACCGATGGCAATCAGCAACTAAGTAAGCTCCGCCCCATACATTTCGCCCCTTGCGGTGCTACTAGGATGTTGCTTTTCCGTTCCATTGCTAAAAGCCATCAGCCGCCATGAGTGATGTTATGCCAGACACAACCCGCAACAACCGATGGTAATCGGCAACTTAGTAAGCTTCGTCCCATACACTTTTTCCCTTGCGGTGCTACTAGCATGTTTCTTTGCCGTTCCACTGCTAAAAGCCATCAGCCGCCATGAGCGTTGTCGCCTCCCGATGTTAGACCTAACCCACAACAACCGATGGCAATCGACAACTTAGTAACCTCCACCCCATACACTTTGCCCCTTGCGGTGCTACTAGCATGATGCTTTGCCGTTCCATTGGTAAAAGCCATCAACCGCCATGAGTGATGTTATGCCAGACACAACCCGCAACAACCGAGGGCAATCGGCAACTTAGTAAGCTTCGCCCGATACACTTCGCCCCTTGCGGTGCTACTAGCATGTTGCTTTGCCGTTCCATTGCTAAAGGCCATCAACCGCCATGAGTGATGTGATTCCAGACACAACCCACAACAACCGATGGCAATCAACAACTTAGTAAAGCTTCGCAATATACACTTCACCACTTGTGGTGCAACTAGCTCATTGCTTTGCCGTTCCATTGCTAAAAGCCATCAGCCGCCACGAGCGTTGTCGCCTCCCGATGTTAGACACAACCAGCAACAACCGATGGCAATCGGCAACTTAGTAAGCTTCGTCCCATGCACATCGCCCCTTTTGGTGCTACTTGCACGATGCTTTGCCGTTCCATTGCTAAAAGCCATCAGCCGTCTCGAGCGGTGGGGGGAAGGGGGGGTTTCCGACCTAACCCACAACAACCGATGGCAATCGGCAACTTAGTAAGCTTCGCCCCATACACTTTGCCCCTTGCGGTGCTACTAGCATGTTGCTTTGCCGTTCCATTGCTAAAGGCCATCAACCGCCATGAGTGATGTAATGCCACACAACCCGCAACAACCGATGGCAATCGGCAACTTAATAAGCTTTGCCCCATGCACATCGCCCCTTTCGGTGCTACTTGCCTGATGCTTTGCCGTTCCATTGCTAAATGCCATCAGCCGCCATGAGGGTTGTCGCCTCCCGATGTCTCCATCGGTTGTTGCGCCCGCAACAACCGATGGCAATCAGCAACTTAGTAAGCTTCGCCCCATGCACATCGCCCCTTTCGGTGCTACTTGCATGATGTTTTGTCGTTCCATTGCGAAATGCCATCAGCCGTCACGGGCAGTGGGTGGACTTACATACATAACCCACAACAACCGATGGCAATCGGCAACTTAGTAAGCTTCGCCCCATACACTTTGCCCCTTGCGGTGCTACTAGCATGTTGCTTTGCCGTTCCATTGCTAAAGGCCATCAACTGCCATGAGTGATGTAATGCCACACTAGACGCAACCAGCAACAACCGATGGCAATCGACAACTTAGTAAGCTTCGCCCCATGCACATCGCACCTTTCGGTGCTACTTGCACGATGCTTTGCCGTTCCATTGCTAAAAGCCATCAGCCGCCACGAGGGTTGTCGCCTCCCGATGTCTCCATCGATTGTTGCGCCCGCAACAACCGATGGCAATCGGCAACTTAGTAAGCTTTGCCCCATGCACATCGCCCCTTTCGGTGCTACTTGCATGATGCTTTGCCGTTCCATTGCTAAATGCCATCAGCCGTCACGGGTGGTGGGTGGACTTACATACATAACCCATAACAACCGATGGCAATCGGCAACTTAGTAAGCTTCGCCCATACACTTTGCCCCTTGCGGTGCTACTAGCATGTTGCTTTGCCGTTCCATTGCTAAAGGCCATCAACCGCCATGAACGATGTAATGCCACACAACCCACAACAACAAATGGCAATCAACAACTTAATAAGCTTCGCCGCATGCACTTCGCCACTTGCGGGGCTACTCGCACGTTGCTTTGCCGTTCAATTGCCGAAAGCCATTTGCCGCCACGAGCGTTGTCGCCTCCCGATTTTGCCCGCAACATCCATTGGCAACCGGCACTTACTAAGCTTTGCCCCATGCGCACAGCACCTCGAGGTGCTACTTGCATGATGCTCCACCTTTTGTTGCCGACAGTCAATGTTTACCGCAAGCGGTGCGACCCCCGGGTATGCTACGAGCCCGCACGAGTACTTGCCGGCGTGGATTGTGAACTTCGGGGACGTTGCACGGCCAAGCCATGCATGCCCCCTATGCCCACGCCCCATTCCGGAGTCGCCCATGCGTGCCCGCACTGCCTGGCAGCCGGCACCTTGAGGTGCCTTTCAACACCTCTGCCCCCCTTATATATACTTAAAAAAAAAAACCCAAGTTTCACGAGTAGACATGTTTTGTCAAGAGAATCCTAATGGAGTTGTACAACACCAAATAGCACAAACCAAGGTACAACTTAGCTAATATATTGACAAATGACTTTTAAACATTGTAAATAGTATTTTTTACAAAAAGAAATATTTTTTTATTTTTATTTTTATTATAAAAAGAAAAATACATGAAAAAATAGTAAAAAATAGGTAAATTATTATAAAAATAGGGAAAATAATGGAAAATTTTCCATATAATATTTACACATAAAAGAGTTAGTTTTTTTCATAAATGTGGGGGGGGGGGGTTTCTGACCTAACCCACAACAACCGACGGCAATCGGTAACTTATCAATCTTTGCCCCGTGCACTTCGCCCCTTGTGGTGCTACTCGCACGTTGCTTTGCCGCTTCATTGCCGAAAGCCATATGCCGCCACGGGCGGGGGTGGACTTACATACATAACCCATAACAACCGATGGCAATCGGCAACTTAGTAAGCTTCGCCCCATACACTTCGCCCCTTGCGGTGCTACTCGCATGTTGCTTTACCGTTCCATTGCTAAAGTCCGTCAACCGCCATGAGTGATGTAATGCCACACAACCCGCAACAACCGATGGCAATCAGAAACATAATAAGCTGCGCCCCATGCACTTTGCCTCTTGCGGTGCTACTCGCACGTTGCTTTGCCGTTTCATTGCCGAAAGCCATTTGCCACAACGAGCTTTGTCGCCTCCCGATTTCGCCCGCAACATCCATTTGCAATCGGCACTTACTAAGCTTTGCCCCATGCGCACGGTACCTTGAGGTGCTACTTGCATGATGCTCCACCTTTTGTTGCCAACGGTCAATGTTTGCCGCAAGCGGTGCGACCCCCAGGCATACTACGATCCCGCACGAGTACTTGCCGGCGTGGATTGTGAACTTCGGGGACGTTGCACGGCCAAGCCATGCATGCCCCCTATGCCCACGCCCCATTCCAGAGTCGCCCATGCGTGCCCGCACTGCCTGGCAGCGGGCACCTTGAGGTGCCTTTCGCCACCTCTGCCCCCCTTATATATACTTAAAAAAAAACCCAAGTTTCACGAGTAGACATGTTTTGTCCAAAGAATCCTAATGGAGTTGTACAACACCAAATAGCACAAACAAAGGTACAACTTAGCTAATATATTCACAAATGACTTTTAAACATTGTAAATGATATTTTTTACAAAAAAAATATTTTTTTATTTTTATTTTTGTTATAAAACGAAAAATACATGAAAAAATAGTAAAAAATAGGAAAATTATTATAAAAATAGGGAAAATAATGGAAAAAATTTCCAATACATCTAGTAATATAATATTACACATAAAAGTGTAATTATGTTATATAAAAGTAACATAAAAACAATTTAAAATTACAAAAAAGCAATAAAAAATAGATAAAAAATAGGTAAAACACATAATATTTTTGTAAAACCATATGGATGACCAACCACCATTAATCATGAGTAAATTCCATTGTCGCAACCGCTATAAGTGATTCGGACTTAAAACCGCCGGCGCCAACCACCAAGCGTCCACCAACCGTCGCCGGTCGCTACCGCAAACCACCGCTACTTTCCATCACCGCCACCAACGACCACTACTATCATTGCGTTTGACATGTTGCTAAGCATTTGGCTAGCACTAGACATTGAGCGGCGTGGAGACACGTCCTGACCCGTGCCATGGCCATGCACAAAACGTCCTGACCCGTGCCGTGGCCAACCATGCACTACCATGTCCGAACCCGTGCCATGGCCATGCACTGCCATGCCTTTGGAATAGGATTTGGCCTCTCGAGCGATGCCTTGTGCCATGCCATGCCTTCTGACCCGAGCCATGGCCATGCACTGCCATGGCCTGCCACGTCATGCCGAGTGCCATGGCCATGCATTGCCGTTCCGTTGCTAAACGCCTGCCCAGTGCCATGGCCATGCACTGCCATGGCCTGCCACGTCCTGACTCACGCCATGGCCATGCACTGCCATGGCCTGCCACGTCCTGACCCGTGCCATGGCCGTGGCCAACCATGCACTGCCACTTCCGAACCCGTGCCATGGCTATGCACTGCCATGCCTTTGGAATAGGATTTGGCCTCTCGAGCGATGCCTTGTGCCATGCCATGCCTTCGGACCCGTGCCATGGCCATGCACTGTCATGGCCTATCACGGTCTGCCACGTCCTAACCAGTGCCATGGCCGTTCCGTTGCTAAAAGCCTGCCCCGTGCCATGGCCATGCACTGCCATGGCCTGCCACGTCCTGACTCATGCCATGGCCATGCACTGCCATGGCCTGCCACGTCCTGACCCGTGCCATGGCCGTGGCCAACCATGCACTGCCACGTCCGAACCCGTGCCATGGCCATGCACTACCATGCCTTTGGAATAGGATTTGGCCTCTCGAGCGATGCCTTGTGCCATGCCATGCCTTCTGACCCGTGCCATGGCCATGCACTGCAATGGCCTGCCACGTCCTGACCCGTGCCATGGCCATGCATTGACGTTCCGTTGCTAAAAGCCTGCCCCGTGCCATGGCCGTGCACTGCCATGGCCTGCCACGTCCTGACCCGTGCCATGGCCGTGGCCAACCATGCACTGCCACGTCCAAACCCGTGCCATGGCCATGCACTGCCATGCAAGGCGGACCGGCCGGCTCATTCCAAAGTCCAACTACAAGCTTTTAACTGCAATAACTTATATATACGCTATTGGAGCTGGAATTACCGCGGCTGCTGGCACCAGACTTTCCCTCCAATGGATCCTCGTTAAGGGATTTAGATTGTACTCATTCCCATTACCAGACTCATAGAGCCCAATATTGTTATTTATTGTCACTACCTCCCCGTGTCAGGATTGGGTTGCGCCTGCTGCCTTCCTTGGATGTGGTAGCCGTTTCTCAGGCTCCCTCTCCGGAATCGAACCCTAATTCTCCGTCAGCCATCACCACCATGGTCGGCCACTCTCCTACTATCGAAAGTCGATAGGGCAGAAATTTGAATGATGCGTCGGTGGCATGATGGTCGTACGATCCGTCGAGTTATCATGAATCATTACAGCAACAGGCAAAGCCCGCGTCGACCTTTTATCTAATAAATGCATCCCTTCCAGAAGTCGGGGTTTGTTGCACGTATTAGCTCTAGAATTACTACGGTTATCCGAGTAGTAGATACCATCAAACAAACTATAACCGATTTAATGAGCCATTCGCAGTTTCACAGTCTGAATTTGTTCATACTTACACATGCATGGCTTAATCTTTGAGACAAGCATATGACTACTGGCAGGATCAACTAGGTAGCATATTTCATTGACGTCGGCATCGCATGAGCATGGCTGACCCAAAAGGGCACGGCCAAATCCAAGACGAGCACGACCGTCATTCGTAAGGGGCATTCTTTGGGCAGATAGGAGCCAATAAAGACCCCGTGCCCATTGCATTTACCGAATCCGAGAGTCCGAGGATACTAGTCATGGACCAAGCCATCGCAAGGCGAAGCAAGGACAACTTGGGACACAACTGCAGCTTTTGGTTCACCCCGCACGTCGAACGCGAGGGGCAAAAGGCAACCGATTGTGCTTGATAATGCCTTGGCATTAGGTATGCAACACGAAAAACCGACGCCGATCAAGCCTAATTTGCGCTTGTGTCATGACTGAGATGGAATGCGGGCTAAGACGTCGCTGCTCAAGCAGGGATCCAACCTAGCCACACAAGCCGAACACCACTCATGTGCCGCACGTACACTTGCCTCACCGATACAAGCCAACAACAGCCCCAACACGCGACGCGCGGCCATGTGTTGTTGCCGATGCCAACGTTGCAAAGCCAAGACAAGCCCCGCAAAGCACGAATAGGGGGGTTGAAGCAATGCCAGACACAACCCACAACAACCATTGGCAATCGGCAATTTACTGAACTTTGCCCCATGCGCACGACACTTTTCGGTGCTACTTGCACGATGCGTTGCCGTTCCATTGCAAAAAGCCAACAGCCGTCACGAGCAATGTCGCCTCCTGATGTTATGCCAGACACAACCCGCAACAACCGATGGCAATTGGCAACTTAGTAAGCTTCGCCCCATGCAATTTGCCCTTTGCGGTGCTACATGCACATTGCTTTACCGCTCCATTGCTAAAAGATATCAGCCTCCACGAGCGTTGCCGCCTCCGGATGTTAGACACAACCAGCAACAACCGATGGCAATCGGCAACTTAGTAAGCTTCGCCCCATGCACATCTCCCCTTGCGATGCTACTTGCACGTTGATTTGTCATTCCATTGCTAAAAGCCATCAGCCGTTATGAGCATTGTCGCCTCGCAATGTTATTCCAGACACAACCCGTAACAACCGATGGCAATCGGAAACTTAGTAAGCTTCGCCCCATATATTTTGCCCCTTGTGGTGCTACTAGCATATTGCTTTGCCGTTCCTTTGCTAAAAGCCATCAGCCGCCACGAGCGTTGTCGCCTCCCGATGCTAGACCTAACCCACAACAACCAATGGCAATCGGCAACTTAGTAAGCTTCGCCCCATACACTTTGCCCCTTGCGGTGCTACTAGCATGTTGCTTTTCCGTTCCATTGCTAAAAGCCATCAGCCGCCATGAGTGATGTTATGCCAGACACAACCCGCAACAACCGATGGGAATCGGCAACTTAGTAAGCTTCGCACCATACACTTCGCCCCTTGTGGTGCTACTAGCATGTTGCTTTGCCGTTCTATTGCTAAAAACCATCAGCTGCCACAAGCGTTGTCGCCTCCCGATGCCAGACACGACCCCCAACAAGCAATCGCAATCGGCAACTTGGTAAGCTTCGCCCCATACACTTTGCCCCTTGCGGTGCTACTAGCATGTTGCTTTGCCGTTCCATTGCTAAAAGCCATCAGCCGCCACAAGCCTTGTCGCCTCCCGATGTTAGACCTAACCCACAACAACCGATGGCAATCGACAACTTAGTAAGCTCCGCCCCATACACTTCGCCCCTTGCGGTGCTACTAGCATATTGCTTTGCCGTTCCATTGCTAAAAGCCATCAGCCGCTATGAGTGATGTTATGCCATACACAACCCACAACAACCGATGGCAATCGGCAACTTAGTAAGCTTCGCACCATACACTTCGCCCCTTGCGGTGCTACTAGCATGTTTCTTTGCCATTCCATTGCTAACAGGCATCAGCCACCACGAGCATTGTCGCCTCCCGATGCTAGAAACAACCCGCAAAAACTGATGGCAATCGGCAACTTAGTAAGCTTCGCCCCATACATTTCGCCCATTGCAGTGCTACTAGCATGTTGCTTTGTTGTTCCATTGCTAAAAGCCATCAGCCGCCACGAGCGTTGTCGCCTCCCGATTTTAGACCTAACCCATAACAACCGATGGCAATCGGCAACTTAGTAAGCTCCGCCCTATACACTTCGCCCCTTGCGGTGCTACTAGCATGTTGCTTTGCCGTTCCATTGCTAAAAGCCATCAACCGCCATGAGTGATGTTATGCCAGACACAACCCGCAACAACCGATGGCAATCGCCAACTTAGTAAGCTTCGCCCCATACACTTCGCCCCTTGCAGTGCTACTAGCATGTTGCTATGCCGTTCCATTGCTAAAAGCCATCGGCCGCCACGAGCGTTGTCGCCTCCCGATGTCAGACACAACCAGCAAAAACCGATGGCAATCGGCAACTTAGTGAGCTTCGCCCCATGCACATCGCCCCTTTCGGTGCTACTTGCACGATGCTTTGCCGTTCCATTGCTAAAAGCCATCAGCCGTCTTGAGAGGTGGGGGGGAAGGGGGGTTTCTGACCTAACCCATAACAACCGATGGCGATCGGCAACTTTGCAAGCTTCGCCCCATACACTTTGCCCCTTGTGGTGCTACTAGCATGTTTCTTTGCCGTTCCATTGCTAAAAGCCATCAGCCGCCCTGAGTGATGTTAAGCCAGACACAACCCGCAACAACCGATGGAAATCGGCAACTTAGTGAGCTTCGCCCCATACACTTCGCCCCTTGAGATGCTACTAGAATGTTGCTTTGCCGTTCCATTGCTAAAAGCCATCAGCCGCCTCGAGTGTTGTCGCCTCCCGATGTTAGACCTAACCCACAAGAACCGATGGCAATCGACAACTTAGTAAGCTCTGCCCCATACACTTTGCCCCTTGTGGTGCTACTAGCATGTTGCTTTGCCGTTCCATTGCTAAAAGCCATCAGCCGCCATGAGTGATGTTATGCCAGGACACAACCCGCAACAACCGATGGCAATTGGCAACTTAGTAAGCTTCGTCCCATACACTTTGCCCCTTGCGGTGCTACTAGCATGTTGCTTTGCCGTTCCATTGCTAAAAGCCATCAGCCGCCACGAGTGTTGTCGCCTCCCGATGTTAGACACAAACAGCAACAACCGATGGCAATCGGCAACTTAGTAAGACCCATGCACAACGCCCCTTTCGGTGCTACTTGCACAATGCTTTTCCGTTCCATTGCTAAAAGCCATCAGCCGTTACAAGCGGTGTCTCGATCGGTTGTTGCGCCCGCAACAACCGATGGAAATCAGCAACTTAGTAAGCTTTGCTCCATGCACTTCGCCCCTTGCGGTGCTACTAGCATGATGCTTTGCCGTTCCATTGCCGAAAGCCATCAGCCGTCACGGGCGGGGGGTGGACTTACATACATAACCCACAACAACCGATGGCAATCGGCAACTTAGTAAGGTTCTCCCCATACACTTCGCCCCTTGCGGTGCTACTAGCATATTGCTTTGCCGTTCCATTGCTAAAGGCCATCAACCGCCATGAGTGATGTAATGCCACACAACCCACAACAACCGATGGCAATCGGTAACTTAATAAGCTACGTCCCGTGCACTTCGCCCCTTGCGGTGCTACTCGCTCGTTGCTTCGCCATTTAATTGCCGAAAGCCATTGGCCGCCACGGGCGGGGGTGGACTTACATACATAACCCATAACAACCGATGGCAATCGGCAACTTAGTAAGCTTCGCCACATGCACATCGCCCCTTGCGGTGCTACTTGCACGTTGATTTGTCGTTCCATTGCTAAAAGCCATCAGCCGTTATGAGCATTGTCGCCTCGCAATGTTATTCCAGACACAACTCGCAACAACCGATGGCAATCGCCAACTTAGTAAGCTTCGCCACATACACTTTGCCCCTTACAGTGCTACTAGCATATTGCTTTGCCGTTCCTTTGCTAAAAGCCATCAGCCGCCACGAGCGTTGTCGCCTCCCGATGTTAGACCTAACCCACAACAACCGATGGCAATCAACAACTTAGTAAGCTTCGCCCGATATACTTCGCCCCTTGCGGTGCTACTAGCATGTTGCTTTGCCGTTCCATTGCTAAAAGCCATCAGCCGCCATAAGTGATGTTATGCCAGACACAACCTGCAACAACCGATGGCAATCGAAAACTTAATAAGCTTCGCACCATACACTTCGCCCCTTGCGGTGCTACTAGCATGTTGCTTTGCTGTTCCATTGCTAAAAGCCATCAGCCGCCACGAGCGTTGTCGCTTCCGGATGCCAGACACAACCCGCAACAAGCGATGGCAATCGGCAACTTAGTAAGCCTCGCCCCATACACTTCGCCCCTTGCGGTGCTACTAGCATGTTGCTTTGTCGTTTCATTGCTAAAAGCCATCAGCCGCCACAAGCCTTGTCGCCTCCCGATGTTAGACCTAACCCACAACAACCGATGGCAATCGGCAACTTAGTAAGCTTTGCCCCATACACTTCGCCCCTTGCGGTGCAACTAGCATGTTGCTTTGCTGTTCCATTGCTAAAAGCCATCAGCCGCCATGAGTGATGTAATGCCATACACAACCCGCAACAACCGATGGCAATCAGCAACTTAGTAAGCTTCACACCATACACTTCGCCCCTTGCGGTGCTACTAGCATGTTGCTTTGCCGTTCCATTGCTAACAGGTATCAGCCACCACGAGTGTTGTCACCTCCTGATGCTAGACACAACCCGCAACAACCGATGGCAATCGGCAACTTAGTAAGCTTCGCCCCATACACTTCGCCCCTTGCGGTGCTACTAGCATGTTGCTTTGCTGTTCCATTGCTAAAAGCCATCAGCCGCCACGAGCGTTGTCGCCTCCCGATGTTAGACCAAACCCACAACAACTGATGGCAATCAGAAACTTAGTAAGCTCCGCCCCATACACTTTGCCCCTTGCGGTGCTACTAGCATGTTGCTTTGCCGTTCCATTGCTAAAAGCCATCAGCCGCCATGAGTGATGTTATGCCAGACACAACCCGTAACAACCGATGACAATCGCCAACTTAGTAAGTTTCGCCCCATACACTTTGCCCCTTGCGGTGCTACTAGCATGTTACTTTGTCGTTCCATTGCTAAAATCCATCAGCCGTCTTGAGCGGTGGGGCGGAAGGGGGGTTTCCGACCTAACCAACAACAACCGATGGCAATCGGCAACTTAGTAAGCTTCGCCCCATAGACTTCGCCCCTTGCGATGCTACTGGCACGTTTCTTTGTCGTTCCATTGCTAAAAGCCATCAGCCGCCATGAGTGATGTTATGCCAGACACAACCCGTAACAACCAATGGCAATCGCCAACTTAGTAAGCATCGCCCCATACACTTTGCCCCTTGCGGTGCTACTAGCATGTTACTTTGCCGTTCCATTGCTAAAATCCATCAGCCGCCACGAGCGTTGTCGCCTCCCTATGTTAGACACAACCAGCAACAACCGATGGCAATCGACAACTTAGTGAGCTTCGCCCCATGCACATCGCCTTTTTCGGTGCTACTCACACGATGCTTTGCCGTTCCATTGATAAAAGCCATCAGCCGTTACAAGCGGTGTCTCGATCGGTTGTTGCGCCCGCAACAACCGATGGCAATCAACAACTTAGTAAGCTTCGCTCCATGCACTTTGCACCTTGCGGTGCTACTAGCACGATGCTTTGCCGTTCCATTGCCGAAAGCCATCAGCCGTCACAGGCGGGGGGGTGGACTTACATACATAACCCACAACAACCGATGGCAATCGGCAACTTAGTAAGGTTCGCCCCATACACTTCGCCCCTTTCGGTCCTACTAGCATTGTGCTTTGCCGTTCCATTGCTAAAGGCCATCAACCGCCATGAGTGATGTAATGCCACATAACCCGCAACAACCGATGGCAATCGCCAACTTAGTAAGCTTCGCCCCATACACTTTGCCCCTTGCGGTGCTACTAGCATGTTACTTTGCCGTTCC
>JASVEL010007848.1:0-15000 GCA_032618575.1 Nicotiana noctiflora | reverse complement strand
CACTTCGCCCCTTGCGGTGCTACTAGCATGTTGCTTTGCCGTTCCATTGGTAAAGGCGATCAACCACCATGAGTGATGTAATGCCACACAACCCGCAACAACCGATGGCAATCGGCAACTTAATAAGCTTCGCCCCATGCACATCGCCCCTTTCAGTGCTACTTGCACGATGCTTTGCTGTTCCATTGCCAAAAGCCATCAGCCGTCACGGGCGGGGGTGGACTTACATACATAATCCACAACAACCTATGGCAATCGGCAACTTAGTAAGCTTCGCCCCATACACTTTGCCCCTTGCGGTGCTACTAGCATGTTGCTTTGCCGTTCCATTGCTAAAGGCCATCAACCGCCATGAGTGATGTAATGCCACACAACCCGCAACAACCGATGGCAATCGGCAACTTAGTGAGGTTCGCCCCATACACTTCGCCTCTTGCGGTGCTACTAGCATGTTGCTTTTCCTTTCCATTGCTAAAAGCCATCAACCGCCATGAGTGATGTAATGCCACACAACCCGCAACAACCGATGGCAATCGACAACTTAATAAGCTTTGCCCCGTGCACTTCGCCCCTTGCAGTGCTACTCGCACGTTGCTTTGCCATTTCATTGCCGAAAGCCATTTGCCGCCACGGGCGGGGGTGGACTTACATACATAACCCACAACAACCGATGGCAATCGGCAACTTAGTAACCTTCGCCCCATACACTTCGCCCCTTGTGGTGCTACTAGCATGTTGCTTTGCTGTTCCATTGCTAAAAGCCATCAGCCACCATGAGTGCTATGATTCCAGACACAACCCGCAACAACCGATGGCAATCAACAACTTAGTAAGCTTCGCAACATGCACTTCACCCCTTGCGGTGCTACTAGCAAATTGCTTTGCCATTCCATTACTAAAAGCCATCACAGCTGCCACGAGCGTTGTCGCCTCCCGATGTTAGACCTAACCCACAACAACCGATGGCAATCGACAACTTAGTAAGCTCCGCCCCATTCACTTCACCCCTTGCGGTGCTACTAGCATGTTGCTCTGCCGTTCCATTGCTAAAAGCCATTAGCCGCCATGAGTGATGTTATGCCAGACACAACCCGCAACAACCGATGACAATCGGTAACTTAGTAAGCTTCGCCCCATACATTTCGCCCCTTGCGGTGCTACTAGCATGTTGCTTTGCCGTTCCATTGCTAAAAGCCATCAGCCGCCACGAGCGTTGTCGCCTCCCGATGTTAGACACAACCAGCAACAACCGATGGCAATCGGCAACTTAGTAAGCTTCACCCCATGCACAACGCCCCTTTCGGTGCTAGTTGCACGATGCTTTGCCGTTCCATTGCTAAAAGCCATCAGCCGTTACGAGCGGTGTCTCGGTCGGTTGTTGCGCTCGCAACAACCGATGGCAATCAGCAACTTAGTAAGCTTCGCTCCATGCACTTTTCCCCTTGCGGTGCTACTAGCACGATGCTTTTCCGTTCCATTGTCGAAAGCCATCAGCCGTCACGGGTGGGGGGGTGGACTTACATACATAACCCACAACAACCGATGGCAATCGGCAACTTAGTAAGGTTTGCCCCATACACTTCGCCCCTTGCGGTGCTACTAGCATGTTGCTTTGCCGTTCCATTGCTAAAGGCGATCAACCGCCATGAGTGATGTACTGCCACACAACCCGCAACAACCGATGGCAATCGGCAACTTAATAAGCTTCGCCCCGTGCACATCGCCCCTTTCGGTGCTACTTGCACGATGCTTTTCCGTTCCATTGCCAAAAGCCATCAGCCGTCACGGGCGGGGGTGGACTTACATACATAACCCACAACAACCGATGGCAATCGGCAACTTAGTAAGCTTCGCCCCATACACTTCGCCCCTTGCGGTGCTACTAGCATATTGCTTTGCCGTTCTATTGCTAAAGGCCATCAACCGCCATGAGTGATGTAATGCCACACAACCCGCAACAACAAATGGCAATCAACAACTTAATAAGCATTGCCCTGTGCAAGTCGCCCCTTGTGGTGCTACTCGCACGTTGCTTTGCCGTTTAATTGCCGAAAGCCATTTGCCGCCACGGGCGGGGGTGGACTTACATACATAACCCACAACAACCGATGGCAATCGGCAACTTAGTAAGCTTCGCCCCATACACTTCGCCCCTTGCGGTGCTACTAGCATGTTGCTTTGCCGTTCCATTGCTAAAGGCCATCAACCGCCATGAGTGATGTAATGCCACACAACCCGCAACAACCGATGGCAATCAGCAACTTAGTAAGGTTCACCCCATACACTTCACCCCTTGCGGTGCTACTAGCATGTTGCTTTGCCTTTCCATTGCTAAAAGCCATCAACCGCCATAAGTGATGTAATGCCACACAACCTGCAACAACTGATGGCAATCGGCAACTTAATAAGCTTCGTCTCGTGCACTTCGCCCCTTGCGGTGCTACTCGCATGTTGCTTTACCGTTTCATTGCCGAAAGCCATTTGCCGCCACGGGCGGGCGTGGACTTACATACATAACCCACAACAACTAATGGCAATCAGCAACTTAGTAACCTTCGCCCCATACACTTCGCCCCCTGCGGTGCTACTAGCATGTTGCTTTGCCGTTCCCTTGCTAAAAGCCATCAGCCGCGATGAGTGTTATGATTCCAGACACAACCCGCAACAACTGATGGCAATCAACAACTTAGTAAGCTCCGCAACATGCACTTCACCCCTTGCGGTGCTACTGGCAGATTGCTTTGCCGTTCCATTGCTAAAAGCCATCACAGCTACCACGAGCGTTGTCGCCTCCCGATGTTAGACACAACCAACAACAACCGATGGCAATCGGCAACTTAGTAAGCTTCGCCCCGTGCACTTTGCCCTTTGCGGTGCTACTCGCACGTTGCTTTTCCGTTTCATTGCCGAAAGCCATTTGCTGCCACGGACGAGGGTGTACTTACATACATAACCCACAACAACCGATGGAAATCGGCAACTTAGTAAGCTTCTCCCCACACACTTCGCCCCTTGCGGTGCTACTAGCATGTTGCTTTGCCGTTCCATTGCTAAAGGCCATCAACCGCCATGAGTGATGTAATGCCACACAACCCGCAACGACCGATGGAAATTGGCAACTTATTAAGCTTCGCCCCGTGCACTTTGCCCTTTGCGGTGCTACTCGCACGTTGCTTTGCCATTTCATTGCCGAAAGACATTTGCCACCACGGGCGGGGGTGGACTTACATACATAACCCACAACAACCGATGGCAATCGGCAACTTAGTAAGCTTTGCCCCATACACTTTGCCCCTTGTGGTGCTACTAGCATGTTGCTTTGTCGTTCCATTGCTAAAGGCCATCAACCGCCATGAGTGATGTAATGCCACACAACCCGCAACAACCGATGGCAATCGGCAACTTAATAAGCTTCGCCCCGTGCACTTCGCCCCTTGCGGTGCTACTCGCACGTTGCTTTGCTGTTTCATTGCCGAAAGCCATTTGCCGCCACGGGCGGGGGTGGACTTACATACATAACCCACAACAACCGATGACAATCGGCAACTTAGTAAGCTTCGCCCCATACACTTCGCCCCTTGCGGTGCTACTAGCATGTTGCTTTGCCGTTCCATTTCTAAAAGCCATCAACCGCCATGAGTGATGTAATGCCACACAACCCGCAACAACCGATGGAAATCGGCAACATAATAAGCTTCGCCCCGTGCACTTCGCCCCTTGCGGTGCTACTCGCACGTTGCTTTGCTGTTTCATTGCCGAAAGCCATTTGCCGCCACGAGCGTTGTCGCCTCCTGATTTTGCCCGCAACATCCATTGGCAACCGGCACTTACTAAGCTTTTCCCCATGCGCACGGCACCTTGAGGTGCTACTTGCATGATGCTCCACCTTTTGTTGCCAAAAGTCAATGTTTGCCGCAAGCGGTGCGACCCCCAGGCATGCAACGAGCCCGCACGAGTACTTGCCGGCGTGGATTGTGAACTTCGGGGACGTAGCACGGCCAAACCATGCATGCCCCCTATGCCCACGCCCCATTCCAGCATCCCCCATGCGTGCCCGCACTGCCTGGCAGCCAGCACCTTTAGGTGCCTTTCAACACCTCTACCCCCCTTATATATACTTAAAAAAAAAAAACCCAAGTTTCACGAGTAGACATGTTTTGTCCAGAGAATCATAAAGGAGTTGTACAACACCAAATAGCACAAACCAAGATACAACTTAGCTAATATTTTCACAAATGACTTTTAAACATTGTAAATGATATTTTTTACAAAAAAAATATTTTTTTATTTTTATTTTTATTATAAAACTAAAAATACATGGAAAAATAGTAAAAAATAGGAAAATTATTATATAAATAGGGAAAATAGTGGAAAAATTTTCCATATAATATTTACACATAAAAGAGTTATTGTTTCATAAACGTGGGGGGAGGGGGGTTTCCGACCTAACCCAAAACAACCGATGGCAATCGTCAACTTAGTAAGCTTTGCCCCATACACTTCGCCCCTTGCAGTGCTACTAGCATGTTGCTTTGCCGTTCCATTGCTAAAAGCCATCAGCCGCCTTGAGTGTTGTGATTCCAGACACAACCCGCGACAACCGATGGCAATCAACAACTTAGTAAGCTTCACAACATGCACTTCACCCCTTACGGTGCTACTAGCACATTGCTTTGCCATTCCATTGCTAAAGGCCATCACAGCTGCCACGAGCGTTGTTGCCTCCCGATGTTAGACACAACCAACAACAACCGATGGCAATCGGCAACTTAGTAAGCTTCGCCCCGTGCACTTGGCCCCTTGCGGTGCTACTCGCACGTTGCTTTGCCGTTTCATTGCCGAAAACCATTTGCCGCCACGGGTGGGGGTGGACTTACATACATAACCCACAACAACCGATGGCAATCGGCAACTTAGTAAGCTTCGCCCCACACACTTCACCCCTTGCGGTGCTATTAGCATGTTGCTTTGCCGTTCCATTGCTAAAGGACATCAACCGCCGTGAGTGATGTAATGCCACACAACCCGCAACAACCGATGGCAATCGGCAACTTAATAACCTTCGCCCCGTGCACTTCGCCCCTTGCGGTGCTACTCGCACGTTGCTTTGCCGTTTCATTGCCGAAAGCCATTTTCCACCACGGGCGGGGGTGGACTTACATACATAACCAAAAACAACCGATGGCAACCGGCAACTTAGTAAGCTTCGCCCCATACACTTCTCCCCTTGCGGTGCTACTAGCATGTTGCTTTGCCGTTTCATTGCTAAAGGCCATCAACCGCCATGAGTGATGTAATGCCACACAACCCGCAACAACCGATGTCAATCGGAAACTTAATAAGCTTCGCCCCGTGCACTTCGACCCTTGCGGTGCTACTCGCACATTGCTTTGCCTTTTTATTGCCAAAAGCCATTTGCCGCCACGAGCGTTGTCGCCTCCCGATTTTGCCCGCAACATCCATTGGCAACCGGCACTTACTAAGCTTTGCCCCATACGCACGGCACCTTGAGGTGCTACGTGCATGATGCTCCACCTTTTGTTGCCAAAAGTCAATGTTTGCCGCAAGCGGTGCGACCCCCAGGCATGCTACGAGCCCGCACGAGTACTTGCCGGCGTGGATTGTGAACTTCGGGGATGTAGCACGGCCAAACCATGCATGCCCCCTATGCCCACGCCCCATTCCAGCGTCCCCCATGCGTGCCCGCACTGCCTGGCAGCCGGCACCTTTAGGTGCCTTTCAACACCTCTGCCCCCTTATATATACTTTAAAAAAAAAACCCAAGTTTCACGAGTAGACATGTTTTGTCAAGAGAATCATAAAGGAGTTGTACAACACCAAATAGCACAAACCAAGATACAACTTAGCTAATATATTCACAAATGACTTTTAAACATTGTAAATGATATTTCTTACAAAAAAAAAATATTTTTTTATTTTTATTTTTATTATAAAACTAAAAATACATGGAAAAATAATAAAAAATAGGAAAATTATTATAAAAATAGGGAATATAGTGGAAAAAATTTCCATATAATATTTACACATAAAAGAGTTAGTTTTTTTCATAAAAGTGGGGGAGGGGGGTTTCCGACCTAACCCAAAACAACCGATGGCAATCGGCAACTTAGTAAGCTTCGCCCCATACACTTCGCCCCATGCGGTGCTACTAGCATTTTGCTTTGCCGTTCCATTGCTAAAAGCCATCAGCCGCCATGAGTGTTGTGATTCCAGACACAACCCGCAACAACCGATGGCAATCAACGACTTAGTAAGCTTCGCAACATGCACTTCACCCCTTGCGGTGCTACTAGCACATTGCTTTGCCGTTCCATTGCTAAAATCCATCACAGCTGCCACAAGCGTTGTCGCCTCCCGATATTAGACACAACCAACAACAACCGATGGCAATCGGCAATTTAGTAAGCTTCGCCCCTGTCACACCTCCTTTTGGCGCGCCCCCTACCCGGGGGTAGAAGCACAAGGGAGTTTCTCCAATTTAAGTGACAATATTCGAAACGGGATTATTCTATTTATTTCAGAGTCGCCACTTGGAATTAATTAAGGTGTCCCAAGTCACCGATTTATTTAAATCCCGAATCAAGGAAATTTATGACTTTCCAAATGAAGTCTGCAAACCAGATATTCTAAGTAAGGAATTCTGTTGACCCGAGGGAAGGTGTTAGGCACCCTCAGATCCCGTGGTTCTAGCACGGTCGCTTCAATTATTGTAAATGGCTAAAAATTCCTGATTTTATACATGCTTATAAATTATATGCTCTGATTAAACTTTAAACCGCTCTATTAATTTGAGACCGTACCAAAAGAAAAACTAATTACAACATAGACGCGGACTTTTGACAAATAAGTAAATCAAAAATGTGTCCGGATTACTTACTTCAAACTATGCCAATTAAAACAATTGTTAGACTAGGCAAAAAAATGATTTATTTAAGAGTATATCCCTTAAGGTTATTTCCAATTAAAGCCTATACAAAATGACATCTTATTTTTGCGGTTTGTTGAATTAGGAGCAAAGATTGCCTAAAATAAAGTGTAAACTAGTAAAAAAAAAATTAATCAACTATGCCGGATGTGAGTATTTCATCATGGTTCATAACTTGGCATAAGATTATCCATAATATGGTGCGTCCCAATTTATTTATTTATTTATTTATTCTTTTTTACTTGGCTAACGCAATAGAATACCTAATGGTAATCTTAAAACCCCTTGTTGAAATTCTAGCGTCTATCGTATAAGCAACTATGACTTAAAATACAAACAACTATGACTTAAAATATCAAAGACGTAAATCACTTAACAATCCTAAATACTTCATCATTTAAGGAAATCAAATAAAGCTAAAGGCCTAACATATGAGTTCCTTCAAGTTCTAGTTTACAAAACTATCTACAAACTTAACTCAAATCAATTCCGATTATATAACAAGATACAGTAAAACCACACTACTAAATCATAGAACAAAAACTAAACAAAAGGAAAGAAAAGTAAACTATTCCGCTTCAACATCTTTATATCAACTTCCTTTGTCAATTTTCAATTGTTCTCGGCCAATGTGGTTACAAGAATATACCTGGAATTCAAAGCAAAATGAGAGGATCAATGACTTATTTGGCAGTGAACGCAGCAGCAAAGCAAACAAATAGCAGTAGATTCCAGCAATATCAGTACAGCACCAGACCAAACTTAAGCAAACAGTTCAAACTTCCCCCATAATGCACTTCAAATGACAAACCAGAATCAATTGCAAACAAACAAACAGCAATCACCAATACCCAATAGACCCTGATGAACTTGAACTTAAACCAGAAAAAGGGCTGACAGTTATCAGAATCAAACTAACTCACTCGAATTGAATCAAAAGGACCCAAATGGAGCAATGAGACCTAATGTATTCTAGGCTTTTTTCACAGATACTGATCTTAACAGGATTGAACTCTCAAAAAATCTCTCACAAAGACTATTTTTCAGGTCTCTCAAGCTGATCCTTCTTAAAGCTTTTTTCTTTTCCTTCCAGTAACTAATTCTCTCTTCAGTGTGTGTCTATGTATCTGTTTTTTTTGTCTTTAAACTCTGTTTTCCAACCCCTCTTATAACCTCCAAAACCAAAGTAACAGCCCTATTTTTTTTAGTTTTAGATCTGTCCAGCCTATGTTGTTTTCCCTTTCTCCTACTTTTCAGTTGTCTAAGTATGGCCTTTTAATTAAAAAAACTTTGAAAGGCAGAAATTAATGGCATAACCTGCTGTCCAGCAGGTTCCACTAGTCTTTCCATGTGCATTGCACTCTTTGAAACTTGGTTGTTAGTTCCATTTCTGAAACTTATCAGAATTACAACTATATTCACCTTAAAATCCTATTAGAATTACAGCTATATCCAAACCAAACTTCCTAATTTAAAATCAGCAGAATTCAAGGCTCAAAACCACAGGGAATCATAACAATCACATCTAAATCATGGTCCAATGTTATAACAAACGAGACTCGCAGAATTAATTGAACGACATTCGACTAATTGATCACAACATGTATAATTGACATTCAAATAGTTTCGGCCAAAATGGAACAATATGAAACTAATAATCAAACATTCAATTAAACGATTACGATGTGTACAATCGATAACCAATAGCCAACAAATTAGTGATACAAAAAAAAAATCTCGGACATCACTGTTTTCTTTGGAATCCAACATCAAACAATCGACGATATTAAAATCGAAGTGAATTCAACTTGCAACTACACGTTAACAACAGAGAACAACAAATAAACAGATCGACCAAATAAAAAGGTCCCAAAGAGATGAGGAAAAACAGAAAAATCGAAGATGTCCGAAGAGAAATAACAACGAACGAAAAACTACAAAAATAACTAAACTAAACCATCGAATACAATTAAACAAGAATCGAGAAGGAAAAGAAATACCTTGAAATAGAAGAAAATGGAAACTCGGCGGCTTTGGGCTTTGGTCATTCGAGGTCGAAAGGACCTTAATTGAAATGTTTTCCAAGTGAAAACACATCAATTAAGGTCTATTAGACCTCAATTCGATGAAATCTGGCGAATTAAATTTCCCTTCGGTTTTTAGGGTTCTTGGACTTCGATTTTGGGGTTCAACGGTTAAGGCTCGAATTGATGGAAACCAACGATAATTTGGGAATGAGGGAGATGAGGCGAAGGCTATGTGCGAGTTTGGAACGATTTGGCATAGGTTTGGTTTTAGCTCGAATTTTCAAATGAAGATTCGAGAAGACGGGGAATGATTCGAAGGAAACGGTTTATGGATTTGGACTCAGGGTGTTCGGAAGGTCATTTGGTGTTGTTTTGGTGGCCGGTGGCGTTGTTGCCGCCGGGTTTCAGGCGAAGGGGAGGGGTGGCGGCCGTTAGGGTTTTCGTCTCTGAGAGAGAAAGGTTGAAGAACCTCAAGGGGGAGGGGGGGTTTGGGAATGAAGGCAGGAACGGGAGTTTGGGGGGGGGGGGTATGACATTTTGGTATATCAAAATGGATGGTTTATTTTTAGACGTTCGATCTGATGAGATCAACGGCTTGGATCCGTTCATTAATGGAAACGACGCCGTTTTGGGTAATGGCAGAGATGGACCGGGTAATGGGGTGGGGCTGGACCGGGTAGAGACGATTTGGGCCAGGGATTAATTTCAAACAATGGCCCAGTCCGAGTCTTCTCCTATTCCTTTTATTTTTTTAATTTTAGCTCCTAATTAAAACAAAAACGCTAAAAAAAATAAAATAAAAATCACAAAAGTACTAATTAGGTTACACTAAATATTATCCTACTCAATTTAAACATCAATTAAATAAATCACACAATTTTGATATTAAACACTAAAAATGCAAAAATACATATTTTTGTAATTTTCTTCTATTTTTTGTAAAATAAACTTGATTACTTTTAATGAATCATAAATGAAAATGTGACATATTTTTGTATTTTTCATTAGTTAAACAAATAAACATGGACACACAAATGCAAACAATAAGAAAAAAAATAACATAAAGTCCACATATATTGCAAACAACGCAAAACTCTTTTATTTTGAATTTTTGGGAGTAATTCGTGTGAGGCAAAAATCACGTGCTCACAACTGCCCCTCTTTGCGCGTAAACATGAAGAGTTTTCATGCAAAGATAAATGAGCAAATATGAGCGATTTTTGCCCATTTAAATACTCCATGGGAAGCATTTTGAAAGAGTTTGACCGAGCCTTTGCTTTGGAGGCCTCCTACACATCCTGGGCTAAACATGAATCAGGTCAATGAAGTTCGGGAAGTTTTGGTAGCTGGGACTACCGTGGACTGACACTTTGCTGTTTCTGTTGCTATCTTTGCTGCTGTTGCTGCTTACTGCTTACTGACCTCCTTATTACACCAAAAGAGAAATTAAAGTTGAACTAGCTATGCTATCAAACTATGAGTTACAAGATTCCTATCTATGATTCTCTTGAAAACTTGTTCTTGAATCTTAGCTGATTTTGCTGTAGACCTCGATCTGAATCTTGATGCTCAACAAGCTGTATGTGCTTGTTTATTTCTGTAACGTTGAGCGAAATAGAATTGGCGGAGCTCGTTACTTCAATCAGATTCTGAGCAGTCTGCGCTTTTGTTTACTCCAACATTTGGACTCGTTTTCTTTTGGTTCTTTTCTTCTTTTCTTCATGCAGGATTGATGTTCCACTCGTAGGTTATCTCGATCATTGCGTCCCGAGGTCAAACCTATTTAGACAACAAAACAAACAAACGAACAAAAGTTTTCTGCCCCAGTTTTGCTAGGAAACTTTCGTGAGTTCGTTGTGACACAGAAAATGATTAAAAAGACTCTTTGGGTAAGAAAATCACAGTTTCGCAAATAAACGTTCCACGGCTTTCTGGCCAGGATTTAGAAGAAGAGTTTCGCGGCTTTCTGGCTGGAATTCAAAACAATGTCTAACGGTTTTTTGGCCGTAAGACCCTTGGTTTTTGGGCCGGGTTTAAATAAATGGCTCCGTAGTTTTCTGACTGGGAGATCCTCGGTTTTCTGACCGGGGATAAAAGTTTCACGGCTTTCTGGCCGGAATTCAAACAATGTCTAACGGTTTTTGGCCGCTAGACCCTCGGTTTTTTGGCCGGGGTTAAAATAAATGGCTCGACAGTTTTTTGACTAGGAGATCCTCGGTTTTCTGACCGGGAAGAAGAGTTTCACGGCTTTCTGGCCGGAATTCAAACAATGTCTAGGAAAATTTCGTGAGTCAGTTGTGACACAGAAAGTGATTAAAAAGACTCTTTGGTATTGGGTAAGAAAATCATGGTTTCACAAATAAACGTTCCACGGCTTTCTGGCCGGAATTCAAATAATGTCTAATGGTTTTTGGCCGCTAGACCCTCGGTTTTTTGGCTGGGGTTAAAACAAATGGCTCCACGGCTTTCTAGCCGGGATTTTGAAGAAGAGTTTCACGGCTTTCTAGCCGGAATTCAAATGATGTCTAACGGTTTTTGGCCGCTAGACCCTCGGTTTTTTGGCCGGGGTTAAAATAAATGGCTCAGCAGTTTTCTGACTGGGAGATCCTCGGTTTTCTGACCGGGGATAAAAGTTTCCCGGCTTTCTGGCCGGAATTCAAACAATGTCTAATGGTCTTTTGGCCGCTAGACCCTCGGTTTTTTGGCCGGGGTTAAAATAAATGGCTCCGCAGTTTTCTGACTGAGAGATCCTCGGTTTTCTGACCGGGGATAAAAGTTTCACGGCTTTCTGGCGGAATTCAAACAATGTCTGACGGTTTTTGGCCGCCAGACCCTCGATTTTTTGGCCGGGGTTAAAGTAAATGGCTCCACGGTTTTCTGACCGGGAGATCCTCAGTTTTCTGACCGGGGATAAAAGTTTCACGGCTTTCTGGCCGGAATTCAAACAATGTCTAACGGTTTTTTGGCCGTCGGACCCTCGGTTTTTTGGCCGGGGTTAAAGTAAATGGCTCCGCAGTTTTCTGACTGGGAGATCCTCGGTCAACACAACGGGGTGGTAATTCCCGTGACGACGGGCCGGGTCGTCACAAATGTCTAACGGTTTTTGGCCGCTAGACCCTCGGTTTTTTGGTCGGGGTTAAAATAAATGGCTCCGCGGTTTTCTGACTGGGAGATCCTCGGTTTTCTAACCGGGGATAAAAGTTTCACGGCTTTCTGGCCGGAGTTCAAACAATGTCTAACGGCTTGTTGGCCGCTAGACCCTCTGTTTTTTGGCCGGGGTTAAAATAAATGGCTCCGCAGTTTTCTGACTGGGAAATCCTCGGTTTTCTGACCGGGGATAAAAGTTTCACGGCTTTCTCGCCGGAATTCAAATAATGTCTAACGGTTTTTTGGCCGCCAAACCCTCGGTTTTTTGGTCGGGGTTAAATAAACGTTCCACGGCTTTCTGGCCGGGATTTCGCAGAAGAGTTTTCACGGCTTTACGGCCGGAATTCAAACAATGTCTAACGGTTTTGGCCGTCAGACCCTCGGTTTTTTGGCCGGGGTAAAAGTAAATGGCTCCGCAGTTTTCTGACTTGGAGATCCTCGGTTTTCTGTCCAGGGATAAAAGTTTCACGGCTTTCTGGCTGGAAGGACCCTCGATTTTTCTGACCGGGGTCCAAACAGATATTGGACTGATATGATTTGATTCTCTGTTCATTTTTTTTTTTGAGTTTTCATTGTCTTTTCTTTTATTCTTCCTTTTGGGCCTTCTTTTAGGCTTTCATTTAAACCATCAACAAATGCATAAGATAAAGCTCTAAAAAGAAACTTCCCTTTTTAAGTGTTTTCCTTGTTCCAAAGTCATTTCAATGCTTGCATACTTCACTTTTTTGAGTTGTTCCTTCTTCTTGCACAATTAAACAGACCTGCTTTCAAACAAAGAACATTTTATCAGTTGAAAAAGTGGTTGACTTTATGGCCTTGATTATCTTCATTGCTTGATCGTTGCCCCATTTCCATTGAGAACTTTGCTACCAATTGTCTTTGGGGTGACTTCTTTTCAAACTGACCGGGTTCATTCCCGGGATTCCACGAGGGTTTTCTGTGTGGGTTCTGTCCTTCTGCCTCATTCCGTCTCTTCTAAGACCTTAGCCTTTGATTTCCATTTCCTTTGTAACCTCCGTTTCTTTGGAAACAATCGATCATTACGATCCAATCGGGGATTGTATCAATACACCACTGAGGCTGTTTTTCTTTTCTTCTTTACCTGGCGTAATTCTGTATAAACGGCCCTGTCGCTTTTCTTTGTAATGATTTCAAAATTCCAAGTTAAAATGAAAGGGATTCAAGGAAAAATGAACAAAGAATGAAAAAAAAAACGTATCGAAGATAGAGGAATCCCTTTCGGGGAAAAAAGAAGGACTTATCTGAGGTATATGCTGACTTTAAACCAACATGACATGCTTCTCGGAATAGATGCTTGATCGGCAACAAACTCCCATTTCCTTATGAACCAAAACGGGTCTATGTTTCTGAGCTAAGGAGTCGTGCCAGGACCATTTGTGGTGAAACAACCTTTTCGGTTGATAGCGCCCTTTTGTGGGTTTTCGCCAATCAACCTCTCTCATTTCTCTTCTTACCATCGCCAGATAGCACTCTTTGCGAGTTTTTACCAACAGGCTCTCTCATATTATATTTCTCTACTTCTATCGTCTTATAGTGCCTGAAGGTTTTCAACAATAAGACTCTCTCATTTTATTTCTTTTCATTCCAGAAGCTTCGGACCACAACAACGATGTTTTCTCAGTTTCTAATCGATCTTGAAGGATTTGTACTCGGTTTGGGTAACAATAATTATGGACAAAAATTATAACTTTGGAATCATCTTGACGGATCTAAACCGAATCAACAATATCATCTGCCCCAGTTTCATTTTTTGGGGAAATTGGGATTTTTGGTTTGGTGTGACTGAACCGCAGGAGAGGTTGCCTACGTATCCTTTCGAAATCAAGTCAGAACGTAGTTCAGGAACATTGTTTTGTTTTGTTTTGTTTTGTTTTTTTTTATTTAGATTCCAGAGAGGGTAGCCAAAGAAAGGTAACCGGCTCAAAGGGTTTACAAAAGGGTTGGTAGTGTTTGGGTAGCGGGAATAAAAGCCTTCAATCATTTCGACTTGTAAGGACATCATCGAAGCAAATTCAGACATAATACCTTTTCACAGCATCTGCATTCACAGCTGTTTCAGGATCTTTTCCTTCCATATCTCCCAAGTATAACGCTCCTCTCGGCAGTATCTTCCTGATGATGTATGGTCCCTTCCAATTAGGAGCGTATTTTCCTTTCGCTTCCTAGTGATGTGGAAGAATGCGTCTTAAAACCAACTGACCTACTTCGAAATTTCTCGACCGTACTTTCTTGTTGTAAGCACGAGCCATCCTTTGTTGGTACAGTTGTCCATGACAGACCACAGCCATTCGCTTTTCATCGATCAAAGTTAATTGCTCCAATCGAGTCTTAACCCACTCGCTATCTTCAATCTCTGCTTCAACAATAGTACGAAGTGAAGGAATTTCTACCTCTGCCGGTATCACAGCCTCGGTTCCATAGACTAGCAGGTATGGAGTTTCTCCTACCGATGTGCGTACTGTAGTACGGTATCCCAGTAAGGCGAACGGTAATTGTTCATGCCATTGTCTAGAGCTTTGGATTGTCTTTCTCAAAATCTTCTTAATGTTTTTGTTCGCTGCTTCCACGACACCATTGGCTTTGGGCCGATAAAGGGTGGAGTTCCTATGCGTTATTTTGAATTGCTCGCATATTTCTTCCATCAAACGACTATTAAAATTCGCAGCATTGTCTGTGATGATAGTTGCAGGTATACCAAAACGACATATAAGATTTGAGTGTACGAAATCCACCATAGCTTTCTTAGTGACGGTATTGAGAGTGACGGCTTCGACCCATTTTGTGAAGTAATCGATAGCCGCCAGTATGAATCGGTGCCCATTCGAAGCTTTCGGCTCAATCAGGCCAATGACATCCATT
>JASVEL010007847.1:0-15284 GCA_032618575.1 Nicotiana noctiflora | reverse complement strand
TTGCCCTTTCAGCTTCTGTGCCTTAGAACCACAGGTTCGGTCCCGCTTCTGCGGCGAGCTGATCGCATCTGCGGCCCCAGCTCTCCCTCGCCAACATCGCATCTGCAACCACAGGGCCGCTTTTGCAGCTTCGCACCTACGGCCCGTCTCGCAGGTGTGGTTATACCAGCAACCAACAACTTCAACCTTTCAAAAATTCTATTTTTGATCCGTTAACCACCTGGAATCCACAAGAGGCCCCCGGGACCCTAACCAGTCATACCAACCAGTACCAAAACACATTACAGACTTGCTCGAGGCCTCAAATCATATCAAACAACGCTAAAACCACGAATTGACCTCCAATCCAAGCTTTATGAACTTTAGAATTTAAAACTTCTACTTTCGATGTTGAAACCTATAAAATCATGTCCGATTGACTTCAACTTTTGCACATAAGTCATATTCGACATTATGTACCTACTCCAACTTCTGGAATCGGATTCTGACCCCGATATCAAAAAGTCCACCTCCGCCAAACTTTTCGAAAACCTTCAAATTTCTACCTTTAGCCAAATGACTCCAAAATGACCCACGATTATCCGAATTCACTTCTGAGCGTGCTCCCAACTCCAGCATCACCATACAGAACTACTCCCACACTTGGAATCCCAAATGGATATCAATAACACTGAAATGCACTTTAACCCAAACTTATGATATTTCCTCCAAAATACTAACTTCTACAATAGGCGCCAAAACGCTGCCGGGTCATCCAAAACCCAATCCGAGCATACGCCCAAGTCCAAAATCATCATACGAACCTATTAGAACTTTCAAATCTTGATTTCTAGGTCGTTTACTCTGAAATCCCATCCTAGTCAATTCTCTTAACTTAAAGCTTCCGAAATGAGAATTTCTTCTCCAAGTCAACTCCTAACTTCCTGAAATTTTATTCCGACCACGTGTACAAGTCATAATGCCTGAATTGAAGCTGCTCATGGCCTCAAACTGATAAACGATGTGCTAGAGCTCAAAACGATCGGTCGGGTCATTACAAACCTGGTGTCACGAGTGCACAAACTACTAGAGTAATATACATATGGTTTTTCAATAAACAGCAAGTTTTTCGAATGAAAGTACACAACTAATTAGACAGAAGATGGTGACTCCAGGAGCTGCAGGCACTAAATAGCTGTATCTCCCATCTCCGTAAATGTCTGATCCGAGCTCTTTAGTAGCCGTTGTTGGGACCATTTCCAAAATATGCATAGTGTGTAGAGTGCAGTAACAGTACAACTGACCCCATATACAAGTAAGTGCCGAGCCTAACCTTGACAAAGTACTTAGGAGGGTCACCTACGCTAAAACATGTACGTAGTCTATAATAATATCGAAATAATTGAAATACAGTATAGAATTAAACAGCCAATAGGAAATGATAACCACAGCCACGAAAATAAACTAGTGTCGTCTAAAATTACAAATTTCTACCAGCTCAAATAAAAATATCAGAAAGACAACACAACTATATAGGTTGTTGCAGCGCGCAACTCGATCTCACCAGACGTCACATAATCCTTCCTTATTGCACTTAAACAATATCAATAACAATAAATAATAAATATATATATATATATATATATATATATATATATATATATATATATATATATATATATATATATATATATATATATATGTTGACGTGCATCCCGATCCCGCATATATCAATATCAATATTGTAATTCATCCTTATTTTACCATATCAATTCACCCTTATTCTTGTTGTTGCAGCATGCAACCCGATTCCACTGCATACACATATTCATCATTATTCCACCATATCAATCCTTCCTTATTAGACCTGCTGCGGCATGCAGCCCGATCCCACCATATTATTACCAAATAATCAATGTACATAGTCAAATCAACTAGCTAAATCACAAGGCCTTGACGATAAATAGATACCAAGCTGAACAAAGAAAAAGGAACCTTGTTCAATATAGAGTCTACACAAACAATACTACATAGCGAGGCCAAAACAACAATTTATTATTAAAAGGTACAAACCAGTCAAACTAAGCAAATAACGGGGATAGGGGGAACTATAAAGTGAGATAACATAGTTAATAGAACAAGATATTGAGGAACACGTAGAAGTTAAGTATGAAAAGTATCTAGAGCATATTGCAATTAAAACAGGGAAGGAAAGAGATAAGGTAAAGCCGTAAATTAGGGAAAACAGATAATTCGGCGTCGTATAAGCACTTGTCATCTTTCATATGCGCTACTCACATGGAACTCACAAAACACAAAGTCCGAGGGTTCCTAATTCCCTCAAGTCAAGGTTAGAAACAACACTTACCTCTCTCCAAAGGCCTCTCAAAGATCAAACACAACTTTTCCTTTCAAACATGCCTTCGAACCAACAATATCTAGCAAATTACGAACCAAACGTTTCAAAACAAACCTTAGGAATCAACCACAATTTATAAGAATTTAATTTAGGACATTATATAATTAGTCAACAAAAGTCAACACCCGAGCCCGCATGGTCGAAACTCAAAATTTGAACCAAAACGCGATCACACATTTACCCTTGAGCCTGAATATATAATTGGTTTTGGAATCCGATCTCAATTTGAGCTCTGTATTCCCAATTTATCAAATCCCGAGTTTCTACCCAAAAATTCCCAATTCCATTATGAAAACCGTAGATTTTAGGTTGCAGTCTTGTAAAATAAAGTGAAAGATTGAAAGAAACTAGTAAAGAATCACTTACAGTTGATTTAGGAAAGAAATGGTCTCTGGAAAATTGCCTAGGGGGTTTCTTGTTTTGAACGTTTGGAGAAATGAGAAAAAAATCCCATCTAAGTTAGGTTATACACAACTGCAGATGTCGCAAATGCGAAGCCCGCAAATGCAAGAAATCCATCACATTCGCTAAGATTCTCACATTCCTGCCATCTTCGCAAATGCGAACTAAGCTGGTCACTAATGCGATCTGATGATCGCACATACAAAGACTGCCTCCCGTGCCCCAGTTCGCAAATACGAACTTGCCTTCCCATCCACTCTTTGCAAATACGAACCCAATAGTGTCGCGAATGCAATGCTTGACCTTGCATTTGTGAGGTCTCAAGCCTGGAACAAAAAATCTGATGCACATCAGTGTTCTAAGTCCTATTTTCATTTCGTAGCCTATCCGAAACTCACCTGATCCCTCAGGGCTCAAAACCAAACATGCACACAAGTCTTAAAATATCATGCGAACTTGCTTGTGCAATCAAATTGCAATTATAAAATTTAAAACCACGAATTTAGCACCAAATGAAATAAAATGCTCAATAATACTTTAAAATTTTAATTCTCACAACTGGACGTCCGAATCATGTCAAGCCAATTTTGTTTTTCATAAAATTTCACAGACATGCCATAAATATTATAATGAAACTGTATCGGGCTTCAGAACCAAAATACGGACTAAATACCAACGAGATCAAACATTAACAATTTCTTGAAAATTGTTAAATTTAAGACGTACAATTTTAATAAAAAACTCATAACTCGAGCAAGGGATCTCCAATTCCGATTACGGAAATACGCCCAGGTCCCATATTTTGATACAAACCTACCGGGATTGTTAAAATTTGAATTCTGTCCGTTTACTAAAAATATTGACCGAAGTCAACTCAAAAGAAATGTATAATAAAAAATTCCTATTTTTATCAACTTTCAACACAAAAGCTTTCCAGAAACACGACTGGAGTGCGCATGCAAATCGAGGAGGGATAAAACAAGGTCTTAAAGGCCTCGAAACACAAAATTTGGTTTTAGATCATAAGATGGCCTATCAGTTCATCACATTCTCCACCCCGAAAATAATCGTTCATCCTCGAACGGACATAGGAAAATACCGGAGCTCGGAAAAGGGTTGTGATCTACTCCACATATCGGACTCAGACTCCCAGGTAGTTTCCTTAACAGGCTGACCTCTCCAATGCACTCGAATTGATGGATAACTCTTCAATCTTAACGGACGATCCTGCCGGTCTAGAATAGTTACCGGCTCCTACTCTTAGGTCTAGTCCTTGTCCAACTAGACAGTGATGAAGTGTAACACGTGACATGGATCGTCGTTATACTTCCGAATCATGGACATATAGAATATTGGATGGACCGTTGATAAACCAGGTGGCAACATAAGTCTGTAGGCCACCTCTCCCAGTCTGAGTGCCTGACTGGTAGTTATTGTAGTAGGCAAACTATGCAAGTGGTAAGAACTTATCCCAAGAGCTTCCGAAGTCAATAACACAGGTGTGAAGCATATCCTCCAATATCTGAATAGTGCGCTTGGACTATCCGTCCGTCTAAGGATGAAATGTTGTGCTCAACTCAACCTGCGTGCCCAACACACTTTGTACTGCCCTCTAGAAATGTGAGGTAAACTGCATATCTCCATCAAAAACAATAGACATGGGCACACCGTCAAGACGAGTGACCTTTCAAATTTAAATCTCTGTCAAACGCTAAAAAGATTATGAAATGCCACAGGAATGAAGTGTGCTGACTTGGTCAGTCAGTCCACAATAACCCAAACTGCATCGAACTTCCTCTAAGCCCATAGGAGTCCAACAATAAAATCCATAGAGATATGCTCCCACTTCCAATCATGAATATTTATCTTCTGAAGCAAACCACCAAGTCTTTGGTGATCGTACTTTACGTGCAGAAAATTTAGACACCAAGCCACATATGCCACTATATTTTTCTTCATTCTCTCCATCAATAATTCTTCCGCAAGTCCTGGTACATCTTAGCAGCACCCAGATGAATATAATACCGGGAATTGTGGGTTTCCTCTAGAATCAACTCACAAAGTCCATCCACATTAGCCACACAAACACGACCCATCATTCTCAAAACTCTATCATCTCCAACCGTAACATGCTTTGCATCTCTGTGCCACACTATGTCCATATGGACAAGCAAATAAGGGTAATCATACTGTCGCTCTCTGATGTGCTCAAATAATGAAGGCCGAGTGACCATATAAGCTAGAACATGAGTGGGCTCAAAAAAATCCAACCTCACGAACTGATTGTCCAAAGCCTAAACATCTAATGCAGGCGGTCTCTCACCGACTAGAATGTATGCAATGATGCCCATATTAGCTGACTTCCTACTCAAAGTATCGGCCAACACATTGGCCTTCCCGGGATGTTACAAGATGGTGATATCATAGTCTTTCAATAGCTCTAACCACCTCTCCTGCCTTAAATTAAGCTCATTTTGCTTGAACAGATACTACAAAATTCGATGATCCATTAACACCTCACATGACACGACATACAGATAGTGCCTCCAACTCTTTAGTGCATGAACAATGTCTGACAGCTCAAAGTTGTGAACAAGGCAATTCTTCTCGTCAACCTTCAGTTGTTGTGAAGCATATGAAATAACGCCGCCACCCTATATCAATATTGCACCAAGTCCAATACGAGATAAATCACAATATACTGTATAAGACACTGATCATGTGGGCAATACCAATACTGGCGCTGTAGTCAAATCAGTCTTGAGCTTTTGAAAGCTCGCCCCACACTCATTCGACCATCTGAACGAGGCACCCAACCTGGTTAACGGGGATGCTATATATAAGAACCCCTCCACAAACTAACAATAATAACCCACCAATACCAAGAAACTATAGATCGTTTTAGTTGACATGGGTCTAGGATAGTCCTTGATTGCCTCATTCTTCTTAGGATCCACCTAAATACCCCCTGTTGAAACAACGTGACCCAAAGAAGCAACTGAACACAACAAAAACTTACATTTTTAAAGCTTAGCATATACCTCGTTGTCTCTCAGAGTCTGAAGAACGGTACAAAGATGCTGCTCATAATCCTCTCGTCTATGGGAGTATATCAAGATATCATCAATAAAAATAACAACAAATGAATCCAAATAGGGCTTGAATACCCGGTTCATCAAATCCATGAATGTTGCTTTGGCATTTGTCAACCCATATGACATACGAAGAAACTCATAACCCACACCAAGTCTGAAAAGTTGTCTTAGGGACATCAGCTGCATTAATCCTCAACTGATGGTAGTCCGACCCCAAATCAATCTTTGAAAACACTTTGGCACCCTAAAGCTGATCAAATAAGTCATCAATCATTGGCAATGGATACTTGTTCTTGATAGTGACCTTGTTCAACTACCGATAATCTATGCACATCCATTTACCTGATTAATTATTGTACAATTTAATTTATTATTTATTGAAAGGTAGATTTTTGGTACAAAAATATTAAAGAAATTGTATTTGAATGAGGGGTAAAATAACAATTCAAATTTTTATGGGCAATTTAGCAAATTAATTTCCCCAAGTCTTCACGCTTAAAATATAATATGATGATATGATATGATATATTAGTAGTGTCCAAGTCAACTTACACACATTTCGACTAAATTTTTCGAACATAATTATGATTTTTCTAAAAAACCAAAATCATATAACTATATTTTCTAACAAAAAAATCACAAAATTTTCGCCACCTAACATAAAAAATCACGACTGACGAAAAAATTAACTTTCTGATGCTTTAAGTTTTTACTCCATATTTATTATTTTTTTAACTAATACATATTAACCCGATTAAAAGGGTACTGACCCGACCCAAAACCCCTATACTTATGCAATTGGAAAGAATTTATCACAAGATCTTTCGATGCATTGATAACCAGTATTTTCTTTATCCTAATTTATGTGGAAGTGTTCGAATTTTCAGAGCCAAATATATTTTCTTTGATTATAATTTTTATATATATTTTAAATATGTTAAATTATCAGTTGTTGTATTGTAGAAGGTGTATTGTATGTGGGGGCCCATGCAATGTGGTGGAATAGAAATAGGCTGAGTGCCCCAGCCAAATCAATACAAAAGTCAATATCTCTATTAGATGGCATCCCCGACAGATTTGTAGGAAACACCTTAGGAAACTCACAAACAACAGGCACAAAATCCATAGAAGGAACCTCTGCTCTAGAATCACGGAAATAAGCCAAATAAGCTAGACACCCCTTCTCAACCATGTGTCGAGCCTTCATATAAGAGACAATCCTGCTGGTAGAGTGGCTAGGGGTCCCCTTCCACTCTAATCAAGGCAAACTCGGCAAGGCTAAGGTCACCGTCATGATGTGACAATCCAATATAAGGTGATAAGGTGGCAACCAATCCATACATAAGATGACATCAAAGTCAACCATATCGAGAAGTAGAAGATATACACTAGTCTCAAGACCTCCAATAGTAATCACACACGAACGATAGAAATGATCTACAATAATAGAATCTCCCATATGGTTGACACATATACAATAGCATTAGAAGAATCACGAGGCACAACCAAATATGAAGCAAAATAGGACGACACATATGAATATGTAGAATCTGGATCAAATAGAACTGAGTCATCTCTACTGCAAACTAAAACCGTACCTGTGATAACTGTATTAGAAGACTGGGCATCCGTCCTAGCTGGAAAATCATAACATCAGGGCTGGGCCCCATGCCACGACCCGGATTTTCCCCTAACATCGGGATCGTGATGGCGCCTACTCGTGGTAGCTAGGCAAGCCACTGTATTCATACTATCCTGTTTTTAACACAATTTTAACTTAAATAAATGCGGAATGCTTTATCGAAATAGAAATAACAAATCACAAGGTGAAAATCATACTGAAATCCTCTACCCAAGACGTGGAGTCACCAACTCACGAACTACTATGGAATACTACACATAAAAGTCTGAAGGAAATATAACATAATTCTGTTTGTCTCGAAACAAAGAGACTACATCTAATAACATAAATAAAGAGAGAG
Source organism: Nicotiana noctiflora (assembly GCA_032618575.1). Taxonomy (NCBI): domain Eukaryota; kingdom Viridiplantae; phylum Streptophyta; class Magnoliopsida; order Solanales; family Solanaceae; genus Nicotiana; species Nicotiana noctiflora. The sequence goes on along the minus strand of JASVEL010007847.1, from coordinate 7,407 downwards.
ACGCCGGGCCTGCGGACGTCTGCAAGCTACCTCGGTCTCAAATATGATCAACTCCCACGCAATCGATTTATTGTTGTTGCTGCTCCTTATCGTAACCTGGACCTGTGCAAAAACGCACAGAATTGTAATATCAGCACAACCGACCCCATGTGCTGGTAAGTGCCTGGCCTATCTCGGCGAAGTAGTGACAAGCCTAGGACCAGACACTCACATAAACCTGTACAATTCAATATATATATGTATACCACGTAATAACAAGAAATAACCAAGTATTAACACAATAAGAAATATCTCAAAGAATTCAACAATTTACCACACTTAATAAATTCACAAGGAAAAACAAAGTATAATGTAAACACAAGTAATATCAATTCAAGAAATAGCAAGCAATTGCACGGCATCACCCTTCGTGCTTTTACTCTCATCCTCACCAAATAAACAAATAAAGTACACGGCATCACCCTTCGTGCTTTTACTCTCATCCTCACATCCATAGTACGGCATGATCCTTCGTACATGGTTCAATAACAGGCACGGCATGATCCTTCGTGCATAATCAATAAATAAACATGGCACGGCATTAACCTTCGTGCATAAATAAATAAACATGGCACGACATTAACCTTCGTGCATAAATAAATAAACATGGCACGGCATCACCCTTCGTGCATTATCACTCTTCCTCACCCAAATAACAATCACAGCTAAGGGCAAAGAAAGAAACAGTAATTCATAAACCGTCCCATCAAGGGCAATCAATAATTATCTTCACAACAAGTCCCAACAAGGGAGAACAATAACAATTCATCTGTAATATATCTCAAAATAATCATTTTTCAACGACTCACGGTCATACTAGACGCCAGTGTATGGATGCTCCTCACCACAGCCCATACACCGCACTCAATCACATAACACATAGCACATAAGCCTATTCCCTCAAGCTAGGATAGAACAAACACTTACCTCGAGTGTTTATGAACAATTCAATCCGTGGAAATGTCTTTTTCTTTCAACTTTGGCTCCAATCCAATCGTATCTATACACAATTGATTTAATATCATCAATACTACTCAACAAACTAATTCTTAAGACCAAATACAACTTTTACAACATTCTGCCCGGACGGAATAGTGAATTTCAACCCCGGCCCACATGGTCGGAACTCGGGGTTAGGACCAAAATCCGGTTACCCATCCCCCCACGAGTTCATGTATATGATTTGTTTCAAAATCGGACCTCAATTCGAGGTCCAATTCCCCAATTTATGAAAAACCCTATTTTCTAACAAAAACAAGAATTCTACCATGAAAACCTTTGATTTCTAATGAAAAACATGTTTAATGATGTTAGGAATTGAAAGAATTAAGTAAAAAGTGACTTACAATTGTTTTGATGAAGAAGGAATCCGTGAAGAATCGCAATTGGGTGTTTTTGTTTTGTAAAAAGTGAAGAAATGAACTTAAAATCATGTTTTACAGGTCTCTGTGTTCGCATTTGCGAACATGGGTTCGCAATTGCGAACCCCGACCAATTTCTGGAGTTTGAAAAATAAGCTAAGGCTGGGAAGTTCGCATTTGCGAACATTTGTTCGCATTTGCGAACACTGGCAGACAAAGGGGGTGTTCGCATTTGCGAACTAATGTTCGCTTTTGCGAACATAGGCTGTATAAGGCAGTGTTCACATTTGCGAACTATGGTTCGCATTTGCGAACCAAGGCAGTATGGGGCAGTGTTCGCATTTGCGAACCGTGTTCGCATTTGCGAACATAGGCAGGCCCTGGGGACGTTCGCATTTGCGAACAATTGTTCGCATTTGCGAACAAGGCTGGGCATGAGGGGTTTCGCATTTGCGATCAGGGTTCGCATTTGCGAGCCCTGCCTTGATCAGTCCCCTTCGCAATTGCGAGAAATGCTTCGCAATTGCGAAGCCAACAGCTGGGTGAAAAACCAGCAGGGCAACATTTCAGAATTTAATCCAACGGCCTATCAAATCTTTACCCGAGTCCCCCGGCTCCAAACCAAACATGTACACAACCTCAAAAACACATTATGAACTTGTTCGTGCGATCACATCGCCAATATCACCTCGTTTTCATCAAATCAAGCCTCAAATTCATGATTTTCATACCTTTGGTTTTCAAAACTTTCAAAATTGGGACTCAAGGTCCAAAACATCTCAAACGACATCCGAATGTCACCAAACTTTACAGAAATCACATATATAATATTTAAGACTTGTACCGGGCGTCGGAACCAAAATATGAGCCCGATACCAAGGTCAATTAATTCATTTCCTTTAACAATTACATCAAAAACAATTTCATAGAAAAATTCATAACTTGGGCTCTAGGCCTCGGAATTCGACTCCGGACGCATGTCCAAGTCCCATATTTTCCTACGGACCTCTCGGGACCATCCAATCTAGGGTCCGGATCCGTTTACCAAAAATGTTGACCGAAGTCAACCATATCAATATTAATATCATTTTTATCCAAATTTCTCATAGAATTCATATTTTCTATCACAAAATCTTTCCAGCTACATGCTCGGATTGTGCACGTAAATCGAGGCAACATGGAATGAGGTTTTCAAGGCCTCGAAGCTCGAAATGATTAATAAAATAAGTGATGACCCTTTGGGTCGTCACAATCTCCACCTCTAAAACAACCGTTCGTCCTCGAACGGACAAAAGAAAGAAGTACCCGAGTCGGGAAACAAGTGTGGGTAGTGGCTCCGCATATCGGACTCGGACTCCCGGTCGATGCCTCAGGAGGCCGACCTCTCCACCGAACACGCACGGAAGGATAACTCTTCGACCTCAACTCTCGAACCCGCCGGCCTAGAATAGCCACCGGCTCCTCCTCGTAAGATAGATCATTGTCCAATTGGACAATGGTGCTCAAGTCTAACACATGTGTGGGATCGCCGTGGTATCTCCGAAGCATAGATACGTGAAAAACTCGATGCACGGCTGATAAGCTAGGCGGCAAAGCTAATCCGTAAGCCACCCCTCCCACTCTGTCTAAAATCTCAAATGGACCAATATACCTAGGGCCGAGCTTGCCCTTCTTTCCGAACCTCATCACGCCCTTCATAGGCGACACTCTGAGCAATACTCGTTCACCAACCATGAAATCTACATCTCGAACCTTACGATCCGCATAAGTCTTCTGCCTGGACTGAGCTGAACGCAATCTCTCTCGAATAGTCTTGACCTTATCCAAGGCCTCCTGAACTAAGTCTGTACCTAACAACCGAGCCTCTCCCGGTTCAAACCGTCCAACTGGTGATCGACATCGCCTACCATACAACGCCTCATACGGAGCCATCTGAATGCTAGATTGGTAACTGTTATTGTAGGCGAACTCTGCTAATGGCAGAAACTGGTCCCACGAGCCTCCGAAATCAATAACACAGGCTCGAAGCATGTCCTCTAGAATCTGAATAGTCCTCTCGGACTGGCCATCCGTCTTAGGATGAAATGCTGTACTCAACTGAACCTGAGTGCCTAACTCATGCTGGACCGCTCTCCAGAAACGCGAGGTAAACTGCGTACCCCGATCAGAGATAATAGATACTGGCACCCCATGGAGACGAACAATCTCCCTAATGTAAACCTCTGCTAACCTCTCCGACGAGTAGGAGACAGATACTAGAATAAAGTGTGCTGACTTGGTCAGCCTATCAACAATGACCCAAATAGCATCAAATTTCCTCCGAGTCAAAGGAAGTCCAATAACAAAGTCCATAGTGATCCGCTCCCATTTCCACTCGGGAATTTCAATCCTCTGGAATACACCACCAGGTCTCTGGTGCTCATATTTCACCCGCTGACAATTTAGACACCGAGCGACATACGTAACGATATCTTTCTTCATTCTGCGCCACCAATAGTGTTGCCGTAAGTCCTGGTACATCTTCGCGGCGCCTGGGTGAATAGAATACCGCGAACTGTGGGCCCTCGCTAAGATCAACTCTCGAATTCCTTCGACATTGGGCACACAAACTCGACCCTGCAATTTCAATACCCCATCATCATCTAGATTTACCTGTGTGGCACCTCCCCGCTGTACTGTATCTCTCAACTCACGCAAATGAGGATCATCAAATTGCCTCTCACTGATACGCTCTAATAAAGAAGAACGAGCGACCGTGCAGGCTAACACCCTGCTAGGCTCAGAAATGTCTAATCTCACGAACCGGTTGGCTAAAGCCTGGACATCTAGAGCTAATGGTCTCTGATTGACCGGAATATATGCAAGACTACCCATGCCGGCATACTTTCTACTCAATGCATCGGCCACCACATTGGCCTTACCTCTGGGTGATATAAGATAGTAACATCATAGTCTTTTAGCAACTCTAACCATCTCCGTTGTCGTAGATTCAACTCCTTCTGCCTTGAACAAGTACTGTAGGCTTTTGTGATCCGTGTATACCTCACATGTCACACCATATAGATAATGCCTCCGCATCTTTAAGGCATGAACCACCGCCGCTAACTCAAGATCATGAACTCGGATAATTCTTCTCATGTATCCTTAACCGCCTCAAAGCATAAGCCGATAACCTTACCATCCCGCATCAATACCGCTCCAAGCCCCGTACGAGATGCGTCACAATAAACCGTATAAGGCCCCGTACCCGTAGGTAGTATCAACACCGGTGCGGTGGTCGAGGCCGTCTTGAGCTTTCGAAAGCTCGCCTCACACTCCTCTCGACCACCGAAACCGAACACCCTTCCGGGTCAACCTAGTCATCGGGCCGCAATAGAAGAAAACCCTCTACAAAATGACGGTAGTAACCTCGCTAATCCCAAGAAACTCCGGATCTCGATCACGAAGCTGGTCGAGGCCAATTCCGGACCGCTCAATCTTCTTTGGGTCTACTTGAATACCTTCCACCGATAAAATGTGACCCATAAATGCTACCGAACTCAGCCAGGAACTCACATTTAGAAAATTTGGCATAAAGCTGGTTATCATTCAGAGTCTGAAGAACCACTCTCGAGGTGCTGCTCGTGCTCTTCCTGGCCGCGGGAGTACACCAGGATGTCATCTATGAAGACTATCACGAACAGATCTAAGTAAGGCCTCAATACCCGATTCATCAACTCCATGAATGCTGCTGGGGCATTGGTCAACCCGAAGGACATGACCAAGAACTCATAATGCCCATATCTAGAGTGAAAGGCTGTCTTAGGAATGTCAGCCGCCCTGATCTTCAACTGATGGTAGCCTGACCTCAAGTCTATCTAAGAGAATACCCTCGCTCCCTGGAGCTGGTCAAACAAATCATCAATCCTCGGCAGTGGATATTTATTTTTGATAGTCATCTTGTTTAACTGCCGGTAATCAATACACATCCACATCGAGCCATCCTTCTTCTTTACAAATAATACAGGTGCTCACCAGGGGGAAACACTGGGCCTGATAAAGCCCTTCTCGGGAAGGTCCTGCAACTGATCTTTCAACTCTTTTAGCTTCGGCGAGGCCATACGATAGAGTGGAATAGAGATGGGCTGAGTGCCCGATGCCAAATCAATACAGAAATCAATATCCCTGTCGGGTGGCATGCCCGGCAGGTCTGAAGGAAAAACCCTCGGAAACTCCCGTGCAATAAGGACCGACTCAAGGGAAGGAACTTCTGCGCTGGAATCACGAACATAAGCCAGAGAAGCTAGACACCCCTTCTCGACCATACGTCGAGCCATAACATAGGAAATAACAGTGCGAACGGAGTGGCTTGAGGTACCCTTCCACTCTAATCGGGGTGATTCCGGCAAGGCTAAGGTCACAGTCTTAGCATGGCAATCAAGAATAGCATGGTATGGGGACAACCAGTCCATCCCCAATATGACATCAAAATCTACCATATCCAAAAGCAACAGATCAACACGGGTCTCAAGACCCCCAAATATAACTACGCACGAACGATGCACCCGATCGACTACAATAGAGTCACCCACTGGTGTAGCCACATAAACTGGAATATCCAGAGCATAGCTGGGCATAGCCAAATACGGTGCGAAGTAGGAAGACACTTAGGAATATGTAGATCCAGGGTCAAATAATACTGAAGCACCTCTGCCACACACAAGAATGGTACCTGTAATCATGGCATATGATGCCTCTGCCTCTGGCCCGGCTGGTAAAGCATAGAATCGGGGATCTGCACCTCCCCTCTGAGCTACGTCTCTAGGACGGCCATCAACTGGCTGACCTGTACCTCTCGCTGGACGGTCTCCACCTCTATGGTCTCGACCTCCACCTCTATAATCTCTACCCCCGCCTCTGGCTGGCTAGGCAGGCTGAGGGTCAGCTGGGGCCTGAATTATAGGTCGAGGACCTCGTGCTGAGAGTTGCCCGCTGCTAAAGGGCAATACCTGATAAAATGACCTGGGTCACCACAACCGTAGCAACTCTTAGACTGATAGGGCTGCTGGCCCCGACGACCTGAATGGCCTCCACGAACACTCTGAAGAGGCTGAGCATTAATAGGAGGTTGGTCTGAATAATGCCCACGAAAACCACGATCACCTGGTCCACCCTGTGAAGCCTGAAGGGCGGAATGAAAAGGCCTGGAGGACTGGCCTCTATCAAAGGATTCTCTGCTACCAGAGGAAGAACCACCAAACCTGCCTGAATGACGAGGCCTCTTATCCGAAGAATAACCGCCTCCCCTAGCAAGAGCCATCTCAACTCTGCGTGCTGCATTGGCTGCCTCCTGAAATGATATGTCACTCCCCACGCCCATAGCCATCTGGAGTCTAATCGGCTGATTAAGCCCATCTATAAACCTGCGGACTCTCTCCCGCTCCGTGGGAAGTATCACCACTGCATGACGAGCTAAATCGATAAATCTCGTCTCATACCGTGTAACTGTCATAGTGCCCTGATGGAGGCGCTCAAACTGCCTCCGAAGTACATCCCGCTGAGTAGCAGGGAGAAACTTCTCCATAAATAGTTCCGCAAACTGATCCCATGATAGAGCTGGGGACCCTGCTGGTCGAGTCAAGCAATAATCTCTCCACCAAGTCTTGGCGGATCTTGCAAGCTTGAAGGTACAGAAGTCAACTCCATTTTTCTCCACGATCCCCATAGTCTTGAGAATCTCATGGCAACTGAATAAAAAGTCCTGAGGATCCTCTGATGTGGCACCGCTGAATGTAGTGGTAAACAGCTTGGAGAACCGATCAAGTCTCCATAAAGAATCAGAAGTCATGGCCGCTCCATCTCCGGCATGAGCCGTGGTACCTGACTGAGTGGCCACAGCTGGCTGAACCACTGGTGCCTGAGGCTGAGGAGCTACTGGCTCCGGAGTACGAGCAATAGGAGTCTGGGCCCCTCCTCCAGCCCGAGAAGCGGCTGGTGCAACTGATAATAAACCCGCTCTGGCAATACT